>CAUJNA010002680.1:0-207500 GCA_963377175.1 Effrenium voratum | reverse complement strand
GTGTTTGTGTGTGTCTGTGTGTGTGTGTTTATGTGTGTGTGTGTGTTTGTGTGTGTTTGTGTGCGTTTGTGTGTGTGTCTTTGTGTGTGTTTTGTGTGTTTGCGTGTGTTTGTGTGTGTGTGTTTGTGTGTGTGTTTGTGTGTGTGTGTGTGTTTGTGTGTTTGTGTGTTTGTGTGTTTGTGTGTTTGTGTGTGTGATTGTGTGTGTGTTTGTGTGTGTGTTTGTGTGTTTGTGTGTTTGTGTGTTTGTGTGTTTGTGTGTGTTTGTGTGTGTGTGTGTTTGTGTGCGTTTGTGTGTGTGTGTGTTTGTGTGTGTTTGTGTGTGTGTGTTTGTGTGTTTGTGTGTGTGTGTTTGTGTGCGTTTGTGTGTGTGTTTGTGTGTGTTTGTGTGTGTGTGTGTTTGTGTGTGTGTGTGTGTTTGTGTGTGTGTTTGTGTGTGTTTCTGTGTTTGTGTGTGTGTGTGTTTTGTGTGTGTGTGTGTGTTTGTGTGTGTTGGTGTTGTGTGTGGTTTCTGTGTTTTTGTGTGTTTCTGTGTTTCTGTGTTTGTGTACTGTGTTTGTGTGTTTTTGTGTTTGTGTGTTTGCGTGTTTGCGTGTTTGCGTGTTTGTGTGTTTGTGTGTTTGTGTGTTTGTGTGTTTGCGTGTTTGCGTGTTTGCGTGTTTGCGTGTTTGCGTGTTTGCGCGTTTGCTTGTTTGCGCGTTTGCGTGTTTGCGTGTTTGCGTGTTTGCGTGTGTGTGTGTGTGTGTTTGAGTGTTTCTGTGTTTGTGTGTTTGTGTGTTTGTGTGTGTGTGTGTTTGTGTGTGTGTGTGTGTTTGTGTGTTTGTGTGTTTGTGTATTTGTGTGTTTGTGTGTTTGTGTGTGTTCGTGTGTGTTTGTGTGTGTTTGTGTGTGTGTGTGTGTGTGTTTGTGTGTGTGTTTGTGTGCGTTTGTGTGCGTTTGTGTGTGTGTTTGTGTGTGTTTGTGTGTGTGTGTTTGTGTGCGTTTGTGTGTGTTTGTGCGTGTGTGTGTGTGTTTGTGTTTGTGTGTTTGTGTGTTTGCGTGTTTGCGTGTTTGCGTGGTTGCGTGTTTGGTGTTTGTGTGTTTGTGTGTTTCTGTGTTTCTGTGTTTCTGTGTTTGTGTGTTTGTGTGTTTCTGTTTTTCATTGTTTTTCTTTGTTTCTGTGTTTGTGTTTTTTTGTGTGTTTGTGTGTGTTTGTGTGTTTGTGTGTTTGTGTACTGTGTTTGTGTGTTTGTGTGTTTGTTTGTGTTTGCGTGTTTGCGTGTTTGCGTGTTTGCGTGTTTGCGTGTTTGCGTGTTTGCGTGTTTGCGTGTTTGCTTGTTTGCGTGTTTGCGTGTTTGCGTGTTTGTGTGTTTGTGTGTTTGTGTGTGTGTGTGTGTGTGTGTGTTTGTGTGTGTGTTTGTGTGTTTATATATGTTTGTGTGTGTTTGTGTGTGTGTGTGTGTGTTTGTGTGTGTTTGTGTGTGTGTGTCTGTGTGTGTGTGTGTCTGTTTGTGTGTGTGTGTGTGGTTGTGTGTGTTTGTGTGCGTTTGTGTGCGTTTTTGTGTGTGTTGTGTGTGTGTGTGTGTTTGTGTGTGTGCTTGTGTGTGTGTTTGTGTGTGTGTGTGTTTGTGTGTGTGTGTGTTTGTGTGTTTGTGTGTTTGCGTGTTTGCGTGTTTGCGTGTTTGCGTGTTTGCGTGTTTGCGTGTTTGCGTGTTTGCGTGTTTGCGTGTTTGTGTGTTTGTGTGTTTGTGTGTTTGTGTGTGTTTTGAGGGGTTGGTTCCAAACGCCAGCTGCACGCGTTTTGAAGATTTGGGGCTTGATAGGTTATCAGATAAGTTCCTGAGACTGGAGCAGCTCTGACAGCAGAGTTCAGGAGGGTTCCGCGGCTGCTGGGTTACAGAGCGTTCTGGAAGGTTCCGGTTTTGTTTGGGATACCACTCGTTGTTTGGTCTGAACATGTGTGTGTTTGTGTGTTTGTACGGAATTGTGTTTTTGTGTGGTTGCTTCTGTTGGTGTACTTGTTGATTGTCTGGTTCTCTGTTCAGCTCGTGTGTTTCAATAGTTTTCCCGTTGAGGAAGCCAATATGAGATGATGGGCGCATGTTTTTGTGTTTTTTTTTCAGGCCCGTATGTTGCATGTTTGTTTTCTTTGGACCCAGGGGTTTGTCCTGGGTGGAGATTCTGCGGAAGAGTGCCGAACGTGCCCCTGAGATGAATCCCAGGTGTTCCTCCATGACTTTTTTTTGACGTCTCAGAAACATGACAATGGGGGGGGGGGCTTGTTTTTAGTTCCAAACTCCCAGTAGCTTTGCCCATAGCCACCGATGAACCACAAACCACCAGTGCTTCAACCTAAGTTTAGCACCTCTGGAATTCAAAGCGTGGCTTTGGTTTGCCTCAAGCAAATAGTGTTTGGGGAATCACCTGGGCATGCCAGATGTTTCTTGAGTGTGCTTGGTGTGCCCGAGTGGCCATTGCCTCAATAAATGCAAAAGCCCATCTTCAACTGCAGCCCGCCGGTCAGTCGCATCAGCATGGCTGCTCTGGCCATGGCTGCGCTATCCGCATCCGAGGTCTTCCTCACCTCCGACTGGAAGCAGGTTCTCACGGGGTATGAGGTGGCCATTGACACTCAGGCGGGCCCTGGCCCGACGGACCACGCACAAAAGTGCTCCCCTGTCCAGCGTTTGGACTGTCGCTATGGTACGTAGGTAAGCCCCTTTACGGCAGGGATGAGTGTGAAGTGCACCTGTACACATGCACAGTGCAACGGACAACGGCAACAGTCAATATTTGCGTTCATGCGCTGCAGCAAAGGGAACGGGTTGGCCACAGTGTCTTAGTCGCGCTGGATCATTGGGTGGCGTTGTGTTCACTTTTTGGGTGGCCTAAGACGAAGAGGCCCCAAAAGAAGGGCGAAGGAAAACCATACACATATTGCTTGGGGGAACTTGCGTTTTTGCCAGCTGGGCCAGGGCTGCGTATTGGAAAGCCATTGCTTGTCTTGCTTCCAATGGCAAGCCGGTCTTTCACCTTCGGGTATCCCACTTTTGGCTATCAGTTTAAGCCAGACGGCTAAGCTTTCACATGTTGAGAAATGGTTTGTGGTTTGGTTTTTTCCGGGCCTTTAGGTCAAGTGAGTTGCGTCTGTCGGGGCGTTTCTACTGGCAGGGCCTGCTGCGCGGCCCCTGGGGCGCTGTGATTGCGGCCGCGGTGCGCGTGGAGCACGTGGATGGATGGCAGGCAGATTCTGAAGAGACGGGACCAACGGGGCGACGGGCGGGGCGTGTCATTCTGTTTCAACGGGGCTGCCCAGGAAAATGGGTTGAACCACACTCGAGACTAGCGAATGAACACCGAAGGAACCAAAAAGTGGCCCAAAGATGCTTGCGTTTCCGTTGCAGGTTGCTTTAAACATGACTGCGCAAATTATGGCGAGCTCACTGGTAGGGGGAGCGAGAATTCCTCATGCTGAAGGCGCCTTCAAGGATTCTCAAAGTTGGCGTGATCAGGTCCCCGATCAGCTGGCTTTGAAGATTCCTGAAGGAAATCCAAGGTGCATTGGCATGTTTGTTTCTTTGATGCCCAATTGTTGCCACCCGGCCAGGTTGAGGGGGGCCTAGCACGATGCATTGCAGAAATGCCAGCAACATAAGTCTGAGACATCGGCCCACATTTGCATGTGCCCTTTTTGGGGCAAGGACATGTGGTAGTTGAGAGCCTCCGCTGTACTGCGCCCATCGAGAAGGACCTCCTGCAAAAAGCAGACATCGCAATGAAGCTATGCAGGGTAGTGGCCATGTGACTGGATAAGGCGTGGCTGTGGCACTAGCAGGCTTTGCACTGAAGCATGCTAAGCCTGGTGATGGCACTCCAACATTTGTAGAAACCATCCCTGCACTCCATGGCGGCACCCTGCGAAAGGAGCCAACATGCATTTGACATGTCATGCCTTTTGCTTGCATCCTTGCGGTTTTTTTGGGGTGGGGATTCCCATACTGCTGAGGCATCAAACATACTAGCTTCTGCACATCTTATCCATTGACATCCAATCAACCTAGACCTGCCACTGTTCCCCCCCCAGCGAGCTTGCCATTGGCAAACCTGGACAAGAGCTTGGTTGGTTCACACGCGTTCTTTTCAAGCAAGTGGTGCCCCGTTCGGCGCCCGAAAACTCCATGGATTCGTTACTCAGGGCCGCTTCAGTGGGCCCCCGGTGGGTATGGTGATCGACCACCTCATCGCTACCTACCCTCAGTACGTGCCCAACGCTGAGCGCACGGAGCAGGCCTGCAAGGCCGCGCTGTGAGGACTGGGTTGGAACGCATGGGTAGGACCTGCAAAATGCAACAGAGGCTTTAGCCAGGGAATCAGAACGATCTGCCTAGTTTTGCTGCGAGGCTTTCAGAGGAGGAGTCCCTGCAACGCAGCGCTGTTGAATGATTCATCCAGCTCGCGCGATGGAAAACCGACGCAAACCTTGTCCACTGCCGTTTCAGGGCAAAGGGGATAAATACTATACACAAGCTGCAGATGTTGTTTAATTGCTTGAAGGTCGGCTGGCAGTAGATTCAGGAAAGTGCAGGTTAGTGAAGCACGTTTTAGGTCGCCTTTAGGGTATGTGCAACCAGGCAGCAGCATAGAACGATCAACCTTTAACGGTATGCTGAGAGCAGTATTTCCCAAACAAGGATTAGTCTATTAGTCGTCAGATGTTGGGCCGGTTGCAATTGGCCGCCGGGATGCTGCTTTATTCGCATTAGACGTGCCCGTTTCTGAAGTGTTGCTCCCTATTTTTTGGCACCCTCAGTGTGCAAGTTTGGGGTTGGACACCCTGTGCATTGCGTTGGGTCCGCGGACCTCCGGACTCAGGAGAAGGGAAGGGTTCAACCAGTGAGGCGCAGCTTCCAAGAAGCTGTATGCTTGCAATGAGCTGAGTCATGTTTTGGGGTGCTCCTCATCTCACATGCTTTCTTCTTTAGATGTGCTTTCATTGATTCAGTTGTGGTCGGTATATTCAACAGTGTGTCAATGAACTGATGGGAGGGGCAGCCCACACTTGTTTCACACGCCTCTCATCGCATCGGGCCTGTGCCGTATACTCTGCGGGCTTGGTGGAGGTGGCATCTGCGCGAGCATCAAAGTCAACACTTTGGATGTGACTAACTGTTTGAGGCAAGTATCATAGGTGTCACTGTTTGCCAAATTGGTAGAGAGTTTCAGCCTCTCGGGGGGTCAAAGCTCGTCAATTCGCAACTGTACCGCATTCCGACCACAGCAACAGTGAGATTTGTGCCTCTCCGCTATGAGAGTGTGCCTTGACTCAAGGCCTTGACCTTCTGGGTTTCTTTGCCGTCCCTTGAAGGGAAGGGTGGCCCACGACTTTGACCCACGAATTGCGCAAGACTCTTTAGCTGGCGCGGGACACATGACAGCGCGCCATTCTGAGCGAGAGGTGATCCGGGTTGGAACTAATGTGTTTCTACTTTGCTGCTCAGGAGGTATGTGTAAGTTTCATCTTTTGAATGCACTGGCCAGGTATTTGGTGTAAGCCTTTGCTGAGCACACACTGTGTTTCAACAAAGGGTATCAAGGCCTCTTCGTCTTTCTTTGTTCATCCACTTTGCAGTTGACTCGGCAAGGGCGGTTGGCTTGAGACTGGAGGCATTAGGAGCCAACCTCGGCACCCCAATGGCAATGGGAACACATTTGCGCCGGTTTTTCGCGCGAAGAAAAAGCAAGCCATTCGCAGGGCGCCCCTTTGAGTGTAGGACCAGCAAACAGTGTTTGCCCAATGGCTTGGTGCAAGTCCTGGCTTGGTGACCTAAGCCGCTTGCAAGTAAATGCGTCTAGTCAAACAACCGGACTTTGGAGCTTGATGTTTGCGCCAATTCCCCAGCTGTTTGTCTGAAACATACGCATGCCATTCAGTGCCCGCCAACTTTTCTGTTTCTCCCGCAAAAGGAACTCTTCCCAAGGAAAAGGAAACTGATCCACCGGTATATCTACGCTCATTCCTTGCAGAGGTCGGCCAGCAAGCTTCACTCTTCGCTAGCTGTTTGCCATCGGTTGCACACCTCCCTCGTCAGGTAAATCGGTTTGTTATGCAGCTTGGCAGCGGTCCCCCCTTTTTGTTTGCCCTATCCGCTATGGAATCTCTGCAGGTGGAGCAGAACCGAATCAAGCTGGTCAGACGAGGTCTTCACATCTTCCAGCTGCCCGCATCGAGCCTCGGCCTGTGCTGAGTCGGCGTCGCATGCATCAATGTGTCTTGCTTAGTTTCGCATGTGGTTTCAGTGTTATACAATTGTGACTGGGCCGTACAATAGTGCACGATCAGCAAAACATGATGTTTATTTGGCATTCTCTTCAAGTCGTCCGGCAAGTAGTTCACGGTCAGCTCGCAGCAAGGTCTAAGTCAAAGCTGCAGCCCGGGAATTACACTACTTCCGTTCTGTGCTGAGAAAGGATCAACATTGCGACGACTTGCAACAAAGTCCAACAACCTTTCCAAGCAGGAGTCGGCCTGGGCTTTGCACAGCCAGAGCTGGTCACTGGAAAGTCGGGATTTTGGGAGCTTGAAGACATTAGGGGTTCATATCATGGCAATCACAGAATTTAGCAACGAGTTGTTTCTGACTGCATTGTGACCCTTGCGTGTGGATACAGCATTTTAGGCGTCACATTCTGTGATGCCAATATATTGGAGTTTCAAGTTGCAATACCCTTTTGTTGGTGGTTAAAGGGACGCCAAAAGGACAGGACACCAACCATTTAGGAAACCCCTATTTGGAGAGTCATCCTGACAAGGTCATGGAGAAGGCCCAATGACAGAGAGGGTCAATCCAGGTTCGGATCAGGAGTGAGGCGTCAACACGGCACATTGTTAAGGCCGAATGGCTACTGCTGGTGGGGGCGCTTGCAAGTTCGCACCCCTGTTCCGGGATGCGCTTCGTGCCTCCCGGCGGGTTTTGGAAGCTAGCGCCCTTCCGGCGGTTTCATTTGTGTCCAGTCGTTTTTGAGCCTGAGCTGAGGTCAGTGTTCTTGCAGGGTACGTATCCATGCGGTTGGGAGGCCTTGACGAACTTTGGACAGAGAAAGGAGATTAGCGAAAGCGAAGTAGGGCTGAACAAGGCTCAATGAATTGAGTCATGACCGCAGCTATTTGGACGATTGAAGGTGCGATTTGTTCAGGGCTCTTTGTTGCGTTTGCCTTGCTTCCAAACTTGGCATCGCTCCCACAGTGCGCTTGTCATCATAGAATCCCATTCTTCCAAAAGCAGTCCTGAGGCCCGCTTTCTCATTTTCTTCATGAATGTCAATTTGTTTGTCGATTTCGTTTTGGAATCTTGGCAGGGGTCAGGCTGTGGGCTTCCTGGATTCCTGGATTGCGCGGGAATGTTTGCTGCTGGAATTGGGGGGTGACCCCTGGAATTCCGTTTATAGTTCCTTTGTCCCTTTGCTGGGAAGACTATGCCATGCAAGTGGAATTGGGGACCCGCCCGCCCCTTCCCCCTCTACCAAAAGGGGGATGCACCATGTGCCAATTGGGAACCGACCAGCGCAATCAGAGTGGAGATGAGCTGAGTTCTTGCTCGAAAGCCATCCACATCCTTTCAAGCTAGCAGGGGCTCTCCCTTCAAGAACGATCTGCTGCCAAGGAGGACTACCCTGGGCTATCAAATTGAGGTTTCCATTTGGAGCCACCACAAAAAGGAGGTAACCTCCAAAAACAAACAGCCCCAGCTGAGCTACAGTCCTGGTGAAACTGTAAATGTGACATGCTGGGTCGGCCTTAAAACATGGTGTTCTAAGGAAAGAACCTTCTGCGAAGGGAAACCCAGGCGCCTCCCTGCTGGTGCGTCAAGTGGATACACACCTGCTGGAGATATCCAATTGAATTTGTTCGATTCAAATGATCCAACAAGCCCATTAGATTGACAGGATCCCTTTGTGCGTGCGCGTGCGTGTTCATGCATATCTCTCATGGACACAAAGCTGAGCAAGTTCGTATTTCGGCAACGCATGCTGTTGTGTCTGAGTGGGTCACTCAGCAACCAGGCCATGAACATGTCTTAGCGAGGGGAGCCTACCCCTGCGGGCCAACTTACACTTGTTTGCTATCTATACTATATATATATATATTATTATATGTGTGTGTATTATAGATCATATATATATATACATGGGGCCCTTGTATGGGTTACACATGGGGGCACCACTGAAATGGTTGGTTTTATTTGGATTTCCCCTTGAGACTCCCAAAAGGGCCTCCCTCCAAGAAAAAGAAAGAGAGGAAGAAAGAACATGAAAAAACATGAAAGGCACGGAGCTCCCAAACATCCAGTTGCAGCATCGGATCTCGAGCGAGGTGGAGCTGGAGCCGGTGAGGGAGATGCGCGCCATGGTGGATGGCTTGCTGGTGCTGGCGCCCCCTTCCTCCACAGGCGACTCGCAGCCTTTTTTTTTTTTGCTTGGGCGTTGAACCCTCTTGGCACACTCCCACTCACCAACATGGAAGCTGACGTTTTGAAGGCCAGTTTCCTCTCAAGTTGAGTTTCTGGTGGGTTCCATGTTGGTGGGAGGGAAAGTAGATTACAAGATATAATCACGGCATGAGTGAGACGATGGCTTAGTCGCATTCCCTGGTTCGTTGCAGCCTACTTACCAAACATCCAAGCAAGCCAGAGGTCCCATCGTGTGAATCTCCAGGAATGCATCCCTGCCATCGGGGACAAAGTTGGTTTCTCGCGATGAGTGGTCATGGCTGATGCTCATTGGCTTGGGGAAGGTTTCAAAATTGAGCTGAAAGCAACTTGGGTATCCCGCAATCGGGGACCTCCTTGAGGGTGGTGCGAACTTTCGGGGCACCAAAAGGCTGCCCGCGATTTGGACAGCTCATGTGATGATGTTTCGTTGTGAAACCTTAAGTCCGATGCAGCAGCTTCAACTTGTCGCGTTGGCCTGCACGTTCTAACTCGCTACGGTCAACCTATTTGAGGCAATGCCCGATGTTTGAAGCCCCGGTGAACGAGGAATCCAGCGTGGAATCACAAAGCCGCTTTGGGCAGCTGCGCTTGGTTTACTTCACCCCATGGATGGGTTTCGCGGGGCGGCCAGGCATGGACAGCACTGGAGGAACAGATCAGTGCTTCCAGCAGGATATCTTCACCATCAACGAGGCTCGCAGAAATGGAAAGCGCAAAGAGTCACAGCATTAATTATGATCCTCTTGAAAAAGCCCTTAGTTCGCTTCCAATATTTTCCCCAACAGCATCCAGCTGTGGGGTGCTCAATTCTATTGCCTGGAATCCATTTTTCCGCCGGTGTTGACTGGGCGGTGTCCCGGTGGTGTCCAGTGGTTGCCCGCGTGACGCTGGGGGTGAGCCTTGCGTACCCCATGCTGGCCTCCGTTTTCAGAAGGTGCTATTTAGTTGGATTATATGTTAAAACGTAGAGAAACTTACTTTCGTTCAGTTTCACAGGAGCAGGGGGTTCAAAACCAATTTGCTTGAAATTGAAGGGGGTGGTTACTCCGAGCACCCCACACCATAAGACCGCGCCAGTGTTTTTCGTAAGTGCAGGTGGTGTGGGTGAGCGCGTAGGCTATCACTGTGCTACTTGTACTGTGATCACGTGAGCTCGCAAAAGCACCTCGGTGAAAGATTACCTTGCGATTGGAAGGCGGGGCTTTTGAACGCCGCCCATGGTGACACCCATGCCCGCGACGCACAGTGAGCTGTGAGATGGCAGGATGGGACTACAGCGAGCCGGCCCTGGCCAGACCCGCTGTTTCCACTCATCTTGGTGATCATGGGCTCCCCGGCGTGGTTCAGGCAACGGTGGCAGCCCTTTTTAGACTGACTGCACTAGGGCCACCGTTTTGTTGAGCGCAGTTTGGGAGGCTTTTCAATTGATCCCGGAAATGGTGGCACAAGGGCCACCTGGCTGGGCCCTTTTGCCTGGGCCGTTCCTCCCTAGGCCATTGGCATTTTACACATACCTCGACCCAGTTGGGAAACGGACAATGGCCAGACTTTTCTGCCAGAGTCACTGATTGCAGCTGGTAGCTAGCCATTTCCGGGGTTTGGAGACAAACCCATGGCCTCACTTTGTGGAGATTTGATTCTGCATGTTTCTCCCCTTTGTTGAGGAAGGGCATCCTGTGCCTAGACAGGACGTTGTAAATCATGGAGTTGGTGAGCCTGACTGTAGAAACCACACGAGCTGGGGTGTATCGGTCGAGAGCCATTCACAGAAGTTCCGGTGTGTTCGGGGATCTTACGTTTCCGGTTTGTTAATCACCACGGGACGGCAGAAGTGGTTGACATGCCGGTCAAAGGTCTACGCATTCTAGGCGTAGCTGCGCACCATGCAAAATCTTTGGGCTGGTGAGGCCAGCGGCCAACTCTTTTTGAGGACAGTTTGCATGCTTGAATGCCCAGAACTTTTGAGGACTCATTGAAACAGGGTTTGCGAAAAGGTGCTGCCTTTTCCGTTTCGGCCTAGTTTCAGGTTGGTCAATGGGGACGTTGGGTTGTGGACTTCTTGGGTGTGTTTCACTCTGTCCCAGACAAAGGGTTCCACCACCAATTTGCTACATGTGGCGAGGATTTCAGCAGGCCACCTTCATTCATAAGCCCCTGGCTTCTACTTCTGAATCCCCAAGTATTTTTTCGGGGGCCTTTCAAAACGTCTCAAGTAAGGCTGAACGCAAGACAAAGGAGAACGGTCATGCTTCCCTTCCTCCGTACTACATCCCTCACGCGTGGCGATTCCCATGCTCAGATAGACGCGCAAGGGGAGCTTCTAGGCATCCAGTGGGCCCCAGGCACCGGCGTTTCGATTCTGCGCGTGGACTCCGGCGCGCCGGGGGACTTTGTGCGAGTGGGCGGCACCGCCTGCGGCGGAGGCGCGAACTCATTCAGAGGGAGGGCTGGCGGGTTTTGAGGCAACCCTGGGGCTAGGTTCAACGGGAAACCAAGATGAAAACCGAAGCCCATGTTGGGGGTTCAACCAATCGCTACTTTGATCAGTTTTGAGACATACTCAAATGAATGCCCATCAAGGATTACATTGAAGATAGATGGTGCCACACATTGTGCTTTTGCAACAGCTTGTTGCCAGTTCAAGCCATTTCATGGAACTTCTTATGTACTACCTGTTGTGGAGCATGTGTGCAAAACCTGCACCTGATTGTCAATCTTTGGCGCGGCAAAGCCATGAAACAGGCATCCACAGCGCAGTTCCTTTGCCGCTGGCCTCTCAAAGGGTTCCAGGATCCCTGTACAAATGCAACCAATTGGGAGGTTCGAGCATGCTCAGGCCCCAATTCAAAGCACCGGCTGGCGACTGAGCCTTCTAAAGCACGTGTGCGCTCGGCACCCTGTCCCTCGCAGTTGACAAGCTTTCCGTTGCCCTGATGGGGGTGGCTCACAGTTCAGGCAAGTTTCTTCTGGTGATAATTAAATTAGAGGGACATGCAAGGAGCTTGTGGGCTCAGTTGCGAGTAGTCCTTTTCAGACTGCCTCATTGGGTAAGTACATGCCTAATAGGTGTAGGTTTCCCCGCAGAGGTATGCCAAGCTTCACCTGAAAATGGGAGGGTCCAAAAGAGCAACCCTGTGACATTCCCACCGTTCGGTCAACATCTTGGCTCAGCCAATTTCAAACACAAAAAGCTAGGGGCCTACAGATTGCATGATCACCCCCGCCCATTTTGGTTTCGTCAGCTCTTTGCTTTCCGGGAAATTGAAAGCCATCTTCCTTCACCCTGTAGCAGTTGCCACTCTATAAAAAACAGGGCTCCTTAGGTCTAGGCTTTAGATGATGTGCCTGGTTACTTACGCCCACCATGTATCACGGGGACCCGGTGACATGGCCAAAACCAGGACACCTTTTTCCTCAGGTTTCATGTTAATTGGGAGGGTACTGGGTACTCAGCTTGGAGCAAGCCAGCAACTGTGTGTGTCTTTTCTTCGGGGACCCCTAAACGATGTGTTTTCCTTGTAGCTCAACTTCGGGAACAAAAAAGGGCACCTGACACCATCAAACTACTCTTAAAAGTAGGAATTCACCCTCCAATTTTGGGGCAATATCCAATGCTGTAAGGTAGGATCCAGGTACCCTCAAAGAACAATCCTTGGTGGTTCCCAGCAATCCCCTTAGCTTTATAGTTTTTAGTCTTTAGAGGTAGTTTCCGTTTAACCCGCTAAAACTTAAACTTTTATCGGGGGATCTGACTGAGCCCAGAAATGAAAGACCCAATTCTCCGACTTCGAGGCACCTTCTTGGGCCTGGCGCGGCTCTTGACCTCTGCCACCAGCTTCGAGCAAGCCCTGGACATGGCGGCGGAGGGCAACGCCTCCAACGCCGCGGCTCAAATCCGAGAAACGGGGAGACGGGGTGGAGGTAAGAGATACTGTGGATAGTGGGCGGACAAAGTCATGCAGTTGGGAGGTGGTTAGGTTTGGAAGTAATATTGAGGATGCCAATGAGCCGACAAAATCCTGGAGTTGGTACTGTAGGTGGTTTCTTTTCAGCATGAATAGGGGTTTCATTCCATCCCAACTGGTGCAGGATGTTGCTCGGACTGAATGGTTGGAACCGGTGTTCCTCCAAGATTGTTTGAGGCAATTCGCTTGCAACCGGTACCCCACAACCCAGTTCTAATTTTGTAGGCAGCTCGGCCCTGGTAGCCTCCGGCAAGAAGTTGGTACTGATATGCTCCCCTTTCATTCGATTTTCCATGGGTCTTGGGAAGACTCTTTGAACCCAGCCGATTGGCCAATGGGGAGCCCCATGCTTTCCTGCAGAAAACGTGGGCCCTGCCTGGCATGGACCTATTCAGCCTGGAGGTGCCATATGATGTTGGTTCACTTCGACCTCCCTCCCAGCATTCTCGCGCTTGTAGCCTATTGCTGCTGTTGTTCCGTCCTCATGGAGCAAACCAGGCTCTTGTTTTGGTTGTCCACTTTTTACCATTGGTTGTGTGCCAAACATCTGGCATTGTGTGCTGGGTTGAAGAATGGAAGCCACACTTGGCTGACATGACACGGGGCTGTGTGTGTGTGTGTGTGCGCGTTTGCGTGTCGGTCTGTTCGTATACATATATATATATAACATATACATATATATATATATAGCTGTGTGCATGTGTGTTTGTGTGTGTGTGCGTGCGGGCGTAAAATCAGGCAATCTGGAGATTTCTCAGGATATGTCAGTGCGCTGCAATCATCGCATTTTGTCCGCGCTTCAGCTGGCCCTGCTTGGGGGAGCTGCCCGTGTGTGACAAGTAGTGTCTGATCTGTATCAAGCAGAAGCAGGATTCTCCCATACTTCCCGCGTTTGGTGGTTTCAAACGTCATTTGTTTCCAAGTTTACAGTGGTGGGGTGATGATGTTTAAAGGCGGAATGTTGCCAGGGAACGCCCTCATGACCGTTATGGGTTGGTCTTCAGGTTTAAGTCGAGGGATTGCAGCGCGGGGCTCATGTTCAGGACAAGCTGGTGAGTGACATCTACGGAGATGAAGGCGTTTTGGCAAAATGAAGCGCACGCTTGTGGGCTGGAGATGGCCAACTTGTTTGGCGGACAGCCGTAAAGAAAGGAAAGCATGTCCACCCTCCATGTGCTGTTGGTTCGTTGCAGGCCTTAAGACTTTTTGGTTCCATCGTTGGCTTTGCGAGAGATTCTGGGTGGCTTCCCCTTGCGGCAGGCCAGATTCAACAATCCAGGTTTCAAATGGAACCGGAAAGGCGTGTTGTTTGATTCGTGTTGTGACTTGTGTTGTTTCTTTTGGGCTTGGCTTTTACCATTTCCCGCGTGGCTGGGAGGAACACGGCCCGCTGCAGGTTGCATCGCTCGGTGATATCTTTCAGACTTGGAATGCCGACAAAGCATTCCAGGTCCTCCAAATTAAAGGTTTATATAATCCATTCTGCGCCTGGTTTGTATGCCTTAGCGACCCCCCCCCCGCCGCATCCGGAACCTTCCGTCCTGCCATGATTCATCGGAAGTCCGTGTTTCTTGCTGATACATGTTTTGAAAGAGTGGGCTGCGGCGCAAGCCACATGCCAGATATCAACATAAAGAAAGTACGCACGCGGCTTTGTGACGAGGACCCTGTTTCAGCGAGACTCATTCGGGAAGAAAACATGCACTCACCAAGGAAAACACGCCCCGTGCGGCGTAGGGAAGATTCTGAAGCTGACCGAGCTGGGGGCTTTCCAGGGAACTGATTCTGCTTTGGTGTGGCGTTGCTTGATGCCTGATGCATCAGCAGCACGGAAAAAGCAAAAGCATTCCTTGTGTCAGGATTTTCCCTATGGCCAGAGGGATGTCTTGTTGGGTCATGAGGCTGCTGACAATGGATGGCACTTGACTCAACCAAGCAGCAGGAACCAATCACAGGCAGCTCAAGGCCCGTTGAATGGCTGCCCTGCACTTGAGGCCGTTGCCCGCCGCAAGGATCACACATGGATTTAGTTCAGAGCCTTACAGTCAAGGTGGAGGAAACAAGCTTTGTCTTCATACATGCGCGTTTCATGTTCTTGCAAGCACTGCTGGCGTACCGTTAAAACCCATCCATTTACCTCCTGGAAACCAATGAGCGCACACGATGTACAAGCAAAACCCAGCTAAATCAAGGATAGAAGGGAACGGTCCCGAGTCCCAGCCAGAAATAGTTGCGGCCACCCTTTTGCTTTGCATGGATTGATTCTATGTTGATTGCGACTCTCTGAGGTTGTTCCAACCTGGGCCTGCCGGGGAATTTGACTGCCTCCAACTTCGGGAAGCTTGGGGAGATGAACTGCCCCAGGTGCGACGCCACTCGGAGGGAGTTTGACCATGGGCGCCCGGCACAGGGGCCCTTAGTGCGTATAGCTTTGGGGTAGCTTTGGCCGACACCGCAAAACTTGGTTTGAGGTTGGGTTGGGATACATAGCCAACGCCTTTGGCTTGGAACAGCAACAAGGCAGCCTGTTTGGGCAGTGGGGCTATTGCGGCTTTGCCGCCCACAGGTGCACAGGTGGAGTGGTAAAGTTGGGGTCATTTTGGTTTTTGAGCCACGACCTTACGCTGGAGTTCTAGAAGTCGCCCAGGGTGATGGGCTTGCGTGGCCTTGGCACCACTGCCATGGTCAGAGTTGTTCTTCAAGCTGGGCAAGCAAGCAGCGATGTTGCGAGTAGTTCCATGTTGCAGGCATCTTCTTGCAACTGTGCTGATTCGCCGACATAGGGCCCAGCTGGATGCCCTACTAACTGAAGGTCCGACAACTAAACTCATCATCAGGTTTCTTCTCGAACACGGCAAACAGTAGTCATGTTTTCGGCCTATGTTTGTTGCAACAAGGTTTCTCACATGGTTCGAGATCAGCATCGCAAGCCATGAAACGAGACGCGAGGTTTCTTTGTAGGATAATTTTGGCTGTTAGCTTCAGCAGAGCCGTTTCCCAAGCAGCCAAAGTGCTTTCGCAAGTGTCGCAGCCACCCTGTTGAGCTCAACTAAGAGCGCGTCACTCTCTTCGAACAAATGCCATTGTGTCCCTCCACCCTTGCCTTTCGGGGGACTACGGTCCGATCCTTGGCACGGGCTCAGCCAGGGGCTTTTCTTGGGCTCAGCCGATGCCTGTGGTGCTGGATGGTTTATGCTTGTTTTTGCTCATGTTGGCGGGGGTGGGTGTTCCCATTCGAGGAGGGGAATTTGTTGCAGGGGGCAGCTTGGGCCCTCAGGAGAAGGACCTGGCGCGAGCGCTTCTGCAGATGGTGACGCAGCAGTCGGTGCTTCTGGGTTCCGCTTATGCCCGCATGGCCGGATGTATCAACAGGCGCGCTGGGCCCCGGAGCGGGCGGTAATGGTTCTGCGTTGGGGCTGAGTTGCCGTGGTTGCCAAGATCAACACTGGAACCGCCGATGTCCATTCGGCGCGTCATGTATGCTTTGCCATCTGGATAAACCAATCAGCTCATTCGGCGGCACTTGAGTTTTGCTGACTTAGATCGGTCAAGTATCTAGTTTGGGTTCAGGGACTGCTGGCCTCGGTTACCTGTGTTACATGCTCAAATCCAGAAGTTTGGTTTGCACGTCCCAAGGCTTGCGTGGGAAAGGTGAGTGCTCAAGGCCAAACAAGCAAGCGTGCGGACGGGTCTTCAGACATCAGCCAGCTTCACCCTGCCCCTGGGTCAAGCGGACCAAAGCGCCTGTGCTGTCACTTGGAGCTTTCTTTTCAAGAGAGCTTTCAAGTCATCCCCTCCAAATTCACCTGGAACCCCGCAAGCCCATCCATGTTTTTTGAGTGTGTTTTTTTAAGGTGGCAATCATTTGAAGAGGCAGCATACTTGGGGTAAGGATCCTTTTTTGTGTTCGAGTCTCCTTGAGGCGAGGCTTCCTGTTTAGCTTGCATTGCGGTTCGGAGAAGGAAAACAAGCAAGCCAACTTGGAGGAGTCTCCCTTGAGGGGAACGCAGTTTCTTGTTTCCTTCCATTCATTTTCAAGCAGGCATGCCCGTTGCCAGGGTTTTCTTCGCGGGCGGCTTTGTGGACGAGAAGAACCAGATTGCCCGGACGGTGCGCCAAGGAATGTGCAGTGTGTTGCTTTGACCAGGGCCATAATGATCTGATTTTGAAGTTTTGCGGGAGCGTGCGGCCGTGTCAGCCGTGTGGGAGGGCTGAATGTGCAGGAACTCGCGCGGAAATGCGAAACCCATAATACATGCAGTGAACCAACCACAAAGAATCGGCATCTGCAATCACATTGCAAAATTCAACTGTCATTAAGCCAAGCATCTAACTGGGCAGCGTCGCATACAAGTTGCGTGCGCTTGTCGTTTCAAGCGCTATATCGCACAAAGATTGCACCAATTGAAGACAACCCCCCCCATTTTAATGGCTATACAGCTGACAACCTTTGATTTCCCAACAGGACACTACAATGATCCCTGTATGGTTTGTCCCCAAATGATGGCGCCTCATGAAATGTGCTTCCGTTTGGCTTCCCTTTAACACAACCCCAAGAATGTTACCGGCTACCACATCCATGATGTGCGTTTCCAATTGGAGGAACAGCAAAAATGCTTAGTTTTCTCTGGCTTGTTAAATCCGAACATTGGGCCCTTTGCCACACATACGCCCCTGGCCTTGGAGCTTCACAAACTTCGGGCCATGGCTTTGTCAGACAAACTGGATCCGGGAAGAACAAGTGCATCACAGGGAGGACAGGCTGTGGCAAGCCTGAGGTGCTCAACTTGCAATCGCATGCTTGGCAAGAGACGACGTTTGCCTCACCTGGTCGGGATGGCTGCAACCGCTTGACCCCCATTGTGTTTGAAGGTGCTGATTAAATTGGTAGATAGTTCGGACTCCCCACTTGCATATATCCAACTGCAACGTAGCGCTTCAGAATCAATTTCAACTCACCTCCTCCTCCAAGATTTCAGTTCACAGCAAGCCCGATTCTGTCAGCTCCCCTCCCTGTTAAAAAATGAGGCGTTTATGAGTTTATGTCATGTAATGCGTGCTATGTTCTGACGTTGCCTGCAATATGCACCTGTTGGTTTGACCAAGCTTCCCCAAGATCGAGCCGGTCAGCCATTACTACCTGAAACCTGACCCTCCCCACCCCAAAGAAGGTCTTGTTTTCGATGGGGTCAAGCCACAGCGTCATATTGAAATCCGCATCATGTGCTTGAAATCTGGCCCTCCTCCAGTTTCCGACGGGCTGGACCTGGATGGCACATGTTGAGGCAGAGTGGTAGGCTTCGGCCCTGAATTCTTAAGCGGCATCTACTTTCTTGCTGCCATTCACTCTTGAAAACGTGATTTCCGAGAAAGAGCAACAAATCGCGCAACCGGGTCCTGCCTCCTGATGCCAGTCCATCGCTATGAACTTCCAGAATTTGGGAGGTCGGAAGCTCAGCGGGCCTTGAGAGGGGCAGCTTTCTCTTCCGAAAGTCCTTTGCACTACAGGTCTGGCCTGCGCGAATGCCCTGTATACCTTATACCTGGTGGAAGCATTCTGTCAAGTAAACATGCCAAACAACTTGGCCAGACTGAACTAAGCTGTTGCCCCTTTGCCCTGCTGGATTGTCCGTTTGCCTGTGACGCGCAACTTGGCAGGCGGCCGAAGTTTGGCCGGGGAAATATAAAGTGTATCTCTGAGGATTCCAAGGCTGCAGAATTGCCGTTGTGATCCTATGAGCTAGACGCATACCCAAAGGCATCATCTCCCAAGGCCATTAGGCAGCCCATGGCAACATTCGCGATTTGTTCCTTGGCCTCAGCCGGCAGCCGCGGGGCTCACGCTTTACACGTTGGCATCTCCGAGTACGTCTCATGGCCCGTCTCACGCTGTTGGCCTTGTGCGGCGCAGCGCTGCTGGCCCGCCACACGCTGAACTTTGTGGCTGGCCGTGCCCCCGGGCGAGCGCCGCAAGTGAGCCGCAGAGCGGAGGCAGACGAGGCTGGGGTGGCCAAGACGCTGCTAATTCGGAGGGCGGTGATGTTGCAAGCTGTTGGCAGTGAATGCTAGTGTCATGTTGGTAGCATTGTTGCAATGCGTAGGGCATTGGAGGAGGTGTTGTGATAGCGGACTAACTTTGGAAAAGCGTTGTACAGATGAGTGGGGTGCATAAGATTTGATGCCCGAATCCAGATGATCCTGCAAAGGCAATGCATGGGAAACAACAGGACACCTACTCCGGCAAATGTTCTTTGCGCCGGGGTCTGGAGCATCGAACCCGATCTTTCTGGGCACAATCCCGCAGGTCCCACTCCTACTCTGCAAACAACCAATTTCGAAGATGGAAGTTGCACCAACGCCACCAACCGAGTCGCTTGGCCCAAATTCGCTGAACTCGATTGACTTCGGCTCAGCAAATGGCAGGAAGAGGAGCCGGAGTACGTGGCGGCAGAAGGGGACCGCCTGAAGCTGAAGGTCCTGTCCCCCGAGGGCGACGGCATCTCTTTGGCCTGCTCCGAGGTGATCCTGCCCTCCGCCTCCGGACAGCTCGGCGCCGCCTGGCCTTGACTCTCCCTCATGTGTGGTGCCAAGAACTTGGTTTCTTGTTAACAGGTCAGGTCATACATATGTATATATAAGTGTGTATATATATATACATACGCATGACATCAGTCATTGATAACTATATATGTGGCTTAGCAATGCAATTTGAAGCTGGGGTAAACTGTTGGCGACTTTTGCATTCAGTAAGTAAGCGCACGCAGCATGTTTAGATCACGAGAGCCATCAGCTCGGGTTCTTTGCGGGGTAGCGAAGCTCCATTTGAGGGTGTGGGGGGGGTTGCAATGTGGCGCGAAAATCCAGATTCTAATGGGGGGAAGGCTTGAGCTCCTCCCCAAATGCGCAGCCTGCGAATCTTCGCGTCGCCAAACCCATGCCTTGCTGAGCCGCTCCTCCCAAGGAGCGCCATGCGTGTTTCTTCTGGGAGCTGCCCCTCCCTCCCAAAAGTACAGTTTTTGGGAGCCCCTCTCGCAGGTTGTCGGGTACAGAAGGATTGGTCAAGCTGGCTCGAGTTGGTTCTCTCAGGTTGTGGGAGTTTGTAGTGTCCAGCTTTGTTTTGTGCGCTTCGGGGATGACTAGGGTCGACTTGGGGCGCGCATTGTTGAGGAGAGGGGCGGGACCAGACAGGCGACGTGAAGTTTGACGTACGATTTGCATTTCCGGTCTTGGCGGGGCAAGCAGCTCCTTGACGCTTATCCTGGACGTTGGTTCAATGCCTTCCGCATGTGCTGCACTGCAGGTTTTGGCCAATCACGCCCCGATGATGTCAGCGCTTGACACCGGCGTGCTCCGGTACAAGGCGCGACCTAGTGCCAGCCACTCAGACAAGCCCAGGCGAGAATTTGTCTACCGATCCATCGCAGGTTCTAGATTGTACTGTCGACAAATTTAGCTTTACATGTTGGTGGGGATGAACATCATGTTGATTCACCACACATGGCAGATGCGTACGCAAAAGTGTTTTTTTGCTGACAAGGGAGGCAATCAAGGTGGAAACGCCGAGGCGGCGCGACTGTAGGGAAGCTCTCCCCAGGCCTACTGTGTCACAGAAAGCAAGAAGGCAACAAATAAAACAATGGCCGGCTGCACCAACCAGAAAGACAAAGCAAGGCCCATAAATTTGCAAGACCTGATGGGCTTGCGGCGAAAACTCCTTGCGCTTGGGGAAACTTCAGCATCTTACCTGCGCTTCGCAGGGGTGAGTGCAGGATCAATTGGAACCCAGGAGTAGTAAACCCCTTTGATTCGTAGGTGGGGCCCAGCTGCACAGGGTCTCTCCCCTAACAAATTTCAACACACCCTCAAAGCTGAAATTTTATTCCAGGCGCAATGCCCCCTTTTTCCCAGATCCAGAGCTGGGGCATCTGACTGCAGGAGGATGGCCAATGGAAGCCCATTGTGGTCATGGGCGGCTTCGCCAGCATCGATGCCAACCAGCTCTCAGCGCCTCGCGCCAAAGCCCGTTCTTCTCACATTTGGCTGGCTGCTTCCAAGCAGACACTGGACACACAGTGGCTCAATGTGGCTGCGGTAAGCTGACATAGTTTGGGCAAGGGCACTTTTAGACACCTCGCTAGCGCTGGCCGCGTGAGGGGGGGGGGGGTGGTTCTTCCCATGTAGAGTGCCCCAGAGACAGTGATTGAAGTTTGATATGTGAAATTGGATATGTTTGACCAATTGGCATTTTGGTCAGCGGACATTGAAATTTGATCAAAGGTGAAAGTGTCTTGTTATGCCTCTGTGGTAGACGACCGTAGCAGCGTCTTGTTTCACCCGGGCGATGGTCTGCGCCCTGAAGCCCCGCATTCCGAGGTAGCCTCGGAGGTGAACCAGCGAATGTAAATGGCATCAACGTACATTGATATCTGTATAGATGGAAAGGAATGGTGTGTATATCTATGCATGTCTTTTTATACATGTACAATCATGTACATATGGATGCAGGCGTGGCATTTACATCTCAACGTTAGTTGATGTATGCTGCTTGTTGCAGGCGAGCAGGAAATGGGATACCTTCCCACGCCCTTCCGCAGCTTTTGATCAGCGGCGTGTTTGCGAGGTGCTGGTGAACGACTTCGAGAAGGCGGAGGACATCGACGCCGAGAAAATGCAGAGTGAGATGGAGGCGGCTACAGCTCTGCTGGAGAAGGCGGCATCCAAGAAGGACAAACTGGAGGCCAACCAGAAGGCGCGCGCCAGTTCTGCAAGAGCAGGCGTGTTTTGTGTTCTTTCTTTTCCCCCCCCCCCGTTTTAGCACATCGCGATTCGAGCAACCTGAGCGGGGTGGGTGGTTGTGGGGGGCTTGGGGAATTGAGTGTGCAGCCCAAGTAAAAACTCTGCCCGTTCCGAACCAAGACGATCCGGCCAGAAAGGTTCGTAAAAAACCTCAAAATGGATGTACATGGCACTACCATACCCGGATATTGCACTCGCATGCATAGCTGGGCTAGACTGTTGCAGGCGGTGGAACAAGCTGGGCGCAGAAAAGGCGTTTCCCCGCGTGAAAGCAAAGGAACCAGCCATGAGCTACCATGCGTTTCGTTCCATGGGGCCACGCCATGAAGGAGTTACATACGTTGGGTTCTTCCTTGGGACCTCGGATGCAGCTGCGCAGGTGAAGCGGGCTGCTGCAAGAATGCAGGCTGCCATGTTCCTCACAAGGAAGAAGTGAGAGCTTCTTGTGCAGCCGTCGGACCTTTGATCACTCATGAAAGCAGAGTCACACCTTGAATTCCATATATATATATATATATATATTCATATGTGGTGTGATGGTTCAATAATTCACTTCACACATTTCTTGGCAGAGCATGTGGTCAAGGGCGGTGAGAGGCAAAGCGGGAACCCTTGGGGTCGACTTGCGGTGAATCCGCTCTGAGCTTTGCTGTTGTTTTCCTGGGAGGGCGCCCTCCCGATTTCCGGCCCAGATGGGTAAGCACTCCAGAAAAGCGCTGGAACGGTAGATGGCGATTGAATGCATCGATCAGAATCAGGGACCCTTCTTTGGCTGGACTAAATGGGAATTCAATGTGACACAATGTGACACACCAAGCAATTCAATTGGCAAGTAGTTGCAAGTGGTGCTATAGTCACATTCCCTTCTGCTTTGGAAGGGCCAACCAGTGTCCATCAGGTATGTGTCTACGAATTGTGTGCATACACACGTAGCAGCGCGCGCGCACACATGTGGCGGCCTTCTGCTGCGATTGCTGTTGGCGCCTGCCATGTTGCGCTGGCGTTGAAAGCGGCGGAGGATATTTGACACCCGGCAAACTTGGGCTGAACAGGTGCCCCGCATGTTTCCGTGCCCTTCTTCAGCTATTGCAAACAGACTGTGTCCCATGCGCTTTTCCCAAAGGCGATGTTGATGGCAGCGTCCAGGTTGGGCCATGAAAGTCAGTCAGGCATTTGTGCAAAGCTGCCTAGCGGACTTGGTCGGCAACAGGGGCGCCCTTTGCACTCATAAGCCAGCAACTCGAGCACACGCGCGCACACCCTTTGATTGCAAAGGAGCTGCGAATGGACGAACATACACCCTACGTGTGGGGCGGGGTGGGTATCTTGCTCAATGTTTTCAGCTCCACGGCTCGGCATCGGTGTGGGCCAAATTGCCAGTTCGTTAGCTCGAGGAATGTTGTTGCATTGAATCACCAAACATTTCTTTATGTCATCAAGCCAGCCGTCTCATGTCCAAGATGAATTGGTAGCCACGCTCTGGCATCTACACAAAACGTAGTAATGATTTAACGGTCACGAAACCCTCTAGAGCCGGCACTCGTGTCCCTTTGGCGTCCCTCCAAAGCATCCCCGGAAAATGTACCGCCAGAGATCCATTGAGACGTGGTGCAGCTGTGCGGCTCCAGCTTAGCCCGTTTTTGATCCGAGTTTCTCCATCACGCCTCATGGCCCGCCTCACGCTGCTGGCTTTCTGCGGTGCCGCGCTGCTGGCCCGCCAAGCGCTGAACTTTGTGGGCGGAGCGGGCGGCACGGGCGCGGGTCGAGTGAGCAGAGTGCCCCGCAGGGCAGAAGCAGAGGAGGCGCGGGAGGGAGCCAGCAACTTGGACAAATCTCAGTGACGGCGCATTCGAACGGAGGCGCCAAAGCCACTCACCAAATCGCTTGGCCCCGATGTTGGCTGAACAAATGGCAGGAAGAGGAGCCGGAGTACGTGGCGGCGGAGGGGGACCGCCTGAAGCTGAAGGTCCTGTCCCCCGAGGGCGACGGCATCTCTCTGGCCTGCTCCGAGGTGATCCTGCCCTCGGCCTCCGGACAGCTTGGCGCCACCCGGCCTGCAAACTGGAGACTCTGATCGGGAGTTTGGTTTACGGGTGTGTCTTCAAATGTAGAGTGATCCCGACGACAAAGGCGGTGTCCATGTGGAGCCCCCTTTCAGACCCCAAAAAGGGAAGCCGGTCCTATGCAATTGTTCAAGGTTGTTTTCTTGTCTCCCCTGGAAGAATGGTTTTTCATTGGCTGTGCCGCACATCTTTCGGCAGCCCGTAGGGCAGGCCCTTGTGGAAGCCACCAGTGGCAGGTTTTGGCCAACCACGCCCCAATGATGTCTGCGCTGGACACTGGGGTGTTGCGCTACAAGGAGCGCGCCCAGGTTCGATCTGATTTCAGGGGATCCTTTGCCATCCATGGTAGATGACCAGACCTTACACAATGTGGCATTGGCTTAGTTGCCTAATTGAAAGTCGCAGCCACGCTGAAATGGCACCCCTGGCTCGCAATCGACGCCCCGTGAGCCAAACCCCCCTGTTCAGTGAGGACCCCTTGCCCGGACCCCGACTGGGACCCTTTTCCCCCCCTTTCCGCCCTGGGGCAACCCTGGATACGCTGCAAGCTTTCGGGCATGGCAGGAGGATGGCCAATGGAAGCCCATTGTGGTCATGGGCGGCTTCGCAAGCATCGATTCCAACCAGCTCTCAGTGCCTGGGCTTTTGGCTTGCCATGGGCCTTGACTGTGAAACAACCCCGACTTGGGATGAGGTTCTAAAGTAAATGGAGGCGGTGCCTTGTCTCGGAGAGTGAGCCATGCATGGGCATTCTGGAGCATCCTTGACATGAATTCAATTCTGTTGGTTGCGTCACATGGGCCCATTTGGTGGCGAGGCATGTTGGATGTGTTCAACTGTCATTTAAATTGTTTAGTTGCATGAACAAATGAGCAGTTGTTTTGTGTAGCGCCCGGCTGGAATGGTGTGCCTGCGCACGCGTAGGCTTTGTTGCTTGGGACCCTGTAAAGATGCAGCTCGCATTGGTTCCGCGGAGTTCCCCTTCTTATTTACCCAGAAAAACTCTGCTCAAAGGTGGGTCAACCATATTTGTTCCAGCCAGTTTGTACTGCTGGGCAAAGTTGCATTGACAAAACCACGCACAGTTGAGAGGAAGGCGTGGGCCTTTCACACGCGTGCAGCTTTCGGGGCGCTTTCCTGGAAATTGGAAAGGGCCTGTGCTTCGAGCCGTGCTTTGTGCCTAGGTGTTGGTGAACGACTTCGAGAAGGCAGACGACATTGACGCCGAGAAGACGCAGAGCGAGATGGAGGCCGCCACAGCTCTCCTGGAGAAGGCGGCATCCAAAAAGGACAAGCTGGAGGCCAACCAGAAGGCCTGGCAAGGGAAGACGCCAACCACTTGAGCCACAATCAAAACGCGGCTAGATGAAGGTTAGTAAGAGACAATCCCAACCATAAATAGCTGCGGCCGCCTTCCTAATTCTTCACATGGTTCTGGGTAGACCATTTTACTACCGGGTTTTGACTATGACTCAATTTAAGGCCTAACAAGGAAGACGCAAACCACTTGTAGATGGCCAGATTGTGTAGCGTGAAGCCCCACGGCAACATGCGTTTTTGTCCAACCCTCCTTTCCTGGTTAGTTTCTCCACCTTCTTACAAGGAACGCTTCACTGATGAGTTCGCCCTCAGAAGTTCCAGCCCATGACGCACCATTCATGAGCCCCGCCCTAAATCAGAGCCTACTTGCCTCCATGCTGCCTAGGTGAAGCGGGCCGCGGCCAGATTGCAGGCAGCCATGTTCCTCTCCAAGAAGAAGTGAGGCGAAGCGAGGTGAAGCGGAGCCTGTGAGCCATGTTTTGCGATTGCCAAGCACTGGACGGTGCAGGGCGGCGCATGACCCAATTTTTGCCCCTGGGCGAGAGCACCCCTCTGTCCGAGAGGGGTGCTCTCACGCCCTTTGACTACAGGGGTGCAAACGAAAAGGGGCCTGCAGTGCCGAGCGTTGACCTCCAAGGAGACATCTGCGCCACGTATAGCTGCCTTGACCCTGCTTGCCAAAGCAGGCTCACGCCATATATGCCAAATGGTACTGTGGTTCCCCTTGCTGTGTCGGGGTTCCACCACGGAGGATGAGGGACCCCCCCCGGCCATTTTGGACGACCCAGTTCTGCCGAGGTTGCGCCTACTTCCTGCGGCACTCGGATTTCTTGGGTGCCCTGGGCAGCTTGAAGGGCGCCATTCGCGCGAGTGCAGGCTGGGACTTTCGGGCTATCACTGCTCTCAACATCTCTCAGCCAAACCACCCGACCACCATGCCTCGCTTTTCCCCTTCCCCCCCGCCCGACTGACGGATGCCCTTCTGATGTCCTGCTTAAGGCTCCGTGCCCACGCGAACCTGACTTGCACAAATGTGCGCAACAAGTTGCTTTGGTTTGGCGTTTGGCCGGCTCAATTGTTCTTTACAGCAAAGAGTGACTTGCCGCTTCACCACCACTCCCCACCCGAATGAGGCCAGAGATGAATCGGGGAAATATCTGGTGCGACCCTGACCACCCTTGGGGCTATGTCAGCGGCTATTTGGCGCTTCAAACTGTTCCAAGAAGAATCTGAAGACGAAGCTGTGCAGTTATTCGGGCTACGCCATGTTATAGAGTTACCCTATCCAGAGACAACGCCTAAACGCTGAGACCATGCACATGCTCTTTCAGCAGCCAGGCGAGAAGTCGCCCTGAGCGCGGTGGGTGCGCTAGCTTTTGTAGAGGAGCTGGGTTTGTTATGGTGCGATTGCGAGAATATTCACCACTCCCACCCCCTTGAAAATGGCACTCGGGGAGAGTTGGAATTTCCAAGTTTCATATTTTCTGAATAGGTAATTGGACATACGGCATACGAAATTGAAGGGTGTAGAATAAGGGAATTGCTTAAGGAAACCCCTTCTTGCTCCAAATGCCCTGATTAGTGAGTCACTGCACGGGGGCACCATTTCTGGCCAAATAAACTGAGGCGGGTTGCAAGACTCGGGCAAAGCTCTTTCGCCAATGTTTGCAAACTCCCCTCCAAACCAACCAGGCCAGGAGTTACTCTCACCAAAGATGGCCCTTTTGTGAGTCCGATTTGCCTGGCCAACGCAAGCTTGACGAAGGTATGACCCCAACTTGGTCTTCCAGTGACTCTGATAGTGTCAATGCACTGGTTCCCAAAACAGGTATCAAAGGAAGCTACCCGATTTGAATATCCCGCTATTTCCAGGTGCGTGTCTTCGACTCGTCTTTGTGAATTGCTCCTCTCTGCACTTGTCTCATGGCAGTGCCGGCCCGGTCAGCGCCAAGCACCTCGTCCTCACGTTCCCGACGTCGCAGTGATTCAGAAAGGGACTTCCACGGCCGACCACCTGTTCGTCCAAGTCGGCGATAGCCTTCACGCAATTTGGGTTTTACCGATTTGTAGCTCAAAAGGGTTAATCATCAGGTCTCTTGACATCTCTTGACTACCTTATTAAGGAACACTGTCCTCCGGATATGAGGGAGCAGGCCGAACTGCTCGTGGCCAACTTGAATCAATGAAAGCGGCAAAGAAAGACCGCCGGGCCAACCCTTCGACACTGGAAACGCCGTTTCAGAAATCCGAACGGAGCAGTCCGTGGGAAGGCGCGGGTGTCGATTTGGCGCCAGCCCGTTGATTTGGCGCTCGGTGGTCGAAATCGGCTTTTCCGGCTGATCGGATGTCCTGTTTTGGACGGAGAGTCCTTCTCTTTTGGGGTGAAATCAAGGGATCGTCCCCAAGGTTTCAATGGTTTGGTCCCTCTTGACAGTTTCACAGTTTAGATGTGCTGTAGCCAAATCATGAAACAGGTTCCTGTGCTCGCCAGCATGCAGTGTAGGCTTCTGTGGCAGCGGTGGAAAGGGGTTTGCAAGTGACTGGAGCACTGCGACGGCAAATTTAACGAGTTTCTGAAGCTGTGGGGCGTTCAGAATCTCCAAGCTTTGTCCGCGGCTGGCGGCTTTTCCCGCGGCAGTTGCAAAAGGACAACTGCCGGACTGACTTCTGTAAAGACACTTTCTTCCCCGTTCTTCCGGCAAAGAAAAGGCAAACTGGAATAGGTATGTTCGCGCCTTCGATTCGGAGCGCCATGCAGCTCGTTACATGTTGGACATGCATTCGCAGCGCTCCTACTAATCAGTAGCATACTTGGGTGCATTGGCATGCCCTGTCCCGGTTCCAGGAAGACTTGTTGTTGAGGACCAACTATGTTGAGGTGTTGTCCCTGTGCATTGCCGGTGCCATGGCTTTGCCTCAAGGAATGCGGAAAATATGTCCAACACTTTGTGCACATATATGCAAATATATATATGTAGCCATCGCGTCTCCAACGTCTCCAGCGCATATACCATGTCGCCAGGGCCGATCGCGGTTAGTGGCCTTTCCCACTTGCATGGTGTTTGGAATCGTCCGGGGGCTGCCACTTCCCAATTAATATACCCTGGCGAGTCAGAAGACCAGAGTTTCAACTCTTGGGTGTCGCAGTGAGTCCCTGAATGCAACACAGAGCTCTCCCGGTTCTATTGTATCAATGGCTGACGTGCCATGGCCTTTCCGGGTCAGAGAGCTGTCAAAGAAGACGCTGGTGATTGTTGAGCAGGACCGCTTTGGCAACCTGGCGATTGAGCTGGTATTAGGCACAGGTGCTGTTTTGTGTGTTGTTCCTTTTCCGCGGTGTTTGTAAACGCATATCAGGTTGCCATTGAAAACACCATCCACCAGCCTCCCATGAATCGCCAAGTGGATCTCAGTCAAGGAAGAAATCATGAGATGTGTTGATTAGTTGCTTCTACTTTGCTTACATTTGCTTTATTTTTGCCCTGCTGTAGGTCGTTCCCCAAGGGCTTACAGTTGCCTCGGGGCCTTTGGAAGGCTAGCTCGGCATGTGTTAGTGGTGGGACGGCCGCCAACTCCGGCAAACGGGAACGGTGTTCAAAAGTGTATGGGTTTGCCTACAGATGACCTCTACTATGTAAAGAGGGTGGTTTCCACTTAATTAGGTTTCATTCAGTTTCAACAAGATGTAGCGCCCAAAGAAGCACCCGCATGCTTTGTTTTGAAACGGAGGTGCAGGGAACGGCAGTTAACACACGAGTCACGACACAGCTGTTTTCGTGCAACTTTGCGAGGCTTGACGCTGCTTGTGCCAAAGCTGGTACAGGTTTCTCCTGTTTTGCCGGGCAACGTAAAGTGCCTGTAGTTCGTTGTTTTGGATTGGATAGTTGAGGGCTGGAAACTGATTTCGCTTATGGGGCTTGCATATTTTAAAGCTGGCAGAGATTTGCGATGACATTTCTGTCATCCAACTGAGCGATGCCTCGCTTGTTGTATACACCTTTTCGGAGTGGATCCGCATCTTGGACATTCAATAACTCCCAATTTGGTGCGTTGCACACCTCTCAAGCGTTGGGTGCCGTTGCGGGAATTGGGACTGGGGATGCCAACAAGTCGTGGAGCACGAATCGCATTATTGCACGATTGCGGTTTGGTGTCGCTGGATGTCACTGGCAAGGCTTGATCTGACAATGCTTGTCCATGGGTTGTGACACAAGTCGTGTACGAGCTGGCAAAGCGCAAGAAGGGGCTCAGCTGGAGCTGATGCAACGAGGGTGTTTGCAGCGTTGGGTCTTCCGGGGTGTCCGAAACACCTTCAGTTACTATGCCACATCCAATCAAAACGGTCCCGCATGAGTTCCCCGAATTTAGCATCACCTGGCCAGTTTTTTGTTGAGCGCCAGGTGCCAATGTTAAGCCATGGGCCAGCCACCTTTGCTTGTCGCAGCATCGTGCAAGGGAACTTTAGGCGAAGTTGACCTGTGAAAGCCCATTCCTGATGTCACGTTTGAGATCGGCAGGCTTAGCAGATGCAGACCCTGACCCTTTTTGTAATGTGCAGAACCAGGCCCACCTGAACTGAATAGGCTACAGATTGTTTGGAAGGTGTTAGCCACATTGTGCACAACTGCAGGTGAAGCGCCCCATATCTACGTGGTGCTTGGGAGCAAGAAGGCTGTGATCATCGACACGGGATGCAATAGTGGCAGCTTGTCAATGACCTCACATGAGTTTCGCAGGGCTGAAGTGATTGGGCAAAGGATGTATCGCTGAGCATGTAGTGCTCGATTGGTAGTGTGGATTGGTCTCTTGGCGCGGTGGTCCGTTTTGAGTCACGCGTACGCAAACAACAACGGCCAACAGACAGCGCTAGGCAATGTGCCACCCAGCGCACACTAGCACTTACGGCAACCACAAGCATCCAGCAACCATGTCGGGGCCGCCAAAGAAACTGGATTGCATGGGCTACTTCCGATGGCACAACAGAGTACGTGTTGCGTTTGGCGGGTGTTCGTCATGTGTCAGAATTTACGGGAGTAAGAGATCCAAACCATATGCACTCCTTTTGGCGAGTCCGAAGGGTTCGACATCAGGCGTTGGATCGGTTCGTGGAAAACGGAAGCACGGAATCCTATCAGAGGATGTTTGCCCCCAGTAGAAAACAGGTTGCCAATTTCTTCTTAGGCTGTTTGCCTTTGGGGACGCGGAATCCATCACGCCGCTAGGGCCCTTCAAATGCCAAAGCAGAACTAAGCCAGGTCCTGCAAAATTGTATTTATCCCAGTCGGCATTGGCAACGCCCGTTCGGACCGCACCAAACTTTTGGCTTCAGGTTTCATGATGGTTTCCTTTTTGAGACAAGGGTCCACTGAGCTTGGCACACCGCTGCCTGCTGGAAAGCCAAATCTGCTGCAGGCTTCTCCGGGCCCCGTTCACCATGCCCACTCGGTGGCCAATACACACATCCATGTTTAGGTTGGTATCTTCAATGCCCGGGGGTTGAATCACGAATACACCTGCGATGTTTTTTCGCACCTTAGCCGCGAGTGAGGCAACCTCCGGCAGTTCCTGGCGACGTTACCGCAGCTGGCGGGGAAGGAGTTCCAGGTTGCGCCTTGGAGCCAATGCTGGGCACAGAACCCCCGGTGAAGCATCCACCAAAGTTTCGCCTGAATTCCAAAGGTGCGGACTGGAGCATCTAGGCTTAGGGACTATCCGCCAAGTTATTATGCAAAGGATTCAACTGTATGCGAGTGCCACTTGCTAGTGTTTCTCGATGCAAGGGAGCCAACCTTGAAAAGCTGCCAGCTACAGGGAAGCTACATCGCAATATATGGAGTGCTTGAAGCGAAGGACAGGTGTGCCATGACATGATGAGGCGTGGTTGGGTTCGCTCCGGTCCTGGCCTGACTCAGTTTACAAGCAACTCATGGGCTGCTTTGGTATCTAATCTAAGTGCGCCGGCAACGTTGCTGAACACAGAATGCGTCTGGGCCAAGTGCTTTCCCAGGAACTGGCTTTTGCAGAGAACTGGCCTTCTAATAGATGGACAATTGAGTCGTGCTTGATTGATCGGTGGGGAGTCTAATTTCGAGAAAAGTCTTCACTTCTGAGGGACGGCCCCGTCCAGAATGCGGGTCGACATTGCAAGATGTGCTATCAGAATTGGATTCTAGCTCGTCCCTCAGGCTGCTCCGTGTTTTTGCTTTTTTAATGTTTCTTGCTGTTCTGACGTGTTCAGTTTGATGCTTCGAAGAGCCTTGCGGGTCGTGGGGGGGATCCCACGCACCCGGTTTCAATCCGTTTTCGCGGCGAGCATCGGTCGGGGTGCTATTGTTAACATCTAGATTGATTGCGTCTCTATATCATGTAGCAGAAATTCAGTCAAAAGGCAAATCCTGGTCCGACATATTTGGGAGATGTTGTCCCTAGTAGTACAGGTAGACTCGCTTCCCAGATGTTTGGGAGTTCGAACTGTGGTATTCATGAGCATGGCAAGCTAAGGGGAGTGCTTGAACAGTTGCCCGTGTTTGAGTTGACAGGCGAAAGCAAGCCACGACCAAGATCTGAACATGTTCAATCATGTGGCCTCTTCCCACTTTGTTTGCTCTGCCAGGTCCGCCCAAGCAAATTGAAGGGGGGGGGTCAACAGGAACAGGGAAACACCTGAAAGCAAACTAACGGTCAGAATCGGGCCAGCCCAAGTACCCTTAGGTGTTGTCCGGTCCTTGTCTCACGGTCCTCAAAACCGCTCAAGCAGCCAATTTCCAAGCAATGGTTTTCGACTGCAAAAATCAAGCAAACGCTGTTGTCATTTCTTATTGTCACCGTACTGGTTTGGTAGGGCTGCGTACTGGCCCAGTCCTGTATTGATTGGGGCGGGGTGAGTCATGTGAACGTTCTTGCTGACTCCGCGCAGCATTGAGCAAGTGTTGATATTGCGGGTTGAGTAGCGGTAGGCGGCAATGTTGATGTTTGCTTTTCCCCTGCGGCATTGACCAAGTATTGCCCTCGCGGTTGCGGGGTTGTGTTTGAAAAGAGGCCGCCAAGAAGGCGTGCTGATGAGTCATCCGGACAACACGGTGTCGCCAGCTAATTCTTTTCTCGCTGATGGCACGGGAAAACACGAGGTTCAATAGAGTACAAGACGATCCCCTCTTATAGGTGAAGCGGACACATACCTTAGCCTGAACAGGCAAAGCAGCTTGCTTATTCCGACAAGAAGCCCTAGTTACTGTTTAGCTCCTTCGAGGCTTGGAACACGGGCACCCAAGAGATTCTCGCATGGCCTCGATTGGTCCCACTTGATGCAACAGTGTATGACATTGTTGGGGGCTCAGCTTCCAGCTCCCACGTTGAATTGCGGCATTCCTGGTCTCATCTCTGATCCCATCTGATCCCGAAACTTCCACTGCACGTCTCAGTTCTTCAGCGAATGGATGGAGAGGGCCACATTTTGTGCTCTGAGTGTCCCGTCTGTTTGTGCATAATTGGAGGTAGGGGGCAGCTCGCCTTCTTTCTCCTTGACCATTTCAGGTCAACACGCACATTCACTATGACCACATCATGGGGAACTATGGCTTCTGCGCCCCTGGGGGTAAGTCTTTGGGCTCCGGCTGCCGGAGCATTTGCCAGGGCTCCCGCAGGAAAGCCTTTAGCGAGAACTGGCAGGAGCCTTAGGGCGAGTTGACCTTTCAGCTACCACCCCTTACTCTATCTTCTTTTGGGCGAACACCACTCACACTCTTTTGGGCTTGGCCGGGGAATGCCGGGGAAATCATTCCGGACACATTTGAACTTGCGATCCGACAGTTCCAACATTGGAGGGGTTGAATGGAGAAGTAGAGGGGCAACGTCGTCCTCAAAGGCAGCTGAGTTTGACAGATGGTTGCAGAGAGGGCCGCTTAGATTCCTTCTCCCATGTGTGGCCAAAGTATGCCAAAGAGCTTGGGCTTGTTCAAGTGTGGGCGCAGGAGCACTCCCTTCAGGCAATGGTGGGCGCGGAAATCCTAGACTTCTGCGTCACTGCATCTCGGATGGATTTGAAGCGCGTGTTGAACCTTGCAACACTGGTATGGAGGGACACCTGCACGTGGCGCGGGCTTGGTCTTCGACAGCCAGCGTGACCTGTGACCAATGAAGTTTCCCAAAGGCGCTTGTTGATACTCAGGTTGATTATGAGGGCGGCCAGAAAAGCAACAACTGCCCCGTTGCTTTACACAACGTCACATGAACTTCTCGTACTTTCCACCTAAGTGGAAGACCGAGCAACAAGGGTTCAAATTTCGGAGCCGCGGCTGGGACCTAGGATTGGTTAGATGAAGGTGCGCGAATCTATTTGGATGAGGAGAGCCCTTCGGAGCTGGAGTCCTTGGAGGTGTTGCACACACCGGGGCACACACCCGATTCCATTTCCCTGCCACTTGCCGAGAATTGTTGGTCGAATCTGGGGCAGTCGATGCTGTCAACTTTGGATTCCTCGCCAATTCATCCAGCTGTGCAAAAGCTCACACAGGAAGCCAAGGGTATGGTACTTCCATCCGGCAACTGCTGCAGCCCCCGTGGCAAGGACTGCTGCAACACAGGCACACCAGGTTCAAATGATCAAAAGGCCAGCATTGCGAATGGTTGAGAAACACGTGAGGGTGCTGGAAGCTTGGTGGTTCGTTTGCCTGCTGTTGCCAAAGGGGAACTCAAACACGGAACTCCAACCATTTAGACAGCCTCGTGCTGACACGCAGGCAGTCGTGTCCACATTCACACTCGCAGGCTGTCCTTCTTGGCAGGAAAGAACAGGACAACAGCTGAGCTATGATACAGGCTTGTTGACAGTGGGTAGCTAACAATGGCTTCACCTAGGAAAGTACTAAACACGCATGTGCCCAAATGCGTGTGTATGTCCCGTCCCTGCGTGTGGTCCGCAAAGAGCATGTCAGTTGAAATCCACGAGCCGTAAGACATTCCAACTTAGAGTCAGTGTGACGAGCACACGACCCCTAAGCTGGCCAATCGGCGTGACAGAATTACACGTGTCCTCTCGTTTGTGATTCTATCTTAAGGGAAGCAGTATGCCTGGCTTGCCGCCCAACAATTGGGTCGCGCCGTGGAAACTAGCAGGCTGTTTGCCAGCAGGCGTTTGATCGAGGTGGGGCTGACGCTTTGTGTTCTGACTCCTGTGCCTGTATCAGGTGTCGAGGGAGGGCAAAATCCAAAATACACGCCCTTTTTCAGAGAACTGGTGTTTGAGCAGCTTGCTTGGAGAACGGTCAGTCGACCACTTATCGCCCAGGATTCAGGCAGATTGTTAGGCGCCCCTCCTTGCCCAGTACATCGGCTTGAATGTGCACCCTGCCTCCTCCAGAACTCTTGACAACGCAGCTGAACCCCTCTGCCTGTTGCGCACCATCACAGAAGAGGAGGGTGTCTATGTTAATGTGCCATGCGTCAGCCTCCGGTGGGGAGGAAGCTTGGCCTCCTAGAAAGCCGCATCCAGGGCCCAACTGCGAAAGCTGACCAGTATCTGCCTCAAGTAGTGTAGGCCGATTGAGGTTTGCTTTGCTTCCAGCCAGTTGGCTCGTTTTCCGAAGACCCTGCGTTCATGGCTCAGATCGCGTCAGCATGCGAGGTACTACCCTGCGGAAAATCGCCTTTTCACAGGGGACCTCATATATCCTGGTGTCTTGGTCGTGGTGGGTCAGTCGGCCGAATTGGGAAGCACACTGGTGGCTATGGGGGAAGGCTCCGGATTTCTTGGGCATCCCTTGGATTTTTGCTCGCCGGATGTGTATTTCAAACAAATTGAATGCTTTCAGATGCTTTTTCACAAGGAATGCAACACTGCTGTCCAGCTCCGACCCATCCTTTCCCTTGGCTTGGCCCAGGTATGAAATGCAGAGAATCAAACACACTGTCCAACCATTTTGCCCCGGCAACCCGTTTCAATCCACCCACTGGCTATGTTTCCTGTTTCCACACATGTAGTTGGCCACGCTCATTCCCGTGCTGGACCCCACTGCCGTCGGGATTGCAACGAATGCCCAAGGAAAGGATTGCATTGCGTCCCCCAGATGGAAGTCACTACCTACCCCTACCTTTTTTAACGAAAAACAGTGTTCCTTCCTGATGTGTCTTGTTTGTTCGCCCAAGGGAGGGTTTGATTTGAGAAAATTCCACGTGACATGCGGGGGCTGTGAGAAGAACAGGGGAGTGCTGGCTTTGCAGGGAGCCTCCAGAGCTTAGCAGCAGGAGCAGTCGGCCCATTTGATCTGGAAAGTAGCCGGGGATCCACTTCAAAAGCTAGCAGAAATGCGAGCGCCAACTCAACCACAACAGCTAGGCAAAGCCCGGCCTAGCAGATACACAAATCCCGCACGCTTCCAATTGCTCACCGGTGCGATTGGTTGAGGCCCTTTTCGAAGGCACCTTGTGCGGTGCACTTGATGGTGTTGTCTCTCATTTTCTCTTATTCTAGGTTTAGAACAATCATGCTGGCCGATTCTCAGGTGGAGGTGGGCAAGCAACTGACAGCTGACCTGCAAGTCCCTGAAGTGTGGTTTGAAGAATGCCAAGCTGGCATCACGTGGAATATCTCAGAAGAAAATTGGGCACCAACAAGCCAGAAGAAACAATTTATTGGTCGAAGTCGGCTTTTTGTTTGCAGAGGTAGCATCTTTCTGCACCTTCCCGGCAGTGACCTGGAGGAATTTGAGGCGAGCCTCAGCAAAGTCCGGGACTTTGCTGCCGACAAGACAGGCACGGGTGAGCTGGAAACATGTCTCCTTTTTAAGTCATTTTGTTTGAACATGGATGGCACAGGTTTCAATTTGAAATTTGGTTCTAATCATCTACCAGTGCCATCTAGTAGTTTAAAAGGACACCTCGGAACCTGGACATTCTTGGGCAGGGCGTAGCCAGCCGTCGGGACTGCTGTTAAAGGGCATCGGGGACAGGTGGATGGCGGCTTCGTAATTTGCTGCTACTGTGAACGCAGCTCAATCTGCAATGTTTGAGATATAGCACACCAGTTCATATTCTGGAAGCCAAGTGGTTTGGACATGCACTCCCTTGTCGGGTGTGCCCTAGCCAAGCCGATTTTCCAGTACTTTTGAGGATGGTCATCCATTTGATTCAGATTTGAAACTCCACACCAGGGGTGAGTGACCATTGTGATTCAATAGTCTTCACGATGAACACGTTGCATCACCACTTTGTTTTCTTTGTTTAGTGGGTTCCTCACCAGAAATGATCAACCCGCGAATGGCCGCATTTTGCGTTGTTCTCAACATTCATTTATTTTTTTTTGGGGGGCCCTTGCAACTTACCACCCCTGAAGAGGGTTGACTGATAACTTTGTGTTGGTCTCTTGAAGCACTGGGTCGGATTTTCCAGCATGGTTTTGGAAGTATTGTTTTTTTCAGATTTTGCCAGCTTTTTGATTCACTGGTTGTTTCCCTCTTGCTTCGGGGTGGGGGTTGCCTCGGATTCGAGGCTTCGCGTTGAGGCCTGGTGCTGAGCTGCGGACACATCACTCCATCTTTGCAGGTCGCAGCGCTGCAGGAAGCCTCCGTGGGTACGAAGTGAGTCTGTGTTTTGCAAGGATACCGTTTTTCGGGTTGGCTGCTAGGGAAACCGAAAGGAAAGCCACAGTCTCGGCATCCCTTATTAGGCACAGACCGAATTGATTGTAGCGGTTAACAACAAGTCGGGATTTGTTCTTTTCTAACCAATCCACTCAGGAAGGCCGATTGTGGGGCGGTGCAGGTACTGGCGGCTTTGCAGTGGTGCCTTTTCAAACCATGTGCTGCTTTCACCTCATAAATAAGGTCTTTGAAGCAGGATGTTCGGAGGTTCCAGGCTTCTTGTTTGGCAGGGCCGGTCAGGAGTGCATCGCCAATGATGATAATGATACAACAACGTCAAATCACTCAATGCACATGATACGCTACTGTTATTACCACAAATACACAAGTAGACGAATCATATCCACGCACAGTCTACGGATATCGGAAGCCATATATGCAGGAGGCTACAGTACCAGTACATACTCCAGTGTTTTGATTGATGAACATACAGACGCACGCACGTGTGATACGAATTTGAGTATTTACGATCCACGTCGTTATTAGGAGCCGCCAGGTGTGCTTGATTTGGTGGGCGCTGGCTGATGCCCCTCGATCTTGACAGGTTATGCTGCAACAGTTGTTATTTTTCCGGTGGTTCAAGCTGCGCATTCGTTTCTTACCGAAAATACGTTCTTTTCGACATCCAGCCCTCAGCCTTTTTTTTCGGCGTTTGAGACGCCGGGCATCCGAATGTAGTCAATTCCCGAACTTTAGCTCCAGCGTCCCACGTGGACAATTGGACCCGCAAAATGCAACTGTCCCCAAGAGTGCCATTCGGAGGCTTCTCTTTAGTTTGATGTCTTTAGGTTGAAACCTCCTCCCCAGATGCAAACTGCACCGTGCTTGTATCTGCTAACTTCGAATGCAGTGGAGGCCTTAAACAAAAATGCACACGCGCTTGGAGGTGTTGAGTTCGTTTCTATTGGTTTTGCGGCTGTGCGGGATCTTCGTGCTTCAGCTCAAACTGCCCCTGCCTTCCCGGTTGCAGCTCTCAATCCACGCCACGAAACTCAACAAGCACTGTATCCACTGAAACTTGATCCGAAGAGCTGCGCACCAGGTGTTCCTGTTGTTTATTGATTGTGTAAGGCAGCCCCACGGAGGCGAGCAGCTGACGTCTCATGTTTTGCTTGTCCTTTAGCAGCGTTGCCAGATTCATTGCCCTGGGTTCTAGCCCCTGCCCAGATGCGGCATGCGAGGAGCTCCATGGGTTAATTGAGGAGATGCACCAAGGCGCGGCCAAGAAGACGAGGTGAGACGAAACATTTGCTTTGATGCTTAGTTTTCGTTTGCTTGACGTGAGCATGGGACTCATTAGTCTGAAATTGTTCTGGCCTGTCACCGTCAATGTAACATGACGTAACAGACTTTCAGGCGGGTCGGCCAACAAGCTTGGGTTCTGGGTAGCCAACTTACACGGCACATGGAATACGCCAACGTCAGGACATAGACTTATTCATAATATGCATGTTGCGATGCAGCACCACATAGCTGTGCCACACGAGCAGTTGAGTTAGCCGCCTGAACCCGAATCAGTGAGCCATGCTTGAGTGCAGGCATACATGATTAGAGTGCAGGGCGGGGGGGGCGGGGGGGTCAAACTCAGAAGTGGACACACGTGCAAGCCACCGGGCAGAGTTGATCTTCCAGAAGCCGACATGTACCCTTCCACAGAACATGGACTTGCGCATACCGCTTGTCCAAAACGAACGCAGTCTTCCAAAACGGACTGTGCACTTCCATGTTTGGATTATGGTTCGGCAAACCATGGCTTGCACAGCTTTGGATGCCTACATTGGCAATGGTGCAAGTTGGCTTAAGTGCACAATCTGTTGGAGCCCCGGTCCCAGCCCAAACCTTTTGCGTTTGTGGCGGCCAGACTGCCAGCCTGGACACCTCATGTTTGTTTGTTAACATGTTTTGAGCATTTCAATGTTTTCCAGTTGGTTCACAGGCCCATCACTCGGCAGGCAGGGGCCAACCACGATGGGACGGAGCTACAACGAGCTTCACCACAAAGCAGCTTGGACTGCACAGGCTCATGCCCCAAAAAGGCACCTTGAGGCTCAGTGACCATCGTGACAAATCAGAAGCCTTTTTGGGGTGGATCATTTTGGTGGGACCCCCTGTGGACCAACAAAGAACAGCAAACCACCGAATCACTGGTGGCAACAGGACCGCATTTCGGTTAACATGTTTGATTTGCTTAAGGGTCCACGGCAAAGGTAGACAAAAAGCAACATGAAACCTATCACATCCAAGAATCCGGAGGGGTGAAAGGGTAACGTGCATTGCCCAAGTCAGACACTTGATGCACATGTCAATGTGTGTGTGACACTGTGTGCGCACAACAAAAAGAGCCCAACCTTTCGACAAGATCTTGCGGAGACTTGGGCTGTTGTTGTCCAACAGCACTTGGCTCTTGGCTCACTTGTGGAAGCAACACAGAATCAGCTTGACTTGTCCCATTTGTTGGCGCACATCACTGAGCTAATGCTCTAGTTGCCGGATTTCTGCAAAGTTGTCATGTGCATATAAACCAGCAGGGCGGTCATGGTGAGGTGCAACAGGTTTGGTCTGGCAATCGGTAATTTCATGGTGGTTGGCCCTCTCGCACGCTCCAACCCACATGGACAAGTTGCCGGCATTGACGCCATCATTCCTGGTTCAGAGAATTGGAGCCCCGTCAAAACCTGCTTGCAGCATTCAAATGCTTGTGGAAGGGGCATGGGATAAGAACGTTGAAAATCGACACACACACACACACATATTTATGTATATATCTGTACATGTTTTGTAGATTAATGAACAGTTCCTAAGTGAGTTTTCTTGTGTCATTTTCCGACTCCGTTTTAAAGCTGTGTAGAGCTCAATGAAACCGCCAAATTGCTCGCCCCCTGTGAAAAGCAACCGAATGTGGTCAGGAATTTCACGCTGATGTGCCGCACGGCAGACGTGAAGAAGATGAAAGGGGCATGATGACACATGTGACGCCTTGTAGGCAGGAGATCGATGCGATTCAGGGAACGGGCAATCACCGCATGGAAACACCCAATGCCGTCCTGTCCCTCATTTCCATCATTTAAAAATCATTTATGTGCAGCTGAGGGCCTTATTTGCTTCTAGCTTCACGCGACAAATCTTGCAACACAGACATGGATATGGCTTTCTTTGCAAGCTGGGCATGAAGTGTTGGGGTCAGCCTTTTTTCTAGGGGAGGTTCGCAGCAGATAAATTTACATATTTGTCCAACTGTCAGTCAGTGCATGTTGGCCGTCCGCATTCGTGCAGCTATCCGCTTCATGCACGACATGTGCTAATTAGGTGCCTTCACACATGGTTGGACCCTGTGGAAGAAGTTTAGTTTAGCTGGCCACTGGTGCTTTGGCCACCTTCCCTTTTCTACTTCCCCAGCTGCCCCTCCCACACCAAGTTGGCCCCCCTAGGTGCTTGCTGGATTTGCCATGTTTGCCGTTCTTGTGTGCACTCGGGGCTGCCAATACGGAACAGGTGTCCAAAGCGAAGTTTGTGTGTCATGGACTTGTTGCAGCCGTGCAAGGACGCCAAGCGCTGGCACTCCGTGCAGTTTCCGTCATGCCGGCGCGAGGAAGAAACCTGCGGACATATGTTCAAAGTGTTCTAAAAATGGTGGGGTTGGTTCAGCAAGGTTGCACTGGTTTCGCAGTTTTTTGCTCATGTGCCAGCGCCATCCATGTTTCCAAACGGACCCTGTGAACGCATGTGATGAAGTGGGAGCTGACGAGGAAGACGCCAAGCGTTTCGAATCGGACGGTCTGCGTCCCACAGGCTCAAGCAACTTGGTCCCAAGGACTCACGGCCAGGGCCAGGCACTTCGGAGCATTTCTGGAAGTTTAACACCAAGAGATTTCACTACAGCAGCCGGCGGCAATGATTTTTCACGGAAAGTCCGAGAACTTATGTGAAAGCTGCAGCATGGGCATGGAGCGTTTGCCAACAAGTTGACTGAAGGGCCACCTCACCAAAGCCAATAAATCAAGCTTGCGACATTTGGCAATGATCAATTCCAGCGCTTGAGGAGTCAGGAAGGCCTAGTGCCCTCCTTGCTCCCACTTGGGATTGCCTGTCACGGTCTTGCCTACGTGTCTATTGACCATGGTAGCTCGACAGCAAATTGACCATGAGCGGGAACCTTGGCTTTTTAATCATGACTCGGCAGGGCAATTTGTTGTGTCAAGACTTAGTTCTTTGAAGGCGCTGGGCCCGTTCACAATGTGATCCTCAGATTTATGGAATTTTCGGAAGATTTGCGTAGCAGCTTGGATCATGGCGCCATGAGCCGGTCACAGGGCACCCAGGCGCGGGACCCGTGGGGGAATTGCAGGATGTGAACAGCTTGTCCCGTGTTTGCTGCACGCTAATGCAGTGACGTGATGGACTTGATGTATGCGTTTGTGTGCATGTTAACGTCAGAGGCTTGCGCCCGTGACACAACAAAGGCCCGGATGGGGAGGCCTCATTTTTCGTTGGCCTTTAGGTCACGGTGACTGTCCCGGAGAACGCGCCGCCGGGCACACTGCTTGCCGTGCCCATACGAGGCAAGCGACTGAGGGCGGGGATGGGCAGTCAAACGTGCGCTTCAGGGTCTGATCGCAGCGGACGGTCGCATCATAGCATCACTTGGCATACTCGTTTAGTGTTCGGGCAATGTACGGATAATTATGTGAACTCATGAACTGATTGTTGTCTGGGTTTTCGTGTATAATTTGTAAAGGGGCTGTCCATTTTTTACAGGTTTCGATCGCCCCTCAGCAAGCAGTCAGTGTTCCAGCCTGGTCAGCAGATTCAGAGGCTGCTCGCAGGCTGGCTGGGGCTTGCTTTGAGCCACAAAAGCAAGCCCATCAGTCAGTCCAGGGGCAACCGGGGCCGGGGTGGCCGGTTGCTCAACTGTTGATTCTCCCGAGTGTTCGGTGGCTCTCGTTTTGCCATTTGCGCTGAGCTGTTTATAGACCATGGCGGCACTGCAAGTACCGACCGTAAGGCCCAAGGGACTTTTGTGATCAGTGACGCTGACTTTGTCCTTTAGGCTACCTCTGCCAGGGGCAATGATCCAGAGGAACCCTCTGAGCAACAATGGTACGGTATGACTACTTCCTGGGCCTACCTTTCCGTGTTCTGGTCGCCAGTGGAGACTACATCAAGAGAGCTGGCAAGCTGGAAGATGTTTGCGCTGACAGTAAACGTACCAGCAACGAAACATGTGATAGATAATTGTTGCAGGCTTCACGGGTGTAGCGTGTTTAGCCCGCGAGCCTCGCACGAATTCAACTATGTAACTATGCAAGATGGCCTCAAGTTGCACCCCCAGAATGAATCCATTCCTAGCACAGGTGTTGTTGCTCTAAGTTTTTTTCGCGGTAGGCAAAGACAAGCAAGCCTGTCGAGCCTTCGCAGCGTGAGGCGGCAGCGACACCCTCAAGGAGAGCAGGGAGGGAAGCGGGGGCCAGAGACGAAGGCCAAGGTGCAAAGAAAAGTGAGGAAAAACAGCTCTGGAGCCTGCACAGTAGTGCAAAGCAACTTTTAAAGTTCGGAGGGGCCTGTTGAACACCCGGCCTGGTTCTCACAAGCTTGAAGACACCCTGGGCTCCTTTTGTTCACTGTTTGCAATGGCTGTCAAAGTCAGACAACGGGGTTTGCTTACCTATGTGTCCCTGTTTCACCTACCATGCCTGGCATCAGGGGATCAAGACTGTCGATGAACAAAGCTGGCAGCTTAGGACATGAAATTGAGGCTGGTGAAATAATGGTGCCAGACCGAGCTGCGCGGAATGACTTGGGGCATGTTCCGCAAACATCCGGAACTTCACAGCCCGTTTGAAAGCCGTTACGCTGGAAAAGCAAAGAATGTGGGAACGGATTGGGGGTGATTTGCCATATTATCAAGCAGGACAATGTATCTAAGAGCAAGCTGTTGCACGATTCGTGATGCAACATAGGCAGACCTTTGTTTGCTTGGGCAATCATGCTGCGGCAGTCATCATTGCCTTGCCTTTGTCACCCTTAACATCAAGTCATGTGAGAAGGTTGCGCGCGTGCTCAAAACCGGGGAAACATACTAGCTTGTTAGTTTGCACGGGCTGTTAACCAACACATGGCATTTGAGGTTCCTGGCGCCAGGCACTGCATCTAAGTCCCAGTGGGGGCATTTGGAGTAGTCATGCAGCTCTCTCCGAAAGCAACCTGTAGTTAGTAGGCACTGCAGTCGATGTATGTGTTTTCACCGGCTCATACCGGTTCCATGATGGAAGTTTTGCCTGGTGTAGTCGATCAACAAGCGTTTCACCGCTTGTTGCCAGAAGGATAGCCATGATTATCCTGATGTTGATCTCGGACTATCACCCAGATGGAGAGGCACTTTTGATCTAAGACAAGATGCGACTTGAATCAGCCAGGTGCGTGTGCCAGAGGGCCTCGGCGCCGGTAGCACCCTACTGCTGACGCGCCCAGAGAATGGCGAGGAGCGACTCGGCCCAGGAAGGGGGAAGGGCGCGCCTTGTGAGGGGGTCAAGTTGACTTAGACATACATGTATGTGCTTTGTTGGAGGTAGCAAAGTGAAACCAAAGGAAAGCCACCTTAAGCAAGAATTCCCGCGCCCAATTTGGAGAGAAACCATACCCAGATTGCCAGCAAACAAGCCTCAGAGGAAGCGCTTCTGAGGCACTTCGAAGCTTCTGACCTTCTGTTTGGCTGTGAGCTCTCTAGATTCAACCTGTCCCAAAAGCCCACCTTGAAGCAAACAAACACCTTCAAACAATTGTTTGGTCTGTTGTTCTTCGCTTCATGGCCTCATATTTTTTCCTTGGATTTCCCAGTCTTTTGGAGCCTTAGGTGGGCGCTCTCCGTGTGGCGCCCGGGTCGGGGGGCGGGCTCAGGTGTTCACCGTGGATGGGGTTCCCACTGGGTGACATATTCGATCTATGCCCTGGCAAGAATGGCGGTCAAGTTTGCAATGCTCGGTTTGAGGGGTGAAATTTGACCAAGCCATCCTACGAGGATGCCCTGCTTTAGCCCAGTTTGCTTGCACATCTCTGGGTGAATCATGCACCAGTGCCATGTGTTGCTTCAGGGACCCCGCGGCTCCCTTCCTTTACCATTTTCCCCCCACTTTTGGTTCACCACAGGCAAGGAGCCGGCAGTCAATTAATGCTTCAATGAATCAATCAATCAGTCAGGCAATCAGTCAGTCAGTCAGTCAGTCAGTCAGTCAGTCAGTCAGTCAGTCAGTCAGTCAGTCAGTCAGTCAGTCAAAAAAGCAAGCAAGCCAGCAATCAAGCAAGCATGGTCCGGCTTCACATCTTGCGCTTCCATGTTGGGTCCACGGTTCCGCCTATGTACCAACTTGATCAGCGACCCTGCTTCTGAGGTCTGGTCATTGTCCCTGTGAAGATTCTAGACTGGGGATCCTTACTGTGGGAACCGTCACGGTGCTGCAGACTTTTGGAGTTTTGTTTGGCTCCATCCAAGTTAAGCAAATATGTGTCTTACTCGGGTGCTTGACTCGCCTTATCCGATTTCGGATCGGTTGAGGGCAGTTGCTCTGGGCCGCGTTGCCAGCAATCCTCCGCTTGCCTCAGTGGGCTTCGAAACGGCCACCTAACACATAAGCCGGCTCGAACTTGAGGTTGATCCAGAACTTTGGCCATCCATTGGTGCGCTAATCAAGCTGATCCCATTGTGATGGTACACTTAGGTTAGCTCAGAGTTGCGCAGTTGGGTCGTGACTAGGCCAGAAAGATCCTCGCAAGAAGCTGGGAAATAGCAGCCTGGGGTTTGCTATAATAGTGTTGGTCTTCTGGCTGTGGTCAGTGGTCCAACTACTCCCCATGCGCAGTCTCAGAAAGAACAACACCCTGCCACCACTGGGCTTCTGCTTTTGCAAGTCTCTTGTCGACTGCGATTGGCATGTCAGGCGGAAAAAACACGTCACGGCTGCAACACACATCACAAGCCAGCTTGGGTGTTTGGCAGCTGGCCAGAGGCATTTTGGGCACATGTTGGATCAGACATTCAGCTACGTTTCGGCTGCAGTGGCAAGCCCGCCTAGAACTGCAGTGGCACAAACGCACACGCAAAGCAATTGCAGCATTGGCATGCTCAACTGTTGGCATCTGCCGCGTGGAAATGTGAAGAGAGCTTTGGGCTGCTTGAGCCGTGTTCCACAGGATGTTATTAGAATCGATTGAACCTGATGTTTTTTGAGGGGACCCATCAAAGCGTGGTTGATGCTGTTTGGCACGAGGTGGGCAAGGTGGTGCCTATCAGCAACGAGGTGGGAGATCGATGCGGGGTGGTTGGCCCGTCACAATCACCATCCCAGGTCAAATGAATGTTGATGTTTGCCGGGCTGGCCGGTGGCTTTTTCGAGCAAATATGCCGGAACATGTGAAGATGATAAAACAGGCACTTCTATTGCAGAGGTTAACGCTTACGAACAAACTGTGCATGACCATGCTTGTCCCACCTCATGTGGAAAGTATGCGTTCCAACTTGAACGCCTACCTAGCACCCGCATGCCCCTTGTTCTTCTGCTTGAGCCCTACGTCTCGCAGTATGTCTTTGGTTCAGTTATTTGCGTATGCGATCCGTATGAAGCGCAGATTTGTGCCCCAACATTGTTGAGATAAGCACCGCATGATAGATTTTTCAAGGGTGGCGTGACCAGAAACAAAAGCGGCCATGTTGGGATGCAACGTGCTCTCACAGCTGTGTTGATTGTCCGTTAGATCAGAACATGGGCCACATTCTGCAGCGGTCGAGTGCACATGTTTGCTTTGTACTGGCAAGGATTTGTGTTTGCTTTGCTTTTCGGACACTGTTGCGGCCCGCATGGTGTGATCGATCATGCAAATTCGCCACCATGGGATGGTTGCTTCTTTCGAGTTTTGCAAGTCATTTAAACAGCAGCGACGCCATATCACCAGTATATATGCTTGACCAAATGAGTCTGAACGTCTGTACTCCTGTTTTCGCTTTGTGGGAATGACATGCAATTGGAGGGCTGCCTCTCGAAAGTGGCGTCAGGTGAGTCACGCGGATGAGGGGGCAAACCAGGGGGTGAACGGCCAGGAGCCAGAGACCTGCTGGCAGAGGGGCAGTTTCTGGGCGGAATAATTTTCTGGGCGCTACTATGGGCCATAGTGGCTCATTTTGCCCAAAAGGAATCTAAATGGGATAGGTACTTGTTTCTTGGAGACCCCTGCAGCCGACACAAAGATCGCTTTGTGACAAGTTTGCCAGCGCAAGGGCAGGAGGTTCAGTGCTTCAAGCCCCAACCCCCTCATTTGGGAGAGTGTTTTTTTGCGCATCAGCCCCCGCACGCCACTTGCTTGCTGCTCGAAGCACTTTGCCTTGCAGGGCAAGGCATGCAATAAATAAATTGTTGGCCGCGGCCGGCTGTCCTTGGTTCAGGGAAGCAGGCCATCAGCGTACTTGCAGGGATCAGGGATCCTTTTTTTTTTTTGGAGATCGAACGTTGCAGTACCTCTTGGGGCCGTTGTGATGCAAGCGGCTTTCGCTCCTGAAAGTGCTTTGGGTCCCCTGAAAACTGTTTTGGCTCTCCCTTCGGTGCATTTCGGCCCCGGAGGAGGAGGACAAGCAGCGGGAACTTGAGCAGGCCCGTGGGATGAAGCGAGAGATTGGGAACCCCGAACCGCAAGGAAGGCAGGCGTCGGGGTCCGCTACTTACTTGCACTGCTTGTGGGACGAACCCGTAAAATTGTCATGGGTGCCCTTGACAATGGAATGGCGCCCCTTTGAACTGGCCACGTTTTAGATTCCTTACCGGCTTTGGATACAACATTTTGCTGGGTGCCCTGGATCAACTTGGCTTCGCCTGGGGATCCCTTCGTTTCATCCAGTTTCTCAGGGGCACTGATCAAAGTTCCACGTATCAGGGCCACAGGCCGGCTTTGAAAGCCATTTTTGTGCCTCGCAGCCAGCCTTGCATAATTCAAAGCGTAGCGTAGCACAGGCTTGAAAGCATCCCATCAAAGAATGCATCTTTCGAGTGCTCAAACGACGATCCTTGTGCCCTTGTCTCTTTGAAGGCTGGCATCGCTGCCAGTCTGACTTTGGCATGGCTGGCGGAACCTATTCGCCAGCTTGTTGCACGGCCTTCGCAATAGGATAGCATCTCTGGCAAGCCCGGCAACAAGCACATCTACTTGGCTGAGCCACTTATGTTTTTCACCGGGGCACTGGCAGGCCAATCAGGCTATTGGAGGGGGAAAATCATTGTTGTTCCGCCCTTCAAGCCACACGTTGTTGAACGTTTTTGGCAGTGGTAGGCGAGTGAGCAGGTTCCTTTGCTTGCGCTAGAGTGCTAAAGATCTTGTTTTGGCTGTTGCTCAGCGTTGGATTGCCCAGCTGCTCAGAGAGCGCTCATTTCAAAACCTCAGAACCCGCAGGGGACTGGGAGATGGCATTTGGGGATCGTTTGAGCAATTCGAGCTGAAATAGCACATGGGCTTCTTTGCAGGTCCCATGATTGAATTATCCAGATGGTCAAAGGCACCTTTTTTCCTTTCTGTGTGGTGAATTTCCCGCTGAAAATCGTTGACCAGGGTTACTGGGCAACCGGGTACCAGTATGCCGCATGGCACTGCTCCCAGGAGTGGCTCCAGCAACAGGAGGCACAGGCGCGCAGATTTGTCTAGCTGAATACGCAAGCCAAGATTGAGGTTCGCCAAGAGGATATTCCTCTATATTGCATGTGTTTGGGAATATCATGCTCATTTGGGGAGGGTACCTTGGCTCCATCAATGGCCACCAATGGCCGGTAGTTGTTTGTTCTGGTTTGTTCATCACTCCATAGCTATGGCCGGTCACTTCAACCACGACTTGCGGTGGTTGTAAAGTCAACACGCCGAAGATTTCCAACAGTGAGCGAGTGTTCAGTATATGGGCAGCTTACAAACGTAAAGGACGTGGTGAAGGTGTACAAACGACGCCATGACTATCGCAAGCTGACCTCGTTTGTTACACGTGGCAGGTTGTAATTTGTCTCCGCCTGTAGACTTGACTCAGCCGCAGTTTGTTAAGCAGCCTCAACCCGGACTTGCTGTAGCCTTGCAGCTCCTGAAAGAAAGGATGGGTGTTCAACATGCTTGAACATCGACCAAGCCGGTTCGATCATTTGGACGCTTTTTCTGCACGGGAAATGCGATCACAGAAAGAAAGAAAAGAAAGAAAGAGAGAAGAAACAAGCAAACAAACAAGCAGACAGGCTGACAGCAGACAGACCGCAAGCAGATAGACAGACAGACAAACAAACAGGCAAACAATCAGGTTTTGCCTTTGCTTTGGAAGGCCAGGGAGGAACTTGGGCAGAAGGAGCCGGAGCAGGTGCACAGCCAGGCACGGTAAGAGCATCCAGCTCACATTCTCTTCGGATGGGTTGGCAGTTTGCAAAAGTCACGACTTATGATTGTTGCTCGTGCATTTGCTTGTGCGTCTCTCTCTCTCTCTCTCTCTCTCTCTCTCTTGGGCCTGTGTTTGTGTATATTTGTCCAAAGGCAGCTGCAAGGTGTGGCAACCAAGCTACCACTGTGGCCCTGGCAGATGTTGAGTTTCCACAATTCCTGACACCTGATGTATTGCCAATGCTATTGCAGTATCGCCAATAATTCTTGGCTCTCAGGGTTCGTTCAGCATCGTCGATGCTAATTTTGTTTTGCCAAGGCTTAAGTTTAGATTTCCAGTACTTAACCTAGTATAACCTATAGCCATTGGAGCAGGGAAGGGCCTACATCAACCACCCTTGAAAGTAGTAAAGGCTCAGGCTTGTGATCTTTTCATTACAAAGATTCCCAAGCCAGTCAGATGAAAGCGGATCAGGGGCTCTTGCGGAGTACCCTGCTTTGTGTGACAGTTTGGCCTTGCCTTTTTGAACGGATTTATCATAAGCAATGATTGTTTGGGGAGGCACTTTGACAGCAGGAATTCTTAGGACTAAGGCCTTTAGCCTCTGAGCTGTCTGAGGGAAGGGCTTGGAGAAACCGACCTTTAAAAGTAAAGGCTAAGGTTGTGCTCTGGTATTTTGGGCTGGCAGTTCTTGCCCGCAGTCTCTTTGCGGGAAAAGCCTTCTATGAGGACCCCAAGACAGTTACAGGATCCCATGTGAAAGAACACGTTCTAATAGTAGGAGCCCCAAAATGGTAATTATCGAGGCCCCAGCCTTCTGCTACACTGAAGACGCCTTCTTGAGGGCCAAAGAACCCATGCCGAGGCGCCGGGGCAGGCACTCCAGGCCCGGGCGAGCCACTTGAAATTGGAGATCAAACACTGAAAGCAACGGAAACGCGAACAACAGCTTGTGTTGGCTTGGCAAAGGGGTCTGCAAAGTTTTGGGCTACTTTCACATTTGCTCCTCATGAAAAGGGATGGTCGATGCTTACGGGGGTAAGTTGGTTGTGCTGTGTTTGCTTCAGGGCGGCCTGGTTTGAAGCTGATAAGCTGCATCCACGGATTGCCAGCAAACGCATAAGTTGATTCGTTGATCAAGTCCAGTGGCACCCCACCAAACATGTCAACCCAACAAAGGGTTCGGTTTTGCTACAAGTGGCTGCCAGGGTCATGAGTTTGTTGCAATCATCCCCTTCTACCTGCTTTTCTAGGTTGCGCCTCCGTCAACTTTCTACCGTTTTCATATTGGGCTGGCTGGGACAGGCATAAATGGTGTCGAAAAGGAAGACAGGTCCAGAAGCAAATCCAGAAGCTTGTTTCCAAACATGCCTGGACATTTGATCAAAACATTCGCTGGCTGGATAGCCTTTCATACCGCCCGATCTGACCAAAAGCAACAATAGGACCCCCGCGTTTTTGCAGGAATCAAGCCCCCTACCACCCTCCCTCCCAAATAGTGGGGATGCAAGATCATCGTGCGCATACTTCTTACCTACGTAGTGCAGATTCGCTGTATTCCAAGATGAGCTATTGCGTACTGATCCGCTTGACAATCATGCGGGACAACTAGACTCTGCAGAGCGGCGTGGAAAGGGTTCCACGGGTCCAGGCCTCAGAGCACCGACAAACGGCGCGGTAAACTACAAATCACTTGAAACTTATGCAAAGGCCGATGCTGGTTCGTTCACTTTCACATTGGGATGATTGTGCAGGTGCTTCAATTGCAGGTTTGGAACACTTCCGTACTCCGACACTTGGTAAGAGCAAGTCAATGACTTGAAGGTGTCAAGGGTGCAAAAGGGAGTTACCATGTCACTCATTCTGCGTGACCCTTTTTAGGTTTCGCTTGGCGGGGTCATCGGAAATGATCCACCCATCGAAAAGAACTGGCACATCTTGAGCAACGGGCCAGGTTCCGCCGCAGAACCCGCAGGCTGGGATAGGAAAGCTGGGTCGGGGGTCATTGTGGGTATGCTTCACTCCGAAGCTGTTAGCATGGCACTATTCGATTTCTCGTGATTTCTCCAGATTCTCAGCCTAAGCATGTTCAGCATAGTATGGCTGGGAGGCCTGTCCTTATTGCATTCGTTCACCAGGTTTCCAGTGCTATTTGAGCTCTCTTTGGTGAGATGCATTCGAAGGAAGAGACTGGGGACGGGTGGAATATATGATAGGTAAATGTGGCTGTACTTCCGTGTGAAACGCTTCCCCCCCGTCTGCTTTAAGTCCGGTCTAAAGCATGGCGCATGGCTGGAAGCACACTCGGAGGAAACTCGGGGGAGTTGTGGAAGTCTGATGAGAACAAGGCTTGTACGGGGGTTTGCTTGAGCGGATGCCTTCTGATAGCGAGTTCTTTGCGTCCCCCTTGCACAGAGCCTTGGTGAAAAGCTTTGCTGCAACATGCTTATTGATGCCTTCAAAGGTTGAGCATGCTGAGAGCCAATCCTGTTGGGAGGGCCGCCGTGACGAAGGCCATGTGTGTGTGTTTTTTTGTTAACTTGCCGATCCTCATGGTGTTGTTCCCTGTCCATCTACGTCACGTCAGGCGTCTGTTGGGCTGGGGTTTCGGAACTAATGCGAACCCCGGATTCATGAGCCTTGCAGATCGAAAAGGGGGTGCAATTCTCCAGCAACTCCCCGAAAAGTGAAGAATGCGCGGAACAATTCTTAGAATTACTTGGCGGCCCTGGCCAAATCTTCAAAAACGATTTTGCTTTGAAGAGTTGGTCAAGCTGAACCGCAGAACGGGACCTTCCTGTTCAGGCCGCGCTCTCTGTGGCGTTTACCGTGCGCTTTGAGACCACGGCTCCTCGCGTGAGATGGGATGGCGGACGGATGGGTTTGGTGGATGATCTTGCGTGGAAGCTGGCCACCCGCACCTCACGCGTCGCATGCGTGATGCGAGATCTTTGTTGCAGAGGTAGAGAATCCCTTTCTTGAGGAATCTCCCTGATACGTCCGCATAGTGGTGATATATTGTCCAAAATCAAGGGGCTCTTTGTTAGCATGATCGCCCTGCAAGCACGTGGGTAGCCAGCAAGCATGCCTGGAGCGTTGACCCTGCAAATGCGGTTTCTGCAGACTGCATGAGCCTCCTTGGCCTTGAAAGTCACATCCTTTGCATCCATGGCTTCTTTTTGTCCGCCCGGCTTCACCCATGGCTCTTGTCGTGCATTTGCTTTCATTCATAGTACAGGGCTGCGTCCTAACCCTGAGATGCGCATTTGTTGCAGAGCTTGCTACTCGGTACTCATGGCCTGCTTGGCCGCAGTTTGGAATCGCTGGCGTTCAGTGAAGTTGAAGAAACGTGGGCTTGCCCACATTGTGTGTGTGTGTGACAACCTGTATCGATGCCCTAGATTCCTTTCTGCCCAAGGTTGGAACCATCGACGTTGTTGCGCCTAGTCTGCAATTACTCGTCCGTGTCGTCGCTGATTCGGATCCCCACTTTTCTGGGAATTCACAGAATTTGTCAGGCAAGGGACAGCACAGAGTGCAGAATCGCTACGAAACCATACGCCAATTCATGAGCCAAGGGCCCAGGGTGGAAGAACCTGGGAGGCAGACATCAAAGCGCAAGGGAGTTGTGAGAAAGCCTAAGCCCAAAGGCACTGGTTTTCCTCAGGTGGGATATATGATCTGCGCTCCTCCAGGTTATTCCAGGTTGATGCTGCAATTCCCTCGCGAAACTCCGCTACAGGCAGTTAACGAAGCTCGTTGACACCAAGCTGAAGCCAATATCACTCTCAGCGCTGTTGTGTGTGCTGCTGTGTTGAAGATCGGGCAAGGGCATGTCAGGTTTGGTGTGTATGACTCTTCACCTCATGGAACTGTGTGGATGGCCTGGTTGAAAGGCAACAGGAAGCCCCTTCATGAGAGGTTTGGTGCTGCTGCGGTGCTAACCCCTTCACAGGACTAGCAAGACAAGAAGCAACTTACTGCTGGGTTGGCCGAGGTCCGACCAGACTGGGCGCCGCATGGCACCTTGCGGTTCCTGGAGCTGGCCAACGCAGGTGCGGCGCGAAGAGAGAGCCCCATGCTACGTTTTTAGGTTGTACCCCATGTGTTCAGCCGTGGCTAGCCTACGGCCGGATAAACTGGATGTCTTTGTTTTACTTGTGGGTAGTGAAGAACCCGCACGTGCTCAACGCTTGCTTTGCTCCTTCTTCAGGTGTCCTAAATGGGAAAAGTGATGCTCGTGTTTGTGGTGATGGGCTTCTCCGGTTAACCCCAACATGACGTTACCAGGTCTACGGGGTTGCCCTTGGCCGTGGTAAGTCATAGCGACAGGAATACCGCGAACAACACCACAGGGTACCTGCTGTGAGTGGGTTTTGCTGGGACAGCCGGCGTTCAAGAACCTCAGCAGTCAGCAATTCTCCCAAGGGAGGCACGCGCAACCCTACACTTTCGTACATCGAGGCTGACGAGGTAGCTGCGCCAATGTGCGATAAACCAGGAAGCTCAACGGCCCAACGGCTCAACCATGGCACCTTTGGTGAAACGCGCATGGAAGTGGCAAGGGCAGCTTTCCAGAAGCACACCAGTCTTGCAAATACTTCCCATCGGGGTCCAGTTTACCCGACCAACTCAATGCGAGCATGCTGTGTTTGGAGATCACCGATTTTTTGCGCAAAGAGAACTGGGAGGGGGAGAGCACCCTTGCTTTCCATCAGATTCCCGCGGGTCCCCCCCCCCAAAGACGGCAAATGAGTGCCGGCTTCATGACTTCCATTACCCATCATACAAGTTGAAGCACTTATGGGCTGTCGTCGTAGGTGACTTTGACGAGCGGGCCTTCTACCGTGCAGTGCCGGGCTGTGACTCGGCTTCTTTGTGATCAATGGGCTGAACCTGTCCATGTCTTCATTGTTTTTGGCTATTCACTTGGGTACGTTCCTTACTGGATACCTGCTAGAGGGTTTTACCCCTCCTCTTGCAAGCCTGTCAAAAGACTGGTGACTAGGGCTTATGATGCCATGGAGCCTTGAGCGAGACATTTTGCCGTATGACCCCCTTAACGAGCCATGACTGCTCCCAATATACAATGAGATCAATGGAGGCTTGCACGGAGTACCCGAGCTTCAAAGTCAGGCCGGGATTTGGAATTGAATGCGACATTCTGCAAAACGAGCACCTGACAATGTGACTGGTAGCCTGTTGCTCATGTGGAGAGGTCCTCAGGAGGCCTACCCAGTGCTCTCACAAAAATAGGGGAGTCTATCCAATTGAACCAACCGCAAGTCCTATGCCTGTGGCTCATCGAAAATGGCCTGCCTGGACCGCGCCTCCCTTTCGGTCCACTGCGCCAAGGCATCGTGCAGTTTGGCCTGCCTCCCAAGCGCGAGTTGCCTGCCATCCCGGACCGGGTGTTGCTCGCTTTGGCGAGCGCGTGCGAGCGGCGCACGGGTGTGTATGTGTGTGTGTGTGTGTCTGTAAGCAAGCAAGCAAGGCACTCCCCCAAGTCTTTAGAATGACAGGGCCTGCCCAACGACAGGAGAAGTGTCAACTTGGGAACTTGCAGAAGTGATACAACTTTTTGTTGCTCGTGCCGTATAGTAGATGAGCAAGAATGAGTCACGCCGAGCAGGGACACCAAAGGGGAGACGGAGATTCGTTGGGGCAAGATGGTCAATCATCACGCGGCTGCTATCTAACTAGCGGGTACGATCAGGTACGTATCATAGCAGTAGCCAAGACATTTTTGAACAAGGAGACCCAATTTCAAGCAAACACTTGATCTATAGTCTATGCTTGGATACCCCTGAGCCAGTTCAATTGGCACCACTTGGAGGCATGGTGTGCCATTGTAAATTGGGCACAACCTTGCCATGACGAGAGTCCGCGGAGGCAGGCCAGTACATACAGTCGTGAACGAAATGTTTGTGCTTTTGGCCAGCGGGCCCAGGATTTCAAGCCTTATTTGCGTGGCAAAGCACTCACATGACCGGCATCCTGTGCTGAAGGCTTGCTTGAGGCTCAGCTTTCAATTTCGGACAGGCACCGGCCACGTGGCCCAGGCACGGGTGTGCCGGAGAACCATCAGGCACATAGGTTTTGCCAGTGTTCAGCGCAAACAACAGTAGCTCCTTCAATCTCAAAAGGCGCAAACACCCGCACGAGCACACAACCGCAAACCCCTTGCACTTGAAGCAAGCGAAACACCACACTGGGTATCCTGTGCTAGATTTCAAGACACGGGTATGGTTTTGGATCTTGCACCTGATGCTGCATCAGTCTGGTTTTGTGATTGCCAATTAGCTCCAAAAGGAGAGCGGCGCGCTGTCGCGTGCTTGTGCGAGGATGATCCGCCCACAGGGGTGCCGTTTCTTCTGGGTGCCGTCGCCTTTGCGGCAGTTGGGGTCGGGCAGCTCAGAATACGCAGTTTTTGGGGTGTTGGAGGGTGGGACGGTTGATAAATTGTGGGCTTTCTCCCATTGCCAGTTTTCTTTTTTGACTTAGCCGTTCTGGCCCTGGGAACCGAGAGTCTTGCCTGACATTGGCTTGTGGACCGACAAAAGTGCAGGGACTGCGCAACCAAACTTTCGGCTGGAAGATGAGTTGTTGCTAAAGTTACCTGAGGGAACTCGAATTGCAAGCTGTTTTTGAATGAAGAATTGGCTGAGGTAACATGGTTAGCTTGGGAATCTCAGTGCAGCAGCCGGTGTTTTCAACAGCTCGGTGGTGCGGTGGTTGGCCTGACTGCTGTCCCACAGTCCCCATGCAAGCCTTTCATTTTGGTTTGTGTGGCCACTAGTTCTCCATTGTTATTTGTTGTTTTGTGGTTTCATGTTTGTTTGCTGCTTTTCCGGCAAAGGGCCAACGACCCAAAGCTGCTGCTGACACCAAAGGGTTTTGCTAATCGCCCTGTGAACTAGTTTCCTTATAAAATAAGTGCGGCGATCACAAGCAGTCGCTCCATAGCCAACACGCCTTTGTCAACGTGGCACTGGTATGTCAGGCAGGTTTATGACACATTGTCCGTGAAGGCTCCTGGTCACTCTCGTTTCCTCAGAGTAAAGGTTGCCCCTCATGATGAAAACTGTGTTTGCAACATCAACAGTCTCCAACCACATGTAAGTTTAATAATAGGCATAATAGGCCGACTTTAGAACAACACTATATACATTAGCGATTCCCTTCTCCAACCCTAACCACTACTAAACCAGCACTTTACCAATACTAAAAACTCAAGCAACACAAACCCAAAACGTGACACACCTACTCAGCAATTGTCGGATTGAACGACTCTTGGGCCAGGGAAGGGTGGGGCATCATTTGGACGAGCGGTTAAGAGGACCGACGAGCACACATGTCCAAACCAAACTCAGTCCCCCAAAGAATTAATAGTGAAGGTACGTTTTCCGCATTGCGTGCTCAAATTAGGGGAGGCGGGAGGGACCTGAACTATTTGGGGGCTTGATTCCTGACCATTTGGCCAGGATTTCATGTTAGGCCTCCCTTTCTGTAGAGACTGACTGAGCACTCCCGACCATTCTGTAAACATGTTTCTCAAGTCACGTGTTTGTTTTGGGAAAACATGGTCCAACACCCTCGAAAGGGGGTTGATAATGCCTGCGCGCTTGTTGTGTGATTCTGGTGGAAGGAAGGGCCATGAGGTGCGGCAATTGAAAGCAACATGCAGACGTATGTTGGACCACTTTGCCAGCATGTCATGGCAAGATACTTCCCAACGAGGCAACCCGCGCTTGCCTGACAGGCTACGTTGACATATTCGTAACCAGCGAGCAGTCACACCCCCACTTCATGGCACCGGCTCCGCTCGGCTGCACCAAGGAGAACACGCGGCGCTCGACCATCTTCATTTGCACAGGCCATGCGCCGGAGAGGGTCTTGCCTTGTTCCAGGCGCCTTACTCCAGTTGCAAAATCTTACACCCGGTTGTCCAATGGTACTGTAGCTGTACCGTTTGTCTCACTCACCTTTTAACCTTTTGGGTTTCCCATGTTGGTCCATTTGAAGTGAGGTCCCAAAAGGTTAACTTTTTATTATTCCCAGGTCCTTTGGCCAGTTGTTTGTTTCAAACCAGTCTAAGGACCATGTCATTTAGGCTTGAGGTGGGACTGGACTGCCATTGACCTTCGTATGACAAAGTGTTGAAGCCAGGAATAGGCTTCTACGCAAGAGGCCATGATCAAGACAGGGCATGTCATTACCTGAGGGGAGGAACTGCCAAACACCGCTGTGGCACCATAAGGCTGTGCCAAAGAAGATGGAAGCCTCAAATTGTGCCAGCTGACTTGCGCACCCGCCCAGTTATGTCATTCTACGTGGCATTTCGAATGCTATCGGAATCAAAGGCAAGTGGTGCAGCAAATATGTATACCAAACGGGCTGCGATGTTACTCTTCATGTTGGGCAGAAGTGTGCGAAGCCCGAAACAACAAACTTACCCATCAGATGCCACGGAAGCCATACGGAGCAGGCTGAACCCCATACTTTGCTGCTGAGTGCTTGCTGCACACTACCAATCGTGCCATCAAGAAATGGGCCAAGTAGACGTAGGTGATCACTGCAGAAATCACTGCTGAAGAAGAAGAAGCATTCTTGCACACTTAAGTTTAACCGAGGCCTTTGTTCGAAGCCAGCCATCCAAATGCACGTCAATCATGCAACTGTGGCACTTTCTCAAGTTTCATTCCATTGCGCGAAACGTCATCGGCAGCAACAGTCGAAATCTAGATGTGCCATAGTGTTGGCCTTAAACTCTTGAAAGCTGAGTGCTGTGAAAAAGGATTGGCATGTTGGATGAACCTTGCTGCGCTGCATGCATGTCCAACTAAGTGAGCAAAAGGAAGCATTGGCACATAGCCTACCAGTGATGCACGCCGCCATGCCAAAACTAGCCAAGAAGTTCAGTGAAAAACCAAAGCTCCTTTTAGACCAAATATTTGAATTCTCGTTTAGTTTGCACGGCCCCCAAGATCTGGAAGTGTCGTGTTGCTGCCTGCAGTTTTGATGGCAGAGTCCCCTTTAGAAATGGTTTGAAGGGTTACGCATGTCCTGCTGGGAAGCTATTCCCGGCCTGTTTGTTTCTGTTGCGGCTCCTCAGCTGCTGATGAGTAAAGGGCTGACCCGTCAAAATGTAGCTGGTGACAAAAGGACCAACTGCGAAATGATGAAATCTGCAATCGCTCGTTCGAACATCAGTGTTTGTTCTTTTCTGTTTTCCGGAGAACATGTTTTGCAGGTTCTATTTGCCAGGATTTTGGCTCTTAGTTTGCATGTGTGGGTCACCAGCGCCTTTTAGGCCCACGAATGGGGCTAGTGGATGTTATTCGCAAAGTTTGAAGGTGTCGCTTGCATGGAATAAAAAGCAGTTCCAGCCCTTCTGAAGCACTTGATCGTTGCATGTGTCTAAACTGTCCTCCACTGGCGGTTTTGCCGCTTTGCAACTCCAGGCGATATGTCCCACTGCCTTGGGAGACAGTCGTGGGAGACGCCCATCGGAGCTGTGGCCGAGTCCTCTCTGGAAGTCTTGGAGTCTTGGGCAGCGTTGGTTTCACCGTGATGAATGGTTGACGCTTGAATTACGAGAATACACACTTCGCCCCCAAGAGTTGCAGAGAGCTTCCGCAATCCACGTTCTTGTGACTAGAGCTAGGGACGAATAGAGATGGAAGGAAGGTCCACCACAGGAGTTCTTTCTTTATTTACGCGCAGATGCCAACAATCACAGAGACACACACACACGTACATTTTCTCACAGACACGCACAGTAACTTATGTAACATATGTTCCCAGCCCTCACATATTCTCTCTCATACGACACTCACGCCTGCGCCTACACCCAACCCAGCCCAACCCCACCCAACCCAGTCCAGCCCAATCCCCACCCTGTCCGCCCGTTTATGCTGTAATAGCCTCCAGAATAAACACTATTTAATCTCTTTCACTTACAGTCTTATTATCTTCTTATTTGTACCTGAGATTCTTCTCTTAGGCAAGTCCTGTCTTTCCAGGTTCTCTTTCTCTGTTCTTAGGATCATAAGCTGGTTATTTGTCTTTATGGAAATCCTATATCAGATAAGGAAAAAACGAAGAGCATTTTATTTCTAAATGAATTTCATGGATGTAGAGATCCCAGAGAAGAATGACGTAAGAAGTGAATTCTGGATCCATCATGATCTTTATTACTATTTGATTATGATTATGCAGCCTTGCATGCCGCCTTATCGCAGCCATGGGCCAAAGAGAACAGCTCGGAATGAAGAGTTCCCGGATAGTTGGCAACAGCGCTGGGAATCACCCCACATCAGGTAAGCAACCCAGAAAACCCAATGAGCCAATGTGTGCCCAATGAAATGTCATCAAGTATGCACGTGCTTCTGCCGGAAATTATTGCACGAGCAGCATGCTCCAAGCGCTGTTTTCCACACCTGCAGGATGTATGTCCAGGCGCACCCCTGAAACCAGAGAGCTCAGTATGCATGTCGTCACATTTGGTGGCTGAAAGCCATGACACAACTTTGCGTAGTTGAATGACTCAGACACAAACACGCACAAGTGCAAAGCTTCGCGCTTTGGAACTTGCAAGGTCTTGACATTGAGCATTGGTTGCAAGTCCATGCCCGAACAACCGGCAACAGCAAGCTGCAACTCAGATTTGCTTTGGAGAAGCCGCCTGTTTCTACATGCGGATGCCAGCGCCATGAGCGGGCTATGGCCTGGACGGTGCTGGCAGGCCAGGTCCTCTGGACTTGGTGAACCTGTTTGGAAGCGTAGGTGTGGAGGGTGCTAACTGCTGCCGGTTGTTGTGGTCAGAAACTTTCTTTGCCTTTGCAAATCCACCCAGGTATTAAGACTGAGGATCCTAGCGGGATCAAGCACGAAACGGGGTGAACAGGGTGGATGACCCCCGTCGATGCCAAACATTGCGGCAACCCAGAATCAGCTTGTGCCAAGGTCACCGGTCTAATGATCATGGGGCCTAAGACCTGCAGAGGTGCTGTCCCCCAATTAAGCTTCGGAAACGTGCTTCTAGTGACGCAGGCCCAATGAGAGGAATTACACGGCATTACTTCGGTTGGAATCAATTGGATGTAGTATTGCTTGCATCATCGCGTCTACACTCCCGAAGGCTGACATAGAAGCTCCCAGGAGGCCTTTGTACATGAAATCAAGTCTTCCAAAGGGGTCCTGGGAGCTTCCATGTTAATTAGCCTGGGGGAGAGTACCGAGTTGCTCTGAGTGTGCAACGCCAAACAAAAAGAGCATCTCTGACAACTAATTGCAGTTATTCAGGGCCGGATGGGCCAAGTTTGAGCTGGGAAGGGGTTGGGGATGGGGGTTCGAAGATCCGCTTCGATTCTTGGGTGTCCCAGTTGGTTGAGGCGTGCAAAGCAAGTAGCCGTCGCTTTGAGATACTCAGGACAGCGGCACAATTCCGCAAGAAGGTGAAACGAGCTTTGGGCCCCCCGTTTGATTGCCGCGCCGTTTCTCAAGGTTGAGTCCAGCTTTTTGTCAGGCCTGGGGTGTTTCTCCCAAATAAATGAGGCCCAGCCCTACAAAGACTAGCTAGTGGACAATTGCTAAGCCAGCATTCAGCTGCTTGCCGCCTTTTCATGTGCCAACCGAAGATTTACACCAGAATCAAGGAGTTTCCTTGCTTTTCCTGTGAAAGGCCACTGCGATGTTAGTTTAGCATATGGACACATGTGTTCAACAGATATTGGCAATACTAACAGGGCAGAATTAACCTTGCCGCCAGGCATGGAAGTGCACAGCAAGCCTTTCTTGTTTCAGAAGGGAATTGCCTTCCACAAGGTGTGCACCAAGCCATGTCTATTGGGACACGCGACGTCTGGCTGAAACCACGAAATCTCGCCCTGCCACTTTCTTGCATACCGATATTGGCACCAATGTTTACACATGTTTACATATGTAACCATGGTTAAAGTATGTTCACGAAGAAACGGCCGCCTTGCCTATTTACAGAATTTGTCTCCTGAACGTTTACCTCATTATTTACCCCAAACAAGCCATTTGTAGGTTTCACCAAATCAGCAGAAATGGGTCTGCCCTCTGCACTCGGTGCCTGAAGGCCTTGGCCTGGCAGAGGCGCTTTGCAGCTTCCCCCCGCCGCTGCCGCGCCTGGCAGGCGCGGTGGTTCTCGTCGTCTCCTGTGGGCGGTCCTTCGCTTTGGCTGGCGCGGGGTCCCGGGTCGGGGCAATTGGGGCGTTTTGGTGGTTGGGTGCTTGCGGTTTGGATTGGGCGCGCTTCTGGGAAGAGTTGTGTGTGTTTCAGTTTGGGCGCCGGCACCATTTTGGGGGCTGGTTGGTTGTTTCCCAGGGGTGCCAAAGCACAATCGCCCTATTTGGAGGGAGTTCGAGTTTTCTCAGCTTTGCAAGATGACAGTTCCTTTGGAAAGGGCGGGCTCTTGTGCACGTCCGTGCTTGTTGGTGGGACGGTGCTGGAGGCCACTCACTCTAGATGAGTCTTTCCGAGAGAGGAGCGGAGGGGGGGCGGGATTCGGGGAGCAGAGTCAAATCTTGGCAGGCCAACGGACCGCAAGCATCTTGAGCCATGTTCGAAGATCTTTAAATGGTTTCCCCTTTGTCAGGTTCCATTGGTTGCGAGTGCCAGGCTGGAGTTGCGTTTTAGATTTGTGCAAAAGGCCCCTCGGGTGTTTTGAAAGGTTCGGGCCCCGGGAGAGGCCAGTGTAAGTTTCCGCATGTTACTGGATGGCAGCCTTTTGATTTTACACGCACTCTTCACCCTTTGGGCGAATTGAAATAAAATTCCCTTTAAGTGAGATGATGCTGAAGACTGCAGATAGTGGGAGCTCTGTCTTTTTGTTCCTCTTTTGCAAATGTCCAGTTTGTGACCTTCATGTTGGCTGGGGGTGGCAGTGGATGATGCCCAGGCGTGCTGGGATACTGGTGCTGGTGCAGTTTTCTGAGTTGCGGGCGGGCATGCTGCTTGTGTTGCTGAGTTGCTGGTGCAGGTGCTGATTCTGATACTTGATGTTGTGTTTTGTTTCGGGCGTTTCGTTTCACGCTTGTGCCCAAAGGGAACTTTGAATTGTTGAGCCAATGGAGCTTCCGCCAGTTGCCGTCCCGGGGTTTCTTAGGGAAACTCTGGGCATGGAAACGCTAGAGGCGACTCATCCCAAAGCTGCCAGGTGACCTTCCGGCGCGGCTGGACAGGGCTGTCAGCAGCAGGGGGCCCCGAGGGGAAGCTTTGCCCAAGGGTCTACCAGTCTAACAATTGTCAGCGACTATGGGGAAAGGCACCCTGGTTGATGCATTTATTTCCGCATCATGATGTTGCGTTGGCTAGACTGCAGTTTGTTGGGGTTTGTTGCTTGAGTTTGAGCCTGCCAGCAGTTGGTCCCAAGTTGTGTCTCTATTTGGTTTGAGTGTCAAGCCCTCTTGCGTGAGCGCCACAAAACTCAGCAAACAAACCCCAACAATCTGCAAGAGGTAAGAGGTGTTTGGCAGCGGGTAGGAGCAGTTTGTGACAGTGTCATTCCCTAAAAAAGAGAGTGTTTTCTGCTTTCTCTGGCTTCCTTTGAAACAAGCGCCAACACAAATATTCAATCACAGTATTTGGACCACGCATTGCAATATGGCTTGGCGAAGTTGCCATCCTTTCAGGCTGAAGTTTCTTGCCTGGTTTGGACAAACATGCCGGATTGCGCAGACTATGAGAGGCAGACAGGCAGGCAGGCAGGGCAAGCAGGCAGGCAGGCAGGCAGCAACGCATGCATGTACATACAGGCAGACAGGCAAGCAGGTAGACAGAGCAAACAGGCAGGTAGGCAGACAGGCATACAGGCATACAGCCACACAGGCAAAGGGGCATACTTGCGTACATACATGGATGAATGCATGTATGTATGTATGTATGTGGGGGTTGATCAAAATGTCCTTGCAAGGAATCATGTATTCGGTGACCATTCGTCTTGGCTTAAATCCCTCCGCGAAAGATCGGTGATGGAGTTCGCGAAAGAAGCTTATTTTATCGCGAAAGATTCCGCGTTGGATTCTTGGAGGCATGCCTGCGGACTTACATATTTGCAGACCCCGCTCCCTTGTAGATAGGGAGATACGCAGCACCTACACTTGCATTGTTGATTCCCTGCCTGTGTTGGGAATGGTGCAAATCAATAACGTTGGCTGGGCTATTTTGGAGCAAGTTTCGCGAAAGGCCAGGGAGCTTGTTGCAAGGTTCCGCACATCGCCGGCAAGCGCAAGTGGCAAGGGCGAATGACGGTGACTGCTTGCACTTGACACTACGTACTGCACGCAAGTGAACTGCGGCTACCGTGTTTGCAAGCATAACTGCAGCAGCTACAGTTTCTCCAGAGCGCACGCTGCAAACAAAAGGGCGTGGCGATGGAGCCGCGAAAGATTCGCGAAAGACTTTGTTTCTCGCGAAGATGGCGTTTTCCGGAAACAAGAATATTGATCAACTGCCATGTATGTATGTATGTATGTATGTGTGTTTACATGCATGTACACCTGCAGTTGCCCATGCGCATGCAGACTCATACACATACACCTACACATACACATCTCGTACACGTTTGCATTTGTACACAGACATACACAGTTACATTTGGACACACCAGAATTGTCTCACTGTGACTCACAGAGAATCCACTCATGCATTGGTTCAGTTGCGCATTGGACGAGATTGCAAAGGAGTAGGCGCGATCATGCATGTGTATGTCCATGTGCCCAACCGCTCGCACCGTTCCGCATGATTCTTGACTGGTGCCATAGCTTGCCAACTTCAAAGGTCAACTGATTGCATTGCTTGCGTTTGGTTTGCATTTTGGTGCTTTAATTCATTTGGGTGTGTTTTTTCGTGAAGGTTTTTCGTGACGGCGCCTTTCTTGCAGCTGCTGCTCAAGGCCCAAAGGCAACCGTTGTCCGCTTCCCCTGTGGGAGATGAGGCGGCCTGGGCTGCGGCAGCTTGGACTTCGTGGAGGTCGTGGCGGAGAGGCGGCTTGTTGCTTTGGGCTTCCTGCGGTGTTTCCCGAAAAAGCGGCCCATGAAAATGCAAGGAGTTCACTTTTTGAAGGAGATCCAGGGGTTGGTTCCAACCATTTGTTTCAGGTCCCAGGTTGTTGCGCGAAGTGGTTCTGCAGGGAAGCCCTTTTGAAGAGTAGTTTTCTGGGCATGGGCATAAGTTGTTTGAGGCCTAAGCAGTTTGTGCGTTGTCTTCGTTTGGTTTTCACATCTCGACCGTTGCGACTAAGCATGATCGCCTCAACTGGTATCGAGGCTCCTGCAACCGAGGGCCACCTCACAGCCAGCGATTGGCACATGGCAGATGTTCTGAAGAGTTGTGGGCCTTGTGGGGTACTGCAGTGCTTGATGTCGCCTGTGATGCAAGCTAATTTGATTTTTTGGTATCTCATGTTTGCAGTTCCAAATGCTAATTTCTTGGGCCCAAGCCCTGTGGGCAAATGATAGATGATGGCGGCGCATGACAAGTTGGCCAGTAAGGGAGCTTGCAACTTGCACCTTGGAATTGTGGGAAGCGCAATAATTGTGCAACATGCGCTGCTGTTCATTTCAATGTCCATCCTGCTTTCTGGTGGGTGCCCCCTGGCAAAGACTTGATCTCAGTGTTTGTTCACACTTACACGTTGTCAATTGCATCCGCATGGCATGACCGTACGCAACTGCAGCAACGGCTCGCTTGGTGCCAGGATCATATGGGAAGGCCTGCTTTTTAACCCAGATGCTGACGAGGAGGAGCTGGGGAGCTGCTTGAGTTCTGAGTGCTTGACGCCTCGCAACGTAACCTTGCTGTGGGGCGGGGGGCTCCTGTACGCGCACGCCATGCTCAGAGTTGAAGCCCCTTGACAATGCAGTGCGCTGGCACATCAGCTGGCAGGCTTGGGAAACCACATTCAATTGAACTCGCAAGTTTCAGGCGGCACAAAATTAAATCCTGGCTCTTCGTGGCCAGTTAAGCTGGTTCCCAGCCAACGAACTAGTTTTGAGACACAACTCTGAAAAGCATAGCAGGTTTGCCAATATCACCGCAGGAGCCCTTTCTCGCCGATGCAGACAGCAGCTATGAGGACTGCGTTGACTTGGATGATTGCCCCCGCATTTGTGCGGACTAAGCGGTTGAAAATCGGTTCCTTGCCCCATTGAATTGGAGACCTGGGGTCTCTATGCCTGTGTTTACTGCCTTCTCCCCGCATGCTGCTGCTCGCCCGGTTTGAAATTGTATGTGTTTGCTTGTGCTTCGGCTTTGTGCTGATGATGCTCTCAGATATTGCATGCTTGTATTTTGGTAATGTATGCGGGGTTGGTTCCTCCCATCAACTGGCCCCGTTCCACATATTTTCTTTGTGGGTACACATGGGTACACATGGCAACAATTGACCGGCTCCTACGTTTCTCCCAGGGGTAACACAAGGGCCTGCATGGTTAGAATTGGATTGTGGGGTATTGGTAAGCAAATTGGTCCATAAGGCGATACTAACTATTGCGTGTAATTGTTCAGGCATTCGTGGTTGGACCTAATTAGTACTCCTCGGGTCAATGCTAACCTGTTCCCTTGAATGCCCTCACCACGACTCTGTTCCATTTCAATCAAGGTTGTAAAAATTAGCCACCCCTTATTTGTTCTGTTCACCCATTGGCCCATTGGACAAAACCACCAATCCGAAGAAGGAGAGCTACATACAGCCCCCGTACCCCTCTCCAGACTGGAAAAACTAAACTGGGAATTGCGGTTCGGGGGGTCTAGGCAAACCCTCCAAGAGCAGTTTTGTTTCTGGATGGGGACGTTGCTAGTCCGCAGCAATCATTATTTGCATTGAGGGGGAGACCTTGGTGGTTTTCCCATTGACCATGGAAAACCAACCGGCCAGCTGTGCAAACCTCCAAGATACCTCTCTGAGCACAAGCATGGTGGTGCCCTCTTTGGGGTTGGTTTGAAGGGAAATCAAAAGGACACCAACCATGTTGGGGGGTTCCCTATTTTAAGACATACCCATATGCGTGACCTTGGATTCCTCAATTCGGATCGCTTGCTCAGCGCTGCCCGGGAGCGCTGCTGCTGGCGATCCTCAGCTGCGCCGCCCGCGCGACGGAGAGGTCGCTCCCGGGCCAAGCGGACGCGTGGAACAATGCCTTTGCGGCCGGGCCGTCGTCGGGTTTTCGGCTTTGTGGGGGGGGGGGGGGTTTTGGGCGCTGGGGGGGGTTGGTTCAAAGGAGAAACACCCATTTTGCTGGGCTCACCATTTTGACACATAATGTTAGCGTCGGATCAATAAATCCACAATTAATTCGGGCGGTGTCCCCTTTAAGTGGGATTCATCGCTTTTGGAGCAAAAGACCCCTATGAATAGGATGGGCTTATCAATCTGAGGTCAACATTGCTCGTGTCATTTGGATAAATGAAACGTGAATTCAGAAAAGGAGTCCATTCTTTGGGAACTCTGATTTCTAGGCGACTTGTCACAATTTACCCAGAAACATAGCAATTTGGTTCAATGTGTTTGAAACAGGGCACTCTCATTCCCTGAGCTCATCGGCAAGATGGGAACTGGATACAGTCAAACACAAATGCACATGTTGGTCGCTGGTCAGGTAACTTCGCGTCTCAAGGCCCTAATGTGGCCCAGTCTTATGGGTGGTTGCCCTATCAGGCCTAGCATCGATCGTGTTTGACCGTGCACAGCGAAATGAGGCGAGTTTGCTTGGCAAATGATGTTCTAAGCCCCAAATTCTTCATTCATCGGCCGAGCGCCTCATGATTTATGGCGAGATCCTGCAAAATCCCACGAAGCCTTTGCTGAGAGTGGAAGTACAACCCCCCGCTTCATACTCCGTGGTTACGTGATTGCCAACCTTTGTAATGGGCATTCCCCCGTGTTTTGCAGAGTTGTGGACAAGAGCAAGCCTTTTGCGGGGCCTTCACCCAGGAGAAGAAGGGGCACGTACGAACACCCCAAGAACGTTAGATCACATTGAGATGCCGGCTTGGGATACCTGAGGAAGTTTTGGCACAGTCGACGCACGCCAACCCTGGCTACCGCAAAAGTAGCCCGAAAGTATTCACATGCAATCAGGCAAACTATGGGTTACTCACCTCCCCCTAAAGGCATTGTGGGTTACCTCGACTTTGACATGTACCAACTTTGAGGTATAGGCGGTGTGACAAACACGATCCTCGGATGGCTTGGATGGAAAACCACCAGCATGCTTTAGGCAAGGAGGGGCATATCGCGTTGCCTCCGGTCAGGGATTCAGTTGCAGCTCTTGGCTGCAGCCCCTTTGTTCAGCGCGCCCAGAAAGGTTAGAAGCTTTTCCCACGCTGCTGCCTCAATCTATCAACACATGCATGTAGAACGCGCATTTAGTAGCACACCGCGCTTGTCAGCGGGACTGCGCATTAATTAAAAAAGAAGTAGGTGCTCCGAGAAAGCAACGTGTTGAAATGCACACCTACTATGCAAAGCTACGCACCGCAACTGCCAATTTTGCAGCCAAGCAGGCACAATTAAACGGACAAAAGACCAAAATTGGGCAGTCACTCCTAACTATGCCGCCGATCTATCCCTGTTGATCCCCCATCCGCCAGGCCTGGAACAGCTTACCCTGGACACAGCCTTTGGCGTGGCACAACCTCCAGGACTTTACCCGAAATGAAAGTCACTGGTCAGCAGGTCTTGCCGCTGCAAGCGTCCAGATGGCGTCTAAACCTGAAGATGGTGTTGTGGGGATGGGCTGCCCCATGTCAAGGGTTTGTTCGCCTTCGGCTCTTTCTCCAGTCCCCTGTTCAATTTTACCAACGGAAATCTGCAACTCATACTCGGTGTCCTTGTTCCCAAGTATTCCCAAACAGTGCGACATGTTGTGACCAAATGAGCACTATGCAAAAAGGGTTGCTTCAATGCTGAGCAGACCTCTACGCACAGAAAACGCTGCTTCCAATCCTCAAACCAGCGACCCAGGTTTTTGGTTGGTATTCCAAGGGAGTCAAGAAGAATGCCCCCTGCTGGAATCCACATTTTCCTGATGGTAGGTGGTGCATGCATGTCTAATTCAACCTTGCCCCCGGAATTCATGTTTGCTTGAACTTCCTTTTGAATCAGGTTTCCAGGGTTGACACTGATAACAAACATTCAGTTCGCCTTGGATGACTTGTACATTTGGCTCAAGATAAAAGGAGGGTCGCGCGAGTGAAGCTTTCTGTGCCGCCATTGCACTTTTGGTTACACTCTTCACTTCATTTGTCTTGATTCGTATTTCGTCTGGTTATCAGCCGTAGCTTTTGAGCTGCGACCGATAGCTACGGCGGGCGAGGGCGTCGAGCATCCGGGAGTGGCACCGGAACTGTGGAACCTCTTCGGTTGGCATCGAGCCGGACGAAGAGGCAAGTCACAGAAACTTGGTGTACTACGTGACGGATTGGCCGAGGGGGTTTTATCAAACGAACCTCCATTTGTGCTGGATAGCACCTGGGACAGGCTTGCACGTGTAAAAGTCAACTGGGAACAGCTACAGCTCTACGAACAGGCCTTTTGGAACGAGCAACAGCGTCTGACTGAGGAGCCCCAGAATCATCGGGTGTCTTTTCGGGTTGTGAAGGCAGCGGATCGATCTGCTCCTCTTAGGCTTGTGCAGCGCGAGTCGCTCCGAGCCGAAGAGCCTGCATCGTCATCTGTGGAGCCTGTGCAGCACAGATTGCTCCAGGCGACCAGCAAAGCTGCGTCGAGGCCAGAGAGCACTTCACGTACGCCGAGGCGCGCTGAGCCTTCCGGGCATCACTTCGCTGCGGTGATTTGTGATTTGACTCTTGCCACAGGAGTATTCAAGTGTGTGAACAGCAATTGGGAAGATCAAGGATTGTCCTTTGTCTACGAGCCGCGCTACGGCATTGACTTTCGGGACAGTTGCGTGGTTGCAATCGACTATCACCAGGCTCTTGACAGAGCCCGTTGCGGACGCACAGAGTGGGATTACGAAGGTATTTGCCACGACAACCTCGAAGCGATTAGACAGCTGAAAGCCGCTTTCTTTCGCGAAGGTATCCACGTTGTGACAATCTGCCTATCCTACCTCCATAGCCAAGAACGCCGAGACGCATTGGTTGCTGCGTTCAATCGCACTCCGGATATCTCATCAGTTTTTGACTTCATCGTTACAACTTCTGAAAGGGCCAGTTTCAATCCCAGGACCCAGAAAGGTGGGAAGGTGCTAGTCCTTCAGGATCTGCTGTCAGTTGGATTCCGCTCGGCATTCATCGTTGACGACAGTGACGAGGTCATCAACAGTATCATCGATCGCCAGGTACAGGACAAGATCTCGGGCATTCACATCAAGCTTCGCAGAAAGCCACCGGCCAACAATTTGTTCAGGCCAGTCGGATTTCTTGAGGATTGTGTGGCCCATTGGCCGGAGTGCGCCGCAAGGTGCAAGCAGGCATTGCGTCAGTAGCTTTTCCTGTCCGACCAATTTCAAGAAGCAATGGAGCCGTCAGAAATAGTTCCAGCTGCTCAGGGATCTGTACAGATGTTTTCACCCCCGCAGGTCGCAGACTCCAGTAATAGTAATGAAGACACTAGCATGTCCACGGCATCATCCCAACCGATGGGTAGTAGGATCAACATGCAAAGTGCTCAGTTGCATCAGCATCATCATTTCTCACCAAATGTTGAAATGCACGCTCAAGCTCATCACACCCAAGTGTACCAGCCGACCATGGTTGTTCAACCATTGGATCAAAAACTGGTCGAAAGAGCTGAAGCGCATTTGAGAGAGAATGATAGGAGGTTGGTTGTCACTGAACCAAGCTCAATGCTTAATGGCCGAGGCTAGGGATAGGGTAAATCAATTGGAAAGCCAATCCTTCAATCAAGTTCATGCCCTTCAGGAATCACTTGAAAGGACCAAGCATGAATCGGGGGACCAATTGAGACAAGCCCAGGAGCGAGTCCTTTATTTGGAATCACAAGCCAACGCACAGGTTCAGGCACTCCAAGATGCCTTGACGAGGACCCAGCATGGCACAAGTGACCAGATTAGGGAACACCAACTTAGGGAGGCCGAAGCAACGCAGAGGGCGCAACAGTTGGCAGACCGATTGCTAGCAATGGAGCAAAGGTTGAATTCTCTTGAGGCCGAAAATCAATCCTTAAAAAGGGAATTGGCATGCATCCATAATGGCGCGGATAATCAGCCACTGCAGGCGAGTGGGCTGCTGTGATGCCTTCGGGCACCAGCCAGCCAGTGCAGGACGGGTCCGTGATGCCGCAGGGCACAGGGCACCGGAATCAGTGCACACAATGCTTCATCATGGGACTTATCAGGTGCTGTGAGAAACATTTTTGGGGATTCTTCTCCAGTTGCACCGAATCCGGGATTAAGTGCATTAGAAAGGCGTTTGGATCAACTCACATCAGCCTTTGAGCTATTTGCATCCCAGACTGCCGCCGCTCAAACTGTGCCGCAAATTCATCAGGCAGGAACAGGGCAGGTCCCTCAGATTTTCAACATAGGATCTGTGGGAGGGCAGTCGGGGGGTGGATCGCAAAATGGTTCACAGCATGGTTCTAATCCTGGGTCGCCAGATCACTCGGATAGCTCATCAAGCGAATCCAACAAGGGTGGAGGCGGCGGGAGACCAGGAGGTTCGCCAGGAGGCTCGCAAAGACCTCCTCAGGGCCCCTCAATTCCCCCTCAAGGAAATCAGGGAATGGCCCAAATTGACGGGGCAATCGATGCCTACTCAAGGGAAAAGAAACTCATGCGTGTGAAGGCATATGATGAGATGAAGTTGCCTCAGCTGCCCAAAACGGCGGCAGACGCTCGCCTATTCAGGAACTCGGTTTTCAACCTTGTGTGTAGGCTTGCAAAGGGTGACGAATCCTTAATCCATAGCTGGATCGCCGAAAGCACTAATCCCAAAGCCGATCTCGAGTCGAGCCTTCCGTTTCCAATTCTTGATCGAGTGTTGGGTTCAAAGCTGCTTGAGCTGTCGAAGAACACCAAGTTTGCCATGCTTTTCCAATCCATGCAGGAGCAAGAGCAACGGGTCTTCAAGCAGCCAAAGGGGCGGAAGTTGTTGTGGGTCATCTTTGAGAGGTTTAAGATGGAGAAGGATAGGGGAATTGCCTTGACTCAAACCCATCTCTTAGGCCTCAAGATGAGCGGCACCGACATTAAGGCACTCGAAGATTTCCGTCAGAGATTCGACTTCGTGTACCAGGCCTTGGAAGTTTCCGAGAGACCGAGTGACCAAACTATTAGGAGCACCCTTTTCGAGCAATTGAAAGGACATCCAAAAATGGCTTTGGTGATCGACCGTTTCAGGAACGCCAGTCCAAACAGCAGTAAAAGGACTTGGCCTTGGCTTTACGCGAAGCTCGGGGAAATCATCGAGATTCATCAGCTAGATGAAAATGTCGTGTCAATCGATCAGGTGTACACGCAATCCGCAACTAAGTCCCAAGCAGCGCCAGCCAAGACAAAGGAAGGGAAAGACAAGAACGACAAGAAGAAGGCAGAGAAGAAGGGGGAAGCCCAAAAGGAGCAACCTTCATCCAGCCAGAAGCCCAAAGACTCCAAAGATCCGAAGCCTAAAGAAGCGAATGCAGCACCCGCAAAGGGGAAAGGCAAGGGCGAGAGTAAGGGTGGCAAGGGTAAGAAGGGGGACACAACTCCTAAGGGCACTCCTAGGCTAACGGATGAAGAGAAGAAGAAGCAGCCTTGCATGTACTTTGGGTATAATGCTTGCACCAAAGGTGATAAGTGCTTCTATCTGCATGATTCCAACAATCTCTATAAGGGACCCAAGCCAAAAGGGCTTCAGACGTCATCGCCAGCAGGTGCAGCCTCCGTCAACGCAGGGGCAGCAAAGGTTTTCGCAGCCGCGTATGCCTTGAAAGGAACTGTTGCTGAAGCTAAGAAAGCAGCCAAGAAGTGCAAGAAGACCGCATTTTGCACTCCCGTGTTGTCGCAATGCATGAAAGCCGTGGCAACCATGATTGCGTGCCTTAGCCAGCCAGTGCAGCAAGAGTTTCTGCTGGACACAGGTGCCGGTAGGAACTTAATCTCAAGCAAGAGTTTGCCGCAATCCTTCAGGGAGCATGTGCACGAGGCAAATGAGCCGATCGAATTCTGCACCGGCGGTGGCATCAGGCCTAGTGCTGAAGTGGTGGATCTCTCAGGGGAATTGTCAGGAACAAACACGTTCTACATGTTGAAGGATTGCCCTCATGCCTTGTCGGTAGGCCTTCAAGTGGAACAGCATGGCAGGCCATTTGTGTGGTTTCCAGGCCAACTCCCATACCTAATCAAAGCAGATCGGGTGAGTGATGTCGTACATCACGTTCCGGAGTCAGCCAGGATTTATGCCGATCGTGTGGAGCAAAACGTTCCAATCCTATCCGAAAGCGTGGCTGTCGCAGCACCAGATGCCGTGTCAGGAATGCCAGCAACAGGAGGAGAGCCTTCGTCCTCATCAAAAGGGGACACAAGTAGGCCGTCAGTGAGACCTCATGAATTGCTTGCACCGGACGCCAAAGCATTTGAAGAAGCTCCGCCCACGCCTGGCCACCCTTCAGACCTACCGAGGTCAAAAAGGGGCGTGAAGCTCGACGACTCTTTGCCTCATTTTGGGGTTGAAGAGGAACTTCTCGCAGCAAGAGAGCCAGAAAAGGAACCCGGGGACGAGCCGCTAACCTCTGAAGATGAGGAGTGGACCCCCTCATTGCGTGAAAAGCTTCAGCAAGAAGCTAACTCCGAAAAGCATCAGTTGACGCACTTTCCTAAGAACAGGTACTGTGAGATTTGCAGGAGGGCTAAGATGACCGCAAAGGTTCACCGCAAAAGGGGTCTGGAAATAGATCCGGAGGAAACACCTCCTTTGCATTTTGGCCACAAACTCAGAGCAGATCACATGATCACGGGCTTGTCAAAAGGGTCAGATGGGGAAAGCTGTTGTTTGGTAGTCTTAGATGACTATTCAGGTGCGTTTGCCGCGTATCCGCAAACCAAGCGGGACACCGATAGCAACATCAGGTGTCTTCAGCACTTTGGAGGAACCAGAGCTCATGGCAAGGCACTGTGTCAGGTCAAAACCGACTGTGCAGAAGAGCTCAAGGGTGCCGTAGGGTACCTTGGATGGCTTCCAGATCCTAGTGTTCCAAATGATCAGATCCACAATCCAGTCACGGAAAGGAAGATCAGGAGCATTAAGGAAGCCGCTAGAGCTGTTCAGTTGAAATCTGGTTTGCCTCACCAGTTTTGGCCAAGAAGTGTCGAGTACGTGTGCACCGCATTAGCCGTGTCAACAAATGCGGCAATCCATCCAAATGATTCGGATGATGTCAAGAATCTCAAAGCCACTCAGAACGCATATGAAGCCGCGAGCGGCGGTGACGCCTTCACAGGATTGAAGCTGCCGTTTGGTTGCCTGGTGTTTTACAAGCCGCCCAAGCATCGAGAGCTTCCGGACTTCGAGCCGAGGACATACCCCGGCAATATTCGTTGGCTGGAGGATCGACGCAGGGTACAAATTTAGGGGCACACACCTCGTCCTAGACTTTGAGTCGCTTCGCAAAAACACTCAGGGTTGTGGGAAGCCAATCCAAGTTTACGAAACAGAATTGGTCGAACCTTCAAATGGACATTGGGTTTTCCCTCTTTTTGAGGCAGAGCAACAAAGGCTTCAGCTGTTCAGTGCGAAGTCAACCCCAACATCCATTTCAACCAGGAAGGCTTTGCCATTTGACGATGAAGTCCCAGATCCTGTCCCTAGGAGAAAACGAACCTATGTGACGTTGGAGAGGGCCATCAAATTTGGTAGAACCCCGGGTTGCAAAGGGTGTGAAAGGATCTCGGAAGGAGTACCGCACTCCGATGCATGTCACGACAGATTCCGTGTCCTCCTCGAGGATGAGAGGCTGGCACAGGAGGCCAAGGCTAAGGCCCGGGAAGAGGCAGCAGCAAGGGGGATACCGATGCCTCCGACTCCTGCTTCACGGGGTACACCGGTACCTCGTACTCCTGGATCTGGCCCAGCACCTTCGACACCAGTTCCGCCCACTCCAGCAGCAGTCATCACGCTAACCCAAAGGGCCAGTGAAGCAACCGATGCTCCTGGTACCACCGCCGTCGACTCTTGTCACAACTGTTCTTTTCAAGACTCTAAAAACAAAGGGCCAAGATCAGACGTCAAGGGGGCAAAGTCTTTGGTTGAGGGCAACTCCGAAACCAAGGATTATTGGGAGTTTGATGAAGCAAGGCACGCATGGGTACTAGTGCATTTAAGACCTAGAAAAAGGCTATTTGCACCAGTGGGTAAGGATTGTCCTTTCGACTCCAACGAGGTTGAGCCGGAACGCATCACCGAGTGGAGATGCAAGGGGAAGGTTTCCGTGCATAGGGACAACTGGCAAGAGACTCCGTATCAAAGGATTTCATCCAAAAGCTGGTTTGGTAAGACGTGGTTCTTTCCGAAAGGACGTGTGTCGCCAGATCAAGCGCAATTGTGTGCAGCCGCAGCCAACCCTTCAGACGGTAATCTCAGAGCTATGCAAAGGTTCATCGAGCAAGCCGGTGACAGCCAAGCACGAACTAGGAAGGCCAGAGAAATCCTTGAACTCACTAAGGACTTGGTCAAGCCTGCACGTGAAGACCGCAAAGGTCGAACGGCGAATCCGACACTCTTTGAGTTTTGTTGCGATGAGAACTCAACGTTGGGTCAGATCAACGAAGAAAGAGGAATCAACCATTTCCGACTCACAACAAAGAACTCTGACATGTCAAGCCAGTGGGAAAATGACAGTCTTTTGAAGGTCATAGAACAATTTCCCGGGTGTGATTTGTGGGGATCGATTCCTTGCGGCCCCTGGTCGCAATGGCAGAATGTAAATCTCCATCAATACGGAAAACCGTTTGCTAAGAAACTCAAGAAAATGCGCAAGCATTCTAGAAAAAAATTAGCAAACTACATTCGTTGTGCAGACAAAGTCCTCAGTCAAGGGGGCCACGTTGCCTTCGAGTGGCCGAAGACATGTGCCGGATGGGACTTGCCAGAGCTGATCAGGTTTGTCAAGAGGCATGACTTGTTCGTGGCGGAACCTCAAGGTTGTGCATTTGGACTCTGTGACCAAGAAGGTAAATGTCACCTCAAGACGTGGAGAGTTGTAACCTCTTCATGGAGGTTGGCTAAAAACCTAGACAGTGCCAAGTGCCAACATCCGCGTGACTATAAGCATTCACCTCTTGCAGGCAGTAAGACACCTAGAAGTGCCTTTTACCCGATGCCTATGGCAAGGTGCATTTCTCAGTCCTTATATCCCTGGATTGACGCACCGCCTGCAATGCCTGTGCAAGTGTCAGCTGGGCCAAACTCCGTGCAAGAATTCCTGTGTGGCGACCACGCCCCAGAGGACGAGGCAGGTCATCAGGAGCTGCCAGGAGTAGAACATGTGTTTGCTGGCATCCACAAGTTGTTGGAGAGAAAAGAATGGGGTAACTTTCCTGGAGCGCAAGACGCCATTGACAATGAAGTGAATGGGCTAGTAGCTAACGGAACCTGGACTTTCGATGAGGTAATCTCAAAAGAGGACCTTTTGGCAAGATGTAAAAGGAACAAGGAGCATATCAACATTGCTTCCCTAATGACCATCTTGTCGATAAAGCATTGGGAAACCCCAGAACTCCGTAAACTCAAAGCCAGGATAGTTTTCCGAGGGGATCACATCCTCACGGAAGACAACAATCTTGCGGTGCTCCAAGAAGCAAAAGTCACTCCGACCGGAATGACCGGTGTCAACATCAATCTAGCATACGGCGCCATCAAGGGTCACGAAACTCGTCAATCAGACGTAGTAAAAGCCTACACCCAAGCGTACCTTGGGACAAAGGTGCCCACATGGGTGATCTTACCTTGGGAATTGACTCCTCCTGAATACCGGCACTTCAAACAGCCATGTGTGAGGTTGGTTAGGAGCCTTTATGGCCATCCCGAATCAGGATACCATTGGGATCAAAGGCTAAGGGAAGTGATGAAACTTTTGGAAGGTCAACATGTTGATGAATTTCCATCTTCATTTTGGTTTCCACAAAGGAAGCTTCTTGTAACTTGCTACGTCGACGACATTCTGTGTTCAGGGCCGTCGTCAGAACAAAACAAGTTTTGGCAGGAGATCGAAAAGCATTTGGAGATCGAACCTCCAACTCAAGTTGAACGTGTGCTGGGCAGACAGCATAAATTCGATCGGACCAATGGATCGACCAAGGTTTCGCTCGAAATGTTCGATTTCATCGAGAACGCATGTGCAGTGTATGAGGACTTGGCTCAATGTAAGTTGAGCACAGCTAAAAGTCCTTTCTGCTCAGAAGGTAGCCTCACAACTGCTGACTTTGAAAGTAAAGGGGTTTTGGCAACTTCTGCATGCAAAATCTTGATGAAAATCCTCTGGTGCGCTAGGCTAAGCCGACCCGACCTAATGAAAGGGATAGGGGATTTGACACGTAGGATTACCACTTGGAGTCGAGCAGATGATAAACGGCTCCATAGGCTAATGTGCTACCTGTATGGGTCAAAAGGGTACACTCTACAAGGACATATAGGCGACCCGCCAGAACTGCTCAAGCTGTGCTTGTACACAGATGCGGACCACTGTAGTGGCATCGAACACACAAAAAGCACGAGTGGCATGTTCTTGTCCATTGAGGGCCCTAACACCTTGTGGCCAATCGCGTGGGGCAGTAAACGCCAAACCGCGACTGCCAGGAGCACAACAGCAGCAGAGATGATCTCACTAGGATCAGGCCTTTTTGGCGAAGCATTGCCAGCACAAGGCTTCCTGGAATTGATCTTGGACCGTCAGGTCACGCTAGAATGCTTTCAGGATGACTCAGCTGTAATCCAGATCGTGGCTGCAGGTTATAGCCCCAAATTGCGACACCTCACGAAGACGGAGAAGATCGAACTAGGTTCAGCTTATGAGGTCTTCGAAGATCCAAGTTGCAGACTCCTGTACATAGCAACGGACAAGCAGAGAGCAGATGTGTTTACAAAACCATTGCCGGTGTGCAAGTGGGACCATGCACTAGACCTACTTAACATGGCATCCTTAAGCTCAACTTGCAAAGTGCCATCTCGTGAAGCGGAAACGCTCCGAGACCCGTAGGCGTAGGCCAGATAGTTAAATAACTAAACTGGAGTCTGCGTAAGACACTTTCCGAGTGTGAGAAGGGGGAGAAGAATGCCCCCTGCTGGAATCCACATTTTCCTGATGGTAGGTGGTGCATGCATGTCTAATTCAACCTTGCCCCCGGAATTCATGTTTGCTTGAACTTCCTTTTGAATCAGGTTTCCAGGGTTGACACTGATAACAAACATTCAGTTCGCCTTGGATGACTTGTACATTTGGCTCAAGATAAAAGGAGGGTCGCGCGAGTGAAGCTTTCTGTGCCGCCATTGCACTTTTGGTTACACTCTTCACTTCATTTGTCTTGATTCGTATTTCGTCTAGTCAAAAGGAAACTGTTCTAGGGAACTGTTCTGAGAAACCCATGGCCCACTTCGCACGTAGGATCCGTTGCTGCGGCCTGCGCTCTATGCCGCGGTGTCGCAAAGCAAGGCGCAGCGGCCTGAGAGGGGCCCGGTGCTGGGGGGATGCATGCACCCCTTGGATTCAGGGGCACCCTTTGGTTGATTAAATGGCGGGGCATAACCTACGGCTCCATTTTGGGGTGGATGAACATCCAGTTGCCAACTAGTTTGATGTTCACCAGGGGTAGAGGGTTTTGACCCACAGCCAAATAGGGGTTGACCCGTTTAAGAGGGGATCCTATTCTTCCGGTTGAACAGTGGCTGTGCATGTGGCCTGCTAGGTGGTTTTGATATGGTTACACGTTTTATCGAGAAGGCTGCAAGAAAGGTAGCGAGTCATTCAGACAATTCGGCTAGGCTCCGAGATGTTTCCGACGTCATCTAGATATCATTTCTGATTTGTTTCGGATGCTGATTGTTCCCCCCTGCACATTGTCTCATGGCAGGTAACCACCTTTCATGGTGGAATACATTGCATGAAGCTGCTGTTTGTGATTTTCTTCATTTGGAGTCCACAAAGCAAAATCATGATGCATTCCGTTCAGGTCTATGTTGTGGTGCGAGTTTCGAGGCACCTGAGCCAGCTGAGTTCCGTGCAGACAACAAATACTTGACATGGGATTTTCTGCGCAGTCCGATTTCCGGTTTACCCAGTTGTACTGAGCCAGGAGCACCAGCTGCATGGACACATATAGACACAAATGGCAGATTAGTCTACACTTCATGTTCCCTGTATTTTTGCACAGGTGTGTCATTTTGCAGTGGCAGAGGTGCGTGAGTCAGGTGCTTGCAGCATGCCTGCAGCGGCCTGCGGACGTGTGCAGCAAGGTGGTGAGCACACTGGTGGACCACCTTGCACGGGCTGCCGGCTTGCGCCTGGTCTGCGCCTGCGAACAGCTGGCTAAACTAAAGGAACGCCCCAATTGTCGTTTCAACTGGGGGGCATATGGAGGCCTGTGGGGACTTTGGAAAGACTGTGCAAAGCTCTGACTCTAAGATTTGAGTGGAATAAACCGTCAAGGTGATTTAGAGCAGCTGCTCAACTGGGCCATTTGTCAAGGAGAACAGTGGCCTTTTTCTGTGGATGGCCGTCCATCAAAATATGAGCCCTTCTTTTGAAGACTACATCTTCGAGGCGAGTCACGGACCGTGTCCCTTTCCCCTTTAATGCAGAAGGCAGGCGCTGTTTCTTCCCTCAACAATAGGCATGAGGAACCACTCCGTGTGCTGGTACATTCGCTGCTCGCTAACGCGTTGTAAGTTGTGCCCAACATACTTGGCTCCGGCAATTTCATTTGGAGGTCTAGCCCAGGCAGCTTCGTGTTTTGCCAAGGTGAAGATTTATTGGGATTCACATCATTCTGCGCCAAGCGCGCGGGCGGGGGCGGGGGGGGAATGGATTCCTCAACTTGGGTTGGTCAGTCACAGCAATTGATGCCCCTCACCAGCGCCTGGGGAAACATATTTGTATTATCAGTAGCCCCCCCCCCCTCCCGCCCCCGGTGCCTTTGAAATGCAGGACGGGCATTGGCAAACATTTCTATTGTTAGGGGTTCTTTGTCATTCCGAGGAACGGAATATAACAGAAAATTAAACAATATGAAGATGCGTCTTGTCTAAAGGGTTCCCTGGTCATAGTTCTTCTTTGGGAAAAACTCCGCCCTGCCCACTTTGCTCCACATGAAATCGATTTCAGGTCGCTCTCTGTGGCAGCTGACGGCTTTGTGAACCTGCCTGGCTACGGGGAGCTGGGGCTGTCTATGCTGGCGGGCTCCTCAGGAAAGGTTGGTCCCGACCTTGTTCGCTTTTGGCTCCCACCGGTGGCTCCCCAAAGGCTCAGGACTGCAAAGCTTGGCTCCTGCAGCCGGTTTGCTTGGTGGGTTCGTGGCTAAAAGTCATCAACCTGTGTCGCTTTCCTTTGCTACCGGGTCACCGGGCAATTGAAAAATGTGCCAACCCCAAGATGGAAGGTATTCTCTTGTGATTTCGCTTTGGCCAACAGACATGCAAGTGAGCATTGTGGCGGTTGGTTTCGGGGTACGACTTGCAATGGCCGAGTACACACAAGTTGTTTTTTTTCAATACCCAGCCGCTCGGTTTTGGTTTGCGACTCCAGCTTGTGCCGCAGCAGCAGCAGCAAAAGCACAGAAATTGAAAGCGGCACAAGCACAGAAATTGAACAAGGCCAGCCTTTTTGCAGCTAACCTTTGGCTGTGGCAAGCCCAGGCCAGGTTTGGGCTCGAGGCACAAGTGCTCGGGCAGTCTTGGCCAAGGTTATGGCCAACTACCCCCACCTCTTGGAGCCAGACGTGTGCGTGGGAGCTCGGCTTATGGCTCATCTCTTTACTGCCCGCAGGCAGGTCTTGCCGCATTTCCGGCGTTAACGCAGAGGCATTCAGAGCCGACAAAGCCATAAGCGGTTGGCCAAGTTGTTTTGCTTGTCGGTTTTGTCATGATGCAACTGGCCATCATTTGCCTTCAGCTTTTGGTGATGCTTCAAACTGGTACATGTGTACATGCTTTCTGACGGGCCCATGGCTCTGGCTTGTGCCACAAAGCCAGTTGAAGCTGACTTTCAGCAACCAACAGAACCAGTTAGCTAACTGCGTAATCTTCAAAAGTGTACCAAGTGCGGATGGCGTTCATTCAGAACCATAGTGTTGCCATGCTGTACAGTTGCGTGCTGTCTAAGGCAGCCCTTGGCCGGCCTACCCGAAGGCCAAATTTGCAAACATATGATTCCTCGACCTTAGTAAGGCTTCCCTTTGTTGTTGGACGTTTGTTGGTGTACAAATCTATCAAGACGTGTTTGGCTCTTGTGGGTCACAGCAGCTAATGGTCCCTTGGGACAGTTGAAGTATAGACCATCCCTTCCATATCGGCCAGGCTACTTGACCTGAAGCCCTTCTTGGCAGAACACCACGTGTACGCAGCGCAGGAGTTGACGCGCAAGCTGATGCGGAACCGTGGAGAGAGGGTGCATAGCATGAGTTCTTTGCGTCTCTTGGGCCTAAGGTTCCTTTCTTTGCATGTTGCTTATTGTTGCTTGTTGTTCTCTCCGTCGTCCATCGGGCCAGACATCTTGGCTTCTGACATTGACGTGCGCGCGACCTTTGCGTTTATCCATACTCACGATCCATTTAGGATTGCCAACTACACTCCAATCACGGGTTTGACCGTGGCTTTGGCTCAGGGATTGCTTCAAAACAGGCGGCAACCCCGAGGGCTTCCACACACGGGGTCGCCTTGGCGTCAGACTGGGCGTGCGCCGTGCGCCAAGGAACGGCACCTTATATCCAGAGTATGCGGGCGCTGTGAACACTTTGGGCCATGGCCTGGAGGCCTACTGAGACAACTGGTTGCCGTTTTGAGACATTCACGGCAAGCACGGACACCAGCTACGGCTCCGCCCTACCCACCCCCCGCGTATGAAACAGAGACCAGAGGCCAGGTGCTCTAGCAATGCCTGGATGGCCGCAAGAAAGTTTATAAACGAACGCCTACTTACCACGAGCAGTTGCAAGCAAGGAGGATGGGGTAAGGATTTCGCAATGCTGTGTGGGCGATAGAATTGACCAAACTTTCAGGTGTTTTGACATAGTTTTCTTGCCCAGGTTGGGAGGCGTTGGGGGGCAAATAGTTGCACCACTGTGGTTGGAAATCGTGCTTGCTGTCCACCTTGTTCTGCCTTTCAGTTGCACACTGTGGCGGAGATTGTTTTTGACCAATCTGAAAGCAGAAGAAACCGCCTCGCTGGATGGGATGTGGTCTCCGAATCAAGTAGATAATTTGCCGCCTGCAGTTAGAGACCTCGGATCAATTAATGGACGTTGTGGAAAGACAACCCTCTTGTCTAAAGATCGAGGGCGAATCTACCAACCTCCAAACTCCAAGCAACATTTAGGACGAAGCGAGCAGCCATCGCTCAAAGAACGAAATGCTAGCTTTCTATTACTGCTTACTGTGTGGTATGTTTGTATCAAGAAGCACCCAAAACATGTTTGTCAGGTTTCTCTTAAAATCAATCTCATAAGATAAAACTCTCAAACAAAAAAAAAAAAACAAGGTTTGTTGCATGCGTCAAGCGGCTGTGCAGGTGCAGCAACATTGGCTGAGGGCGAGGGCGGAACTGGTCAGGCCCGCCATGCCAGAGGCATGGACTGTCGGGTGTTGCCCTCGCAGAGTGCGCGAAGCCATGCGGCACCCAGGACCTAGGGTGCAACTAGAGGGGTTTCTCCAATGGCTGGCCAGTGTGTAACACATCCCATGTGGTAAACTGCTGCTCAACAATGTGTACACGTTTATGGATGGCTGCATCCATCAGGCTGCTTCAATCAATATTTCTCCATTTCCGGGGGGTAAAACTGATTCATGTACACCGGCGCATGTAACCTATTTTCCAGCTGCGGGTGAGGATCAGAGTCAACCGACCTCGCTGTGAGATAAGGACCTTTCCATGAGTCACGATGCTCGATGTTGACAGTGGCAGCAAGCAAGAGCCTTCTACACGTTCAAGCTGATTCACAACTCTTAGGGCCAGCAAAGTGTGGTTGTTTTCCTTTTGGGTTGCCCAGCAGGAGCCGATGCAGTTTCTTTTGCTTGACTGGCCTTTGGCTGGGTTCCTTGAAGCTTGAACTCTGTGTGACTTTGAGCCCGGGGTATTGCCGCGGTCAGCTCACCCCAAGTGATGATTTCGCGGATATCTCTCGGGGCGAATCCGACAACCCTCAGGCAAAACAAGGGGCATCTGAAGTCCCTGATTGCTTCGCTCACCGGCTTCAGCACACTTCAGCCCAACCACATGAAGCCACCCTTGATGCCAAACGTTCGATGCTCGTCTGCCAGACAGGCGTTGAGCAATTCGGCAGGTGAGGGGCACCCTACGAACCTTGAGCATCTGGGAGCCATCCCTGGACCCGGTCTTCTCCGAGAGTCTCAAGGACCCAGCGCCTCGAAACGGATGCTGTGGATTGGTTTTCGGGTTGCCTTACAAGTGGGGGTTTGATGGAAGGAAAGTGGTGCAAACCCGGCCGTTGTTGAGATGCCCAGCTTGCGTTTTCGTGTGGCTTCTGTCAAAATATTCAAAACCAACTTATATATACCTGTCACAGGAGTCAAGGGGCTGCTTGAGGCTGCTTCTTATTTACCCATGTTTTTTTGATAAGGCCTGCTGCAGGCGCTGAACGTGCCTGCAACAGGTGTCACCACCAAACCCTATAATCGTAACCTGGGAGGGTTATTACTGTAAACCCCAGCAAAGAATGCGGGGTTCCGCAAGGCGCAAGTGTCACAATTCTTCTTTGAGAACATCAAGGGGCTCGCTGTCGCTCGTTCTCGCTCTGCCTCTCTCTCTCCCTATTTCTCTCTCTGTCTCTCTCTCTCTTTCTGTCTCTCTCTCTCTCTCTCTCTCTCTCCCTTGTTTGCCCTGAGTACGCTCCTGTCGGTGCTGTGGTTGCGCATTGCATGAAGCCCATTGGATCAACTTATTAAGCTCGCCGCATGCAATCGAGTTGCTTTCGCCACAGGCTCAATCTTCTTGTTTAGCAAAGGCTTCAAACTCGCAATGCTCACAGCTCCCCAACACCTGCATGCAGAGAGAGAGGCTGCGCTGAGAGTTGTTTCAGTCAACTTTCATGTCGGCCATCAGGTGCTTGAGCGCATTTTCGCCCTGGTCGACGTCTCCAACGGCAGCACGGCTTCCAAGTTGGTAACTTCCCTCCAGGCAGCAAAAGAGGAGGCTAGAGGCCCAAATCAGGGCAGTGACTATCACTGACAACAGGGAGGCGTTCTCACGCGTCAGCTTCAGTTTAGGAGTGCTGAGTCTTTTGCGCTATGTACGCCATGTTTGGCGGCCCATGTGGCCGAAAGCAGCACGACCTACAAAAAGTAGACATGTATGGAGCGGTGGGCTCGAAGGATAACATGCCAAAAAGTGGACAGCCAGCCACCTGAGTTTTCCTAGCATGCTTGTTCCCCAGGCCGTTGGTGAGATCTTTGGGTTGCAGCAGCGCATGTTAAACTACGTTCGTTGCGCTGTTGGGTAGCTTCTCCATCCGATGCCCTGGGGCCGCTTCAGGATACTACGTGGAGGTTGGAACTCAGTCCGGCGAGCAGTGCAACACCCGGTACCTGCGCGTGCGCTACGGCTTCACAGGCCTCTTGATCGATGACAACTTTCAGAATGCCCACGTGAACCAGCGGCGGCACTTCATCACCCCGAGGAACGTGGTGGACACATTTCGCGCGACTTGGCTCCGGCACAGTGCAGGGTGGGTAATCAAGTTTGATGATGGTTTTGTAGCTGTGATGTGAGCTGGCAAGATACATGTTTCATCGGCATGCTACAACTTCCAAACAGTTTGGTGGCGTGCACGCGTTTGTGCATCTGTTTTAGCCCGGGCTGCCACCTGATTTGGTAAGCAGTGTCCACTTGGATGCCTTCATTGATGTTCGTGTGCAAGCAAACCAACCATGACCTCCCATTCATAAACTTGTATTCTGACAAGGCAATCGGTGTTCCCTAACTACTTGCGGTATGCTGTCGCCGCAGCTATCCGCCAGGTTTAGTGTTTTCCATACAAAGATATACTGAGTGTTCTACGTGAACAAATCTTGCTTTCCAGCGCGGAAGCCTGGTCTGCCAAACCAATACGTTGAGCACCCACAGGTCCACAGATTGAATTTGGACCAAGGCTCCGCCGAATTTCGAGATGTAGCAGGGCGCAAAGCATTGGGATCACACCCTAGGATCACTTGAAGAAGTTTTCTGCGGAGTCCCTCTGAGTCCAGACTATATACTTACATATAGGTGTATGTATATTGTTCTATATATATATATATATGTATGTGTGTGTGTGTGTGCGTGTGGTATATATTATTTACATGCATTGTTTGATGGATAGTGTGGCCAGCAAGGGGGTATGGTATCACAGAAAATCGGAGAAACACTCTAGTGGTGCAGGGCTTAGGGTTGAATGCGACATAGCAGGGTTGGTTCGATGGCCATTGGATCTGAGCAATGCGTAAGGAGCGAGGCGTGCCTCAACACTTCGACCTCCTCTCCTTGGACACAGATGGCTTTGAGTGGCTGCTGTGGCTCAAGCTCCTCGCTGCGGGCTACTCCCCACGGGTGGTGGTCCTGGAGTACGGCGAGAACCTGCCCTTCGCGGAAGATGCGCCTTGGTTGGCTCGGACGCGCGGGACGGTCCGGTGCTGTTTGGAGCAAAGAGACCGTAAGGCAATATGTCAAAGAAGGCTACAAGAACCAAGGAGGTACTGCAGCCTTTCAACCCAAGCAAGCCATCCTCGAAGGGTGCTTCGATTCTCTGAGAAGCAAACAGCCAGGGGCGGTCAACGCAGCTCGTCGGCCAACAGTGGCACGTACAAGACACCTCCAACATGAGTTTCCAAACAAAGGAGAGCTATCTCGGAGCAACGCAGAGAGACATAGCTTCAGCCAAAAATCGACCAGGGATGACCAGACTCTTCGGAACTTCTTTTCAGCGGCACCTCTTCCCGTTTTTGCTTGGCAAGTTCAAGCCAATCGGCCAGCACCACACAGAAATATACATATATATATATATATGTGTTTTTTCTACAGATGTATACACACATGTCTTTTCCGAGGGTACCCCTTTTCCCCTAAAGGAAGCCACATTTCATTCCCCCCACCCCGATTTTGGCACATCGGTTTAAACGTTTTTAACCTTTGGGGTCACTGGTTAGGTGTTGATCCGCTACAGCAGCTTCCCGATCCACCGCTCCTGCCTCTCGCGCCTGCAACGCTTCGCCCGGATCTCTGGGGGCAGCATCTTGAGCATTCTGCGCCTGGGCTTGGCGTGCCTTTGGCGGAAAGCAGGGTTTCAGTCTCCACATGGGACCTGCCAAATGCGTGGATTTCAAGGCTTTTTTGCTTTAGAAGGCCGTTGGCACACCTCCAAAAGGCAGTAGGCAAAGCAGATCGGGGCAGGAGTCAAGCACATGTGGCATCTGAGCTTCGGTCTATTTGCAGGGCCCCGTGATTCCGTTTCACTGCGTAGCAGGTTCCCAACAGAATCACCCCGTAAAGAACTAAGATGAGGACGGCTGGTGTATCGGGGATCCATTGGGGAAGTTGTGCCTTCAGTAGGCGGGGGTGTTTTCCCCGTAAGGGCAAGCAGTCAAAGGCCACGTCCCTCAGATCCCTGTAGAATGCCATTTGCTTCTTTCGAACAATTCCAACCAGGATGAGGATGCTTCTTGCAGGGAAAATGGGACACCACTTCCGAACCTCCAGGCCACCACCAATTCAAACCGCCAATTGGGGGAAAGCTGTCATTTTTTAATTAACCTTACCCCAGAGTGGTTTTGATGTTTTCTGGCGGCCCAGCTCCCAACCAGGTGGGGATACCATCTCATCCACGTCGTTGCCTGCGGCACCAGCGACTTGATCTTTGTCCGAGGCGACGTGTTGGAGGCCGGGGCAGCAGCTGGCTGGAATGTGCGTCTGTATAGTTTTCCAAACTCCGTGGGTCGGTTTCAATGGCTCTTGCAAAGAGGGCATAGGAGTTCAAGTCGCTGGTCGTCCGAGGCCAAAGATCTGAGCTTCCCAGCGGCCGACGACCCTGCGGGCCTTTGCGCGCTAGCCGCCTTCCAGTGCGGTGCAGGGAAGGCACGGAAAGTGCTCAGAGGAGGGGGGGGGAAGGCTCCCCGGTTGGACGGGAAAACCAAAGAATATGCCAGTTCGCAGGCTCAAACTCCCCAAGAGTCAGTAGATGAACCGACAATTTGCTTGATCACCAAATGAAAGCCAATGGCAGGCAGCCTTGGGATTGTCAGATTGACTTCCAAAGCCTGGCGAGGGATGCTGCCAGCTGCTTCTTTTGCAAGTTGAGGTGCATTCAGGGCCAGCCTAGCTAGCCATGATTACTCCTCCAGGAAGGCGGTCATTAAGGTAGCACCTGGAAGACAAGTGTCCACTCGAAAAGGCCCAGGTCCGTGCCCGTGGTTTGGAGGGCCGGTCAGCTTTGCTTGGGTTCTACTGAGCGGCTTTGTCCGATGCGGATTTGGTGTTCTTCGACTTTGAGGTTCTTGCGCAACTAGGTCAAGCACCAAGACCACTAAGGTTTATCCAATGTTTGTTTGCACACACTCCATAGTCATGGTTCTGATAGACTGAATTTGGGGCGTTCGCATGGTGACGAATCCAGGTGAGTGATGTGTTGCCGTGTGGCTGTCTGCGTGTTTTGTGTGCTTCGGGGTTTGGTGTCAGAACGACTTGTGGAGTGACGAGACTTTTCACCGGAGAGGCGAACTGTCAACACAGCTGGCCATGGCCTCGGCCCAGCCAGGAGCGAAGGTTTGGGTTTGGAGGGGAAGGGCCATTGCGCCCAGCCTCGTTTTTCAGCTGCATCCTTTGGCTTTGCAGGCATGGAGGTTCCATACCGCTGAAGGGGTATTCAAGAGTTACAAGCTGATATTGGGGTACAAGCATTCATAACTGCATGAGGTTATTGCGAAGTGTTGGACCTTTTCTGAAAACATTGCACAACAGTAGGCCCTGTCGTAAGTTGGCATAGCCGGTGGCCACAGGCACTTGGATGATGATGTTTTGCTTTAAGCCTTGGGACCAACATGCCAATCTCACGTTGTTTTTGTCGTTGGTTCTGCAGGTGCGCTCGTCGGCACTTTGTTCCCTCTGTAGCGCCAGAATTCCGCGCCAGTTTTGCCTTGGAGGCTACCCCCGAAAATAAAGTAAAAATAAAACTTGCGCATCCAAAGTGGTGTCCTCTACAATTGGATGTGTTTACTTTGGGCATGACTTCTGCCTAACCCACAGACATTAAGGCCCCCTGGCCTCGCCAGAAGGATTATCCGAACCCCAAGAACCCTGACAGGTGGGCTCCTTTGGCATCCTGTCGCTGGTGCTTAGGTGGTTTCAATCGAGGCTTGGCGATTTGCTCAGCTCTTGTTGTGGGTAAATGGGAAACGCCTCGCCGCAAGGGCGCTACCACGCGCCAGTTGTTGAGTGGCACTCTTCTCCCCTTTTGGTTTGGCAGCTTCCCCACCAAAACGGATCAACCCTTCAAAGGGTTCCCTTTTCTGCCGGCACTAGAGGCTAAACCAACAACCGTGGCTGGGCTGAATGACTCGCTTCGCAGGAGCTGCTCGCCACTGCCGCCGATGTCCTGGCGGGGGACTTCCTTTTGCCCGACACGCCGGCCGAGAGGCGGGATGAATTCGCGCCCGGTTGGCCGAAGCAGGTTCAATCAAAGTGCCTTCCCGTGGTGGTGCTTTTGGGATGCCTTGAGCGAACATGTTGAGCTGTTCCAGCTTGTTTAAACAGTTTAGAGGCTCCCATTTGAACATGTGATTTGTGGTCTTTCGCAGGGAGCATCGCGTTCGACAGATTTCCCAGCCTAGCGTTGTCAAGGCCCTGCTCTCACTTGAAGCTTTGTTAGGGTTTGATCTGGGGCCGTGTGCTTTTCGCGCGTGTCAGAGGTGGGTGTTCCTCTAAGAAAAGTTGTAATTAAATTGGGCTCCATAGCCTGCAGGAGTGTAGAGACCCTCCCCCAAAAGCGCAATACCATGAGTCAAAACCGATGGCCACAAGGTGGCGAAGGAAAATCAAAAAGCCAACAGGAAGCCCCGGAGCCAGGCGCTTCGGGAGATGCTGAGTACTCCCTGAAAATGCCTTGGGTCTTCAGGCAACACCAAGTGATGTTCTCTTTGCACGTAACTCTCCTGGGGAGGTGTAGGCACTTCCTCGCTCAGGGCTCAAAGGGATCTGCGCCTGCTGAAAGAGGAAGATTGCAAACTGGACCCCACCTGTCCACGGGGGTTTGGCGCTTGCAACTACAGATCTGGCGTTGGTTCACCGCGAGTCGGCAGATTCCAGCTACAAAACAACCACCCCCTTGCTGATCGAGCAGGGCTCGCTTAATGCGGGTTGTTGTCCCTTCTTTCTTGCTGCTATTGGGATGGATCTTTAGACTTTAACTTGTTGGGAATCAAGGGGTCTTCCACTAAACCCCCCAAAAAGTTAAACTTTTTGCGGGGGCGTCTCAACAGCAACCAAGCTTTGCGGGATCAGTCACTCAAAGCACGCCCCGCCAGGCTTTTGGAAGTTCTGTGCTGAGCCGCGCGGGGAAGCAGGGTGGCTGCGGGCTGGGCAACCACTCATATTGAGGTCTGACCCTTTGAAAGACACTTTTCCATTGAAGGGAGGACCATCAGATCATCATGTTGATTCCATATCCCTGGTACTTTTGCACATGACCATCTAGTGGGATTTGTTTCTTCGACCTATTCATCTCCTTAGAGATCTCTGCGCACATTGCATGGCGTAGGGGGCTCCGCTTTTCTGCCGCTGGCCGGTGGCAAAGTTCACGAGATCCAACCTCCACAAAGTCGGATTAGACTGAGTGACTGGTTGGGCCTTGTTTTTGTTCATCTCAAGTCCTTGTATTGCCTTGAAACCTGGCTCTGGGAAAAGCTATGAACAACTTTCAGTTTGTTGCTTGTTTCTAGTTGGCTAGTTGTCGCTTTTCTTTGCAAACTGCTGTTGGGCGAAGCTTTGAAGTTTGTTGTCCGTTTGGCTAGTTTCATTTTGCCTTTCAAGTTGCTTTCGGGGAAGCATCAGACTTGATTCTCACAGAGGCCCAATTAGGCTGTAATCCCAGCACCCTTCACTACTCAGGTGCAACTTTACTCAGACTCTTGAACAACAAGCACTTTGAGCAAAGTACCTCTCAGGGTGAGTGGGCGAAGCTTCCCTCGCAGCATGCCGTGGAAGGCATTTGGCAAAGCAAAGACGGGCGGGCAGGCAAAAGAGAAAAGTGAGCATGAATCACAGTGCTGAGATGAACCATTTGAGAGGGCCGACTCGAAACTGGCTCTAGTGGATTGAATCTCACTCGCTTTGTGCGCGTTCAACCTTTTCAGTTAGAGAGGACTTTTGCGAGGGTCAACAGAGCAAAGAATTCGACCATAATTACAGCTTTGTCTTGGACTGGTTCAGAAAAAGCAGGAAGATCGGGGATGTTCGCATGCCCATACGCACATCAAGCACTGTTTGTCCAAGCGTCAACCGAAGGTCTTAGGATTGGTTTCCCAAATTTGGTGTTGAGGCACTCTGCTATAGTGCCTTCACTCTTTGGACTGCGGCTTGCCGTCATGCACCTGCATAAAGCCTGCCAAGGCCTCTTCAAGAGCATCACAGCTTCAGTTGCCGGTCTTCTTCGGAAGACAGTGGCTCAAAATGTTTTGCTCTAGTACCTAGGAGAGGTGCTCATGTTCTATGCGCTTCCTTTGGTCTGTGAAAGGTCGCTCAGAACGGCTCAGGAGCGCATCGAGACGGTCTACGGCGACATCGCCGAGTTCGGCGGGGAGGGCCCTGAGACACGGCGCATTAATGCGGAGGGTGCCACGGCTGCACGACGCTGCCAAGATGTGCCAAGAGAACCCCAGCCAGAAGCAAAGGCCCTAAGAGTTGGGCAAACTTCAAGCGATCAGGGCAGAAGCCAAGAAGAACGGTGGTTTGGAAGTGGTTGGCCCGACCCGACCTTCTGACACGCAGATAGATGTGCGATGTTCTACTACGGGAACCCTCTAAGGTGACCCAAGCCAAAAAGGAGTGATTGGTAGTGCTCAGCTCAGAGCAGCAAAGTCATCTTATATTTGTACGTTCTATCGTGGTCCAATCGCATGTTCGCACGGCATTGCGCCAGTCAAGCCATGTTGACGTTCCCCGGCCCCGGCGGGTGTGCACGCAGGCATACCCATGAAAGTCTTTGTCTGACTTGTTCCTTTTGACGTCAAGGTTCGGTGCTGCTGCTCTGCTCAGTGTGAGTGGGAGATTACGGATACTACCCAACAACTCTGTTTCATCCCTGCGGTGGCAGCCATAGACTGGCACGGCACGGCATAATATCCTTCTCGCTTGAATTCAGTAGGACTTCCTACCTTTGCAGCCTAGGCAACTCCTACCTGCAGAGACACTTCCCGCGGCTGAGCTACATTCGCCGTGCTCGGCCCCTGGACTGGGTGCCTGTCCCGGCAGCGCCAGGGGCCGCGACAGCGTCACAACCACCAGCACCAGTGCCGACAGGCCAGCCACAGGGTGCTGGGCGGGCAGCGGTTTCATGGTTCTTGTGTATCACTGAAAATTGGTCACTCGTTCAGTTTGCCCACCAAAGGCCGGTTGGTGATCTCTGGCTTTGCTGTATTGCTTGATTTGTGTGTTTCGTTGCTGCCATGGCATCACACCGAAGCCAGAAGGGAACCCGCCAGACAGTCAGATCAAAAAAGGACTCCCTTGGCCAGGTGGCCAGATGCCATGATGGGCAGCAGGGTTGTCCACTGGGCCGACCGCAGTTGGCTGCATTGGCTTTCTCGTTTGTTACTTAGCCATTGGGCGTCCTGGCGCCACATGCTTCACCATTCCACTGGAGTTGTTTGGGCAAGCAAGCGTTCAAGCACGCAAGCGTGTGCACCTGAAGGAAGCACCAAAATGGTTTGTTTGCATCAAACACGTGCAATTCAGTTGTACTTTCCTATTGCAGTCCAATTTGACTGACAGGGGCCCAATTGCGAAAGGCCCCAATACATAATAATTATGGTTGTTGCCCTGTCAACGCCTTCTGCTTTGGGCATTTGCGCATGTAGTGCAAGTCCAGCATGCTGAGGATGTGCGCCCATGTCAAGGTTGCACAAGGCCCTGAGTAATAGTGATGGGTTAGGGTCAGGGGCTGGCGTCGGCACATGCCCTTTTACGAAGCCACAGGCGCCAGCCTGCAAATCCAGCTTTCACATCAAAAGGCACCATCAGCACAGAGACATCCAACCACAAGGGGTTGAGGACGCTGAATCGGGACACTCTTGCGGACACCGGCAGGCGAGTCGCAGCCATCGCAGACTCCTCGGCAACAAGCTTCTGGCATGGCGAGGCTCGAAATGCCACAAGGCTTACGGAAAGTGAGGGGAAGCCCCCGGAGCTACCCAGCGGCATCCAGCTGAGGCATCCATTTGCCGAATTCCATTTGGACAATTGGGTTAGACGGCCTCTGATTCGATGCTGGGCTTTATTTGAAATTTCGGGACGCCCCTGTGTCACTTGTCCTGAAAACTAAATAAACAACTGCAAGGTCAGCTTCATCTTGATGATATCCCCTGATTTAAAATCCAAAAGGGTGATGCAGCTCAAAGATTGCGGCGCAATTTGTTGATTGAAGATTGCACCTTTCAATGGCATCCAAGCGGGCGGATTGCCGCACCCCCTTCACTACCAACAGCTGGGCGAAAGTGACGCAATTACCCCATCCAGGCTTCATTTCCCTTTGCCAAACAAGCTTGTTGTGCCATCTTGTCACCCCACTTTCCAGACATTTGTGTTTTTCCCTTGGTTTTCACCTGTTTCTTTCCAGTGAGTTCTTTTCAGGTCCACAGGAAGCCGAGGGAAACGAGGTCCAATCAGATCCTTGCCATTTGCCCCGTGAACCGGCCACGGGCGTGGGGCGTCCGCCGGCAGGAGCTCGGTGCTGAAGGCCTGCCGCGAGGCCCAGCAGCGCGCCGCGGAGGCGGCCCAGGAGGCGCTGCAGGCCGCCCAGGCGGAGGCCCGGGAGCCATCGACTCGCCATCGAGCCATCGACCCATCGACTGAGCCGGAGGAATCGGCACAAGACACGGATAGGCAAGGTGGGTAAGGTAGGGAAAGGTAGGGAAAGGTGGGGAAAGGTAGGGTAGCTAGGTGAGTCAGCTTCAAAATTACGTCATTTACTTTGTGCAGGAGTGTTTCATGTTGCTTTTTGTTTGTCTCGAAAAGCGAGACGGAACGTCCAAAAACGTTTCCCCTACCTGGTATAGGCAGTGAACTTAATTGGTTGGTTGATTGGTGCGTTGGTTCGTCCGTTGGCTGTGGGGTTCCAATTTGACCCGCCTTCAAGGCCGAATGTATAGGTCTGTGCAGGGCTCTTGGTGCCAGTTGCAGCCCAAAAATGTATGATTTCCCAGAGGATAAGCAACTAAGGTTAAACTGGCTCATGAACCAAGGGTTCGTAGACAAGGGTCCAGTGCAGCTAGCCGCGCACTCTAGCCACCTTAAGTTCTTGGTTGACTGCTTCTTGGTTGGTCGGTCCATGTATGTTGATTGGTTGTGTTTGTGGTTGGTTTTGGTTCGTTGGTTGGTTGGTTGGTTGGCTCGGGCTTTTGGCCTTCCCCGCAGCAGCCTTAAATCAACACGAACACCCGGAACCCCGCAAGCCATCCCTCAAAGTGACCTCATTGCATCAAAAACATCCCCAACTGGTGGTTCAAAGGGAAGCCACCCCCGAAAGTATTTGCGGGGTCCCACATGCAACCACTTTGCAGGCGGCCCTGTCTACCGTTTTGCCTGAGGTTGCACGGTATAACTGGCTAAGTCGGTGGACCCTCCAAGTAGTTTGAGGGCCCAACTAATTCGAACGGTCGCGCTTGAACATCTATAAGTGGTTGGATGCGGTTGATCTCCGCATGATCATCATAGTGAGTGGTGGTAGTAAGTGGTGAATCCAAGTGAATCAAGGCTTTCGGTTTCGCCCAATAGATAGTCCCGGGCTATAAGGAGATGATCCACCTTGAATTGAGGGGTTACAATCTTACATCCAGTTAAACCTTTGCCCTCATTTTTTGGGGATCTTGTTTGTTCGAGCTACCCACCGGTGTACATTCTCACGCCCAACCGTAGGTAGAGAGAGAGAGAGTGAGAGAGTAAAACATACACTTACCCACCTCTGTACCAACCTTTTGTGTCTTTTGGTTTTGGGAAACATGTAGTATAAACAACAGAAATCTTGGCTAATGACCAGCAGCCTGTTGCTTTGTTTTTGAGTGACACAAAACAGGTAGGTGGTTCGGTCGGTAAAATTCGGTTGGGTCAGAATCAAGGGCAGGTACACAAAAACAACAACAACAACAACAACAACAACAACAACAACAACAACAACAACAACAACAACAACAACAACAACAACAACAACAACAACAACAACAACAACAACAACAACAACAACAACAACAACAACAACAACAACAACAACAACAACAACAACAACAACAACAACAACAACAACAACAACAACAACAACAACAACAACAACAACAACAACAACAACAACAACAACAACAACAACAACAACAACAACAACAACAACAACAACAACAACAACAACAACAACAACAACAACAACAACAACAACAACAACAACAACAACAACAACAACAACAACAACAACAACAACAACAACAACAACAACAACAACAACAACAACAACAACAACAACAACAACAACAACAACAACAACAACAACAGCACAGCACAGCAGCAGCAGCAGCAGCAGCAGCAGCAGCAGCAGCAGCAGCAGCAGCAGCAGCAGCAGCAGCAGCAGCACAGCAGCAGCAGCAGCAGCAGCAGCAGCAGCAGCAACAACAACAACAACAACAACAACAACAACACCAACACCAACACCAACACCAACACCAACACACCAACACCAACACCAACAACACCAACACCAACACCAACACCAGCACCAGCAGCAGCAGCAGCAGCAGCAGCAGCAGCAGCAGCAGCAACAACAACAACAACAACAACAAGAAACGAACCCACAACCTGGTTGTAAGAGTATTTTAAGTACTTTGGGTCAGAAAACCTGGTTGTTAAAACCTGGTTGTAAGAGTACTTCAAGCACCTAATAACATGGCAGTTGGGCGAGAACACCTGGTTGTAAAAGTACTTTAAGTAAGAACACCCGGTTGTTTAAGAGAGTACCTCAACTAACTCAAGTAAGAACACTTTTACAAGTACTTGAGTACTTAAAGATACAAACCAGGTACTTGACACCAGCAGCAACCTGCAACACCGGCGACCCTAGGTGTGGTTGTTGAAGCCCTCTCCACGCGTAGCTCGGGTCGCCGTTCCGATGGCGTCCGAGGACCCGGAGGTGGCCTTCCAGGCGGCCGCCTTTGCGCGCCGCGCCGCGGAGGCGGCGGCCGCGGCCGCGGAGGCGGCGGAGGCCCAGGGCAACGCGCTGCGCGCCTCGGTTTTTGGTCTTGGTTTCCTTTGGGGTCTTTTGGGTTTGTTTTGCTTTTGTTTTTGTTTGTTCTGTTTTTTTGTCCCTGTTTTTGTCCCTTTTGTTTGTTTTTGGAGGGTTCGGGATATGTTTTCTTTGGGCACCACCCCCAAAGCGGTGTTTTGCTTGTAGGTGTCCCTTTTAAAGCCACGAGAAAATGGTGGTTTCCTCTTGGTTTCCGTTTAAAACCACAGAAAAGAGGTCTCTTCAACAAACGACCAAATCTTTGGGGATGCAAAGAGTCCCAAACCACGTGGGTACTCTGGCTGCACTTTGTGAGATGTGCGAATTGATGGGGCCGTCACACACTTGCGAAGGAGGTTCTCGTTTGCCCAGGAGGTTCTCGTTTGGGAAAATGTTTTGTCTGGAAATAGGATGTGGACCCTCCAATTTGGCGGCATTCCGTTTTTTCTCCAAACAAGCACCGCAAGGAGGGTATGAAAAAACGACACGCCCAGGGTTAACCCTGGTTTGTGGGTTCACCAGAGGCCTGGTGCTGGTGCATAGTAACCCTTCTGTGATTCTGATATAGATGGTGTCCAAAACCCAGGGTTTAATAGGAGAGAGCCTCTATATCGAGATGAAGCCAAAAGCAGCACGGTTTTGTCTTTTGGGTCAATGTTGGCGCCCAACAAAAGAAGCCGGCTGGTGGGTTAGGCCGTTGGACAGAATCCATCCCAGTCTTCATCGGGCAGCCATTTGGGACATCCTGTTCGTCAACCAGGGGTTAGTTAAGTGCCAGCCTCCCATTAAGCGCCTGGACCGATGGGCTCAGAAAGTAGAGATTCATTGGGGGAGGTCTGTGAAGGAATGGGAGCATTACACAGAATCTTGGGCCGGGATTTTCAGTAATGTTGACCCAGGATCAATAAATTGTTGCTTGATTCATGGAGAGTGTCCCATTCAAAGAGGAAGATCTACCCCCTAGGTTCATCAATCCTGGGTCGACATTATACTCGGGACGCCCACTGGGAATCTCCCCATGGTAGTTTGTTGATTCATGAAGTCTTGTGATGAAAAGCTCTGGGTTGAGCCAGCATTGAGCTTACAGTTTCAGGTGCGCTCACTATGACATCGAAGCTAAGATGGTTGGGGTCGAAAGCTGAGGTAAGTGGCCTTCTTCGCACATGTTCCAGCTGGCATCCCTTTGAAAGCTGTGACAGATGCAAGTCAACTCGTGGTTTGGGGTGTTGCTTGCAGCTTATGACTCAGTTCTCCAGGATTCAGAGGCTACCAGACCGGCCTGGAAGTTCAGATTGGCTTGAGAGAAGCCAGTGCCATGACATGTCCATCCCTAAACCTATCTGTAAACCATCAATTGGGAATGACCAAGGTTGGCGCGTGCTATTTGTCAACTGGTGCCACGGCGGGCAATTCCCACCCTGCTTCAAGTGCCTTCCATTTTTGAAGGGAATCTATCACTACTGGATGTTGTTTTGTTTTTTCCAGTGGCCTTAAGCAAATGGAAGATGCTTTGACGGGGTGTTCCGAGGTGCAGCAAAGCCGCCCGAGGGTCGGCGGAGCTGCTTGGCGAAACCGCCGAAGTGGATCCCAGGTTTACCGGTGACGTATGACCAACAATTGTTTCTGTGGCTTTCCAAAGTCGGGAACAAATGAGGGGTCGTTTTCTAGGGTTGTTTCCTGGGGATGTTTCTAGGGTTGTTTCTCTAACGCCAAACGCTGGGTGGTGCTGTCTGCTATCTTTCTTTCTGTTTGAAAGGCTGCAGATTGTGCCCTGCTCTTCTTCCCAGCGGTCGAGTCGGTCGCCCAACTTCTGAAGGCACCGTGACGTGAAGCATGCGCTCCAGGCATAGGTTCCTTCAACTATGTGTTCGACTCTCATGCCCGAACGCTTCAGGGCATGCGACACTGGTAGGCTGAGTCATTGCTGCTCATGAGGCCTCAAAGGGCAAGAAGGAACATGTCTGTGGCCGGATCCTTTTTTCATGAAGTCCAACCCGAAAAACAATACGGTGCACCCGTGTGCATGGAATCAACTCCTCCACTCCAGTTTCATGTTGAAGTTTGGTCGAAGATCTTCGCATCCCCAGAGCTCCATACCCGGCTCTGTCATAAAATTCAGGCCTTGCTGCGCCACCAGGGCCGGCTGGCAGGCTCACCCGGTGGGTTGCTGAAACGAGCTCACCATGATGTCACCTTTTCTTGAAGATCCCTTATTTCAGTTTCTGGATTCGGATTTTTAGATTGCTTGAAAGGTTGCAGTTTCCTAAGCATTATTTCCTCAGCGGTCTTCTGAACCATTCCCAACTGTGCGGGTCTTTCACCATATGCCAAAAAGGCTTGATGTTTTTCCAGGTTTTGTGTACATCACCCAATGACCAGCTCTGCGACGGTCCCGTGGCCTTGACATCCATGGCAGCCAACCGATGTTCATTTGCATTGCAGACAACCTTGCGCACTTGTCTAGGTCTCTTTTCATGTGTATGCTGCTGGGCTAAGCTCCTATTAAGCATTCAGACGCGCAGACTTGCAGTTCTAACACTTCCAAAACGCTACGCTCAGTCGCGCAAACTATTAGAACATGCTTGTGCCGGCCTCCTGGCTGTCAGCTGCAGCGAACCTACCCTATGAATTTTGAACGTGCTGAATGCCGAAAGCAGGAACATTGCACTCATCACCAGCCTGTTGTTGATTTCAGTCATGGGTTCCACTGCTTGGCGTGCTTGTAGGGGATGCTGGCCTTATTAGGCAAGTAGTCGTTTAATTACCATGGTAACTTAATACAGCCACTCCTTAGGTTGAGGTTGTCGCACTTGGAGACCCGCATTCGGTGAACCCTACACATCGCTTTCTAGGATTTGCGCAGCAAGGGATTGGAACGGCCCTTGCTCAAACATAGCTCGTATGGGAAGGCGGGTCAGCACTCAATCTTTTCTAGGTATGTAGCAGTGGCATTATGACCATGTCATGGATGTTGTTGGGACACATTTTTCATTTTTGCTTATTGTGGCTTAGTGAGAAATCCCCGCTTAACTGCTAGAATTGTTTGATTGTTGCTCCCCTTTCAACGTGTTGTTGCCCGCAGCATTGCGCCTCAAGCCATGCAGTGCGGGTGCCATGGTAGTTTGCGGGTTGCTCTTGCCGCTCGCATGCGCACGATCGGCCTTTTTGTTTTCTTTTGTTTTCAGCCAGTGTTGAGCCAGTTCAAGTTGGGATCCCAACGCTAATCTACGTTGGCGTGACATTTTTATTTGTAGCTCCCTGAGACACGTGAGGTTGGCCTTGGCATTCCATGCCTTCGTATTGTGTCACCTCTTGGATTATTTTCTTAGTTCAGAGGATGGTCGAGCGATCCTGCTTGATTTGACAAGTGAAAGCCCGCTCATGCGACTGGGGGAAGAGCAGTTGATGTTCTCCAACCTATTCTGGGCAGCAGTGCGGGTCGGTTTGGATACAGCTGCTTTCAAGGTGGCCTCCAAAGCAGCTTCGGCAGTTGCAACAGTGTTGTTGCTTGCGGCTTTGCTCGTGCCCGACGTCAAGGTGTACCTGGAGTTGCTGAGCGGCTGCCTGGTTCTCCTTTGTCTCCCATGGCTTGTCCGAATCAGCAGCTTCCTGGCTGGCCTCTACTTGCAAACATACGGCAATCTCGTGGGATGTTTGCTGGAGAAACTGAAGGACGTGGAGGCTGGCGTTTGTGGCTCCATTTGGAGCTTCCAGGCACATAAAACTTAGGGCGCCTTGTGAGGTTTGGAGCACAGTTAACGCGAATCGGCTGTTAGACTTGGCTTGATCCATTTCCAGGAACAGCTGCAAACCTGTTGTTTTACAGACCTTTGTTCCTTCGAGGGAAGCTTTCCGAGGCGTTCGGTCTTGTTTAAACTCAGCCTTCACGGCCAGCGTTCTTTTATAGCTGTCCCAAAAGAAGGATCAGTGTTTTGACAGACAGCCGAGGGCGTGGGCGCGTGGTGAGTGGTGTTGGTTGTTTCGACGCCTGAGTTCGCCCTTTACCTGCTCAGAACAAGTACCGCATGCAAATACCTACGTGACGAGTACGTGTGTTCATAGCAAACGCACACCTACTGTTGTGGCAAGCGTTAAGACACAGCTTGCTCGCAGGCAAAGGGTTGGGAGGATGGGAGGATGGGTAGCTCCACCAGCCCGAGGCTATCCAACGGTTTGCTCAGCTTGCGACAGAAGTTTGCCTGGCCACGTCTTCCCGACCTTCCACGGCCACCATCCACTCTGCCGCTGGTGTGCGAGGCCGCCTGGCGCGGGTGGTGGACATAACTTCCCACGTAAAGGATGTCCACCAAAGGTTCCCTTATTGGCTCTCACACCCAAGCCAGAGACCCTCACAAAAGGAACGGATTCTCGACTCACATCGCCCTGATTTGTACGGTCCGGATTTGTCAATCCCTTCATGCCGCCTGGGTTGAACTTTGTTATTGCTTTACACTTTCGCTGTGAGCCAGCGCCTGAACTTATGGCTGAAAGCTTCAGCAAAAGAAGGCATCGCACTTTCGGGTCCCATGATGTTCAACGCCTAAAAGAGTAGACCCACATCTTCCACAGGCGCTGCTTTGCTAGTTTAGGGGGACTCGCGGAGTTGCTTGCTTTGCCAGGGTTACGGGAGTTTAGATTTAGGGCTGTTTGGGCTACAAAAAATTGGCGGTTGCCCTTTCGTTTCCCTTTGCAAGAACCCGGGGAAGGTACCTTCAAAAAAGAAACGCCCACCTGTTTTCAGCCAGCAAGCTGTACAAACTCGATTGAGACATTGATTTGGGCCATGTCTCCACCTCACGCGTGAGAAGTCCACGGCACCAACAGGTTGACTGAAGGGATGCTTAAGGTGAAATTCCAAATGTCAGCTCATGTTCCTAAGGAGCACCTGACAGAGTGTGTAGCCAAGGGAGGCGACAAGGGGGCGGGGGGCTGAATTATGCATCCAGTCGGCTTCGCCTTCAGTATCCAACAAGGCCTCTCCGATTGAGAACCTTTTGGAAAACACTGTGAGGAAGTTCATCCTAGCGCGCTGCAGCACGGGCCTAGCCCCGATCTGTGCAGAGTGCGGCGAGGAGCTCACTGAGGACCTGAGCACCTTGCCCCTAGCTCGCATTTTTTCGCGCCAGTGTTTTCTCCTCTCTGCGCAGTTCTCCATGGTTTAACCTGCCTATTTGATATCGATCTGACCTGGAAAAGAACGAGCTCAGTTTACTTGCGGAGCCCTTGTCTGAAGACTTTTCTCATGGCTCCCCCATCCATGGCTGATATTGACCATGGCACAGTTGGTTTGCTGCCTTGGACACGTTTCGCAGGGGGAGTGGGTAGAGTCGAGTGTGGGAACTGCAACACGGGCAAAACACCAGTTGAGCCATGCCACTGTTGGAAGCCCCGGAACCAAAGGACTGATAGTATCAGAGTGAGTTGTGGGCTTCCCCCCCTCGTTGTCAGTTGGCGACTCAATTCATCGATTCAAACTTGATCCAATGTGGTCCGACTTTGTCCCTCGTTTTGAAGTCTTTGCAGTCCACGGTTGAACTGTTCACAGGTCCACTTTTTTGAGTTCTTTCCTTCGGGGCATCTCAGGTTACTGCACCATCCTGCGGTGCGCTGGGATGTTCGCCGCCTGCAACTGGAGAGTTGTCTGAATCATGCGGGGGGCCTCCTTTGGTGTCCAAAGCCTGGATGCAACCAGTCGATGATCCGATTGCCTGATTCAGAGTTCATCGCATGCAGCCGTGCAGCCAACTCAGTGTGGCAAGCTTGCAAGGCACTTTTCAAAAGTGTGTCAAGTACAGAGGGCAGGTTTGATCCTGACCGTTTCTTCTGCTGTCCATCTTGTGGGACAGAGTTGTGCAAGTGCTGCGGTCGAAGCAGCCGAAGCAGTCGCACGCCTTGGAACAGTCACTACAACCTATCCTGCGAGGAATTTGGACAATTGATTGGCACAATGAATTCAATGAACCAGCTACCTGAGTCGGTGAGATTTTGCCCTGGCTGCAGGATGAATATTGAGAAGAATGGTGGGTGCATTCACATGACCTGTCCCTGTTCCCATCAGTTTTGCTGGGAATGTGGCGAATCATGGAAAACACATCAGTACGAGGCGTGTAAGCCAAGAAAGTGGTGGAGAGATGAGAAGCCAGAGCCACCACCGCCGCCAAACGCCAGAAAGTCGCTGCTGAGACATGTGGGGCACAGATCAATAGACAAGCTGGTCGACAATTTGAGCTCCGGCAACTTACTGGAAGCCATTCCACGGTTCAGTGAATGAGACGTGTGCAGCTTTGAACAGGTGCTTGCTTGTTTGCCTCCGAGCTCTCTTGAGAGTTTGCAACATGGCTGGGGCTTTTGTCTGACTGATAGCGCAGCATAGTAGCCTGCTGCCTCCTACACAGATCCAGAAGGAACCACTCTGACCGGCTATCATTGATAGTTTGTGTGTGCTTGAGTAAGGCTGATGCACAGCAGTTTCAACCCATTCAAGGTTTTGAAGCACAGATGTACAGGTAATTCAATGGAGCTACACGGCAACCGCGGCCAGACGCCGCACAGTTGCCTCAGTCATCGTGAGAAAAATGTTTGAAGCACAGTGTAAGGCGAAGCTTGGCTTAGCTAGGCGGATGAGACACGAAGCGGCATGGCAAGGCTCTGTCCATGCCGGTGATCATTCAATCAAACGTGTGCCCTCCAACATACCAAGGGGCCTTGTGACCCTTGTTATGTTTGTTGATCATAGTATATTACACAGCCTGATGTCGATGTCCGAGTGTCAAAATACATGGGGCGCTTCAGGCATGTTGCTTCAAAATTATTGTCATGTTCGCCCTCACTCCATGAACACAACGATTTCCCTCATCTCTAGACCTGCCCATGTGCTGCTTGGGATTCTTGAGGCTTTTGTGACTGCATGGCTTTTCCTCGGGCGCCTGGCAAAGGCTAGCCTGGGAAGCCGCTTGAATACAGTATTCCAACTACCTGTTTGAATCCCAACAGCCATGTCAGACAAGCCGAGTGTTTAACGTGGATCATCCAGGACACCTTTCACATCGCACATGACACCAAGCTGACAAACACAAGCTAGTTGGGGAATTTGGAAAATGGGAGGGGGCATGGTGGCGTTTGTTAAGCCTTTTGCTGAAGCGTCCTGTTTGTTTGCAGCACAAGCCATTCTTGGGGGTCTTCAGCCTGGCAGACTTGACATCATGCGCTGGCTACCAGACGGGGGTGATGTAGAGCAGGGACACCCCACTCAAAGAGGGTCCCCCGACGATCAAGGGACTCCCTGCTATGAAATGACTTCTGGATGCAGGTCCTGTTCGGCCAGCGCTGTGGGCAGAGGGCGCATGTCCCTGCCCTTGGCGCAATCGCCACTTGGACCAAAACGTGAGGGCGGTTTGGTCATGATGGGGGTGGGGGTGGGGGGGATGCTTCATTTGCCTGAGGCGTCAGCGATTGAACGGCCCTACTGGCAGCTATGTGCCTTGGACTGGGTTGGAAGAGCTGAAGCCCCACGGAAGTCTGTTGCCATATGTCCACTTTGAACAGGTTATCCAGTTATCCCATTCGCTTGCCAACACTAGCAACGTGGTGCTATGTGTGGTTTCCAGTTTCCCCTGCAATTTGATAACAAAGCTGTTGTCTTGTGCGACTGCCACCACTCCAAAGTCTCCAATGAAATGGTCCACAGCGAAGATATTGCTGCGCGCGCTCTAGCCGAAAGGGCTGCCACCTGCACTAAACACAGAATCGCAGGGCTGCGGTACGCAGTGGAAGTGGCTTTTCATTCTTTGTTTGCATTTTCTGGGTCCTAAGTTCAGGCTTCAATTGATATTGTTTTGCCTGGGGCCTTATTCGTTCTGCTTGGGGCCACTGACCCAGCGAGTTCCGTTCTCCTCACAAACCAAGACAAGTTCAATCCATGGACTTCCCAAAGGTATGCCAAACTGGCGTAAACGGGGTGGCAAACGGACCTGCGAAAGCCTCGAGGTGCCGATGCCCACCGCTCGCAGCCCACCGCGCGGCGGGGGTATGTGGGTTGGCTCGCCGCAGGCGGGGATGGCTGGGATCTCTGTTTGGTCATCGCGTTTGTGTCCGTCTTGGGTATCTTGTCTTGGGCTTCAATCTTCCATATGGGTCAGGGTGATTTCACTGCACTTGGGCAACAGCTGGGCCAGGCTTTGCGAGGGGTAGAAGGGGGATCTGGACAATTCTGGATAGCTTCAAAGGTGGTTTGTCTCTGGGCATTCGGCGAGGCCCAAGCCCAATCAAGAGGGCATGCGCATCAAAAACAAATTATTTCAGGATCAGCAACAACTTTTCAGGATCAACAAACAATTAAATAACGTAAGGCCCAAGCCAGCTAGCAAGTAAACAAGTTGGGAATATCTCGGGGGCAGAGCTAGTTAGCAAGTTAACAAGTTAGCAATCCTTCGGGGGGAGCGCCAGTTAGCAAGCTAACACGTCAGCAATCCTTCGGGGGAAAGGGCCAGTTAGCAAGTTAGCAAGTTAGCAATCCTTCCAGGGCAGGGCCAGTCAGCCAGTTAGCAAAGTCGCGGGAGGGGAAGTGAGCAATCACCACCATCACTACGACGACTACTACTACTACTACTACTACTACTACTACTACTACTACTACTACTACCGCTGCTGCTGCTACTAATGCTACGCCTGCTACCGCTAAAACTACGACTTCGGCTGACACTGCGATTCTTGCTACTACTATACTACTACCACCACTACTACCACCACTACTACTACTTCTCCTGCTACTACTACTACTACTACCACCACTACTACTACTACTACTACTACTACTACTACTACTACTACTACTACTGCAACTGCTATTACTACTAGAACCATCTAGAACCTCTACTACTACTTCTTTTTCTACTTCTGCTACTTCGAGTCTTATTACGACTATTTCAACTAGCACTACTAGGGATAGTAGCGCTGCAAGTTCAACCACTACTACTACTACTACTACGACTACTACTACTACTACTACTACGACTACTACGACTACTACTACTACCACTACCACTACCACTACCACTACCACTACCACTACCACTACCACTACCACTACCACTGCCACTGCCACTGCCACTATCACTACTACTATTACCAGTACTGCTACTACTATGACAACTATCGCTACTAGGGATAGTAGCACTAGTATTCCCACGTCTGCTATTGCTACTACTACTACGACGACTACTACTACTACTAAGAATATTAAGAACAGCAATAGCAATAATTGCCACGACCACTACCATTACGACGACGACGACTATTACTACTACTGTTTTTTCTTGATCCTGAAATATTCTTTTGTTTGATCCCTTAAGTGGCCGATTTCGGATTTTCCGGATTTTGCAAATGCCTGACTGGATAGAGGTCTAAATACGCTTGTGGAGCTACGCCTATTGCGCCAGAGGAAACCGAGCACCAAATTGGCGGGCACCTTGGCGGCAGCCAGGCGTGCCGTCAATCGTTTGAAACTGGCATCAGGCTGCATGATGACTAGATCAGTTTATTGTACCATGTCCTGGCGTTCAATTGTGTGTGATTACGCTTCAAGCAGACCGAGGGGCTGGCTGCACCGTATCTTGCGCACCGGCTGGCCAAGCGATTGCAACGATGGTCCGGTCCAAGGGCAGTCTTTCGAGGGCGCCATGCACAAATCCGCCGTGATGTTTGTCTTCTCGAACTCACGCGAGCTTCAGCTTGGGAGTCTGACCCCATCTTGCCTGTGCGCATCATTCCATTTTTGGCTTCAAGCTGCCAGCGGCAATCCTGGTTCCTGGTGGTCCCTTTTTCTTTATGTGTTGGCTTGCGGCTGTTCACACTTCGAGCCGAGTTGTTTTTATGAATCCCTGTTCAGCATGTTCGGGCAATTCGCGCATCCAAGGGGCTTTGGTTGTTGTTTCTCCCTTTCTACCAGCCACCTGGACATTGAGACCCATGCAACCAACCCATGCATCCATACTGTGGATGAACGAAATCCATTTCGCACCACGCAAAAAACCATTGGAAACCATTGCAGGGGAATCGAATTGTTCCATGGTTCTGTAGGTGGTGCGGGATTGGTCCATCCACAATAGGGGTCCGCTTTGGAGGACGCCAAAGTGACGAGTCCTAGTGATCCTTTGCAGGCGGCGCCAGCACGGGCGTACGCGCCCGTCCCACTTCTAGGCGAGGATTGCCATGGTCGATGTGATTTGAATGTTTGTCAACTCTTGGTTGCAGTCCCTCGTGCCTTGGCCGTTTGGCATCTTGTGGCAGTTTGGCTTTTTGGAATATAGCCCAGGCTTGCACCCTGCAGGCTGACCAACAACTTGAAGTGCTCAGATTGACTGGGAAACGCCGTAGCTCACCCAGAAGCATGTTAGTGATAGTGCAAGAGGGCAACAGCCCCATATATAGAGAGCAAGTTTTTCTCAGCACTGTCAAGCGGACTGGGGGGGACATTAGTGCCAGAAATCGAGATGCTGTGTATATTTGCAACGCAGGCAGCAGCCTCAGATTGAAAAGAACACGTGACCCAAGACAAAGTTTCACATTTGTGTTTGTTTGCAAATTGAATATCAATGTTTCAGCTATGTGTTGCCATGCCTGTTTGTTTCAGGAAAGTACATTCGATATACTTCAGGAGCGCATGCACCCATCTTCCATTGATCCCACCGTCCAGGGCAGCCCATGCAGATGCAGCAGACGCAGCAGACGCAGCAGCCGCAGCAGCCGCAGCAGACGCAGCAGACGCAGCAGATGCAGCAGACGCAGCAGATGCAGCAGATGCAGATGCATCAAACTGCGCAGCCTCAGCCGATACTTGGTTTACTGCAACATTGCAACTGTGTCGCATGGGTTCACTTTGGCTGCAGGGGCTGCATGCGGGCCTCGATGACGTCCGGCTGACCGACACAACACTTATCGTTCAGGATAACAACTTCAATTCAATCCCGTGCAATGTGGCGCGACTTCGCTTCGCCCTAGCCCTAGATGGTTTGGTGCCTAGGCGGCTGATATAAGCTGGCATGAGCAAGACACCATCCACAAGCTGAAGGAAGATGCCATCAAGAACTGACCAATGTTGACAGCCAGTTGTCAGAATATGGCTATGCCTGCTTTGAGACTGTTTAGGCAAGCAACGCCTGCCACCCGCACAATTTCTCGGTGAGAATGGTCATGTTCCCAGACTCGTTGGGAGTTGTCTGATTGGATGACTTCCCCACTTTACCCTTAGTTCACTTGCCATTTGCGCTTTATCCACCTTGCATATTGGCCTCCGCAATTCAGTCGCAGAATGTCTACGCGTGCTGTTTGTGTAATCTGATCCACCGAGGATGCATCACCCAATGCATCTTGCAATGCATCCGATGCATTTGCCCCACTTGCCGCAGCTACCACAGCCGCCGCAGTTTGCTGCCCCTCAGCATGTCGCTTGGATTGTGTTTAGCTAGGTGCTTCAGATTATAGGTAGCCAGTCTATCAACTTAGTTGAGGTAGAGATAGATCGTGTGGTGTTACTTTGCATGTTGTTGCAAGTCGCCTTGTTGCTGTATGAGGCGCTTGGTTCAACACGGGTATGTGGCGTTTGATTGTGAAAGCTGTGGTGGCTGAAATGCCCCAACAGGTCACACACCTTTCGCAGCCACCAAAGTAACAACGGGGCCAGTCTGGCCCGCCTACCCTGCGCGTCTCTGCCCAAGCTGTGCCTTAAAGGGTTTTATGCTGCTTCTAAATGCCGGTCCGGTAGCGGAGTGAAGTCAACACAATCCACCACACCTTCCACGGATTTCGTTGGGGTCAAATGCTTCGCCCTCTCGCTTTATACATTGCTTGTGCCAAATCCAGGCCCTTTCCTTCATGCACACCCACCCACCCAAGCCGTGTCATCCGAACAGCGCCGACCAAAGGAAAATAAAGAAGTCAATTGATTACAAGGTCGAGAACTTCTAAAATAAAATCAGCTTTTGAAGGTAAAGGGCCCGTTATCGGCTGAAGTTGTCCTAGAACTGTGCCAAAGCACACGTTCCTTTAGTTCTTGGAGGTGTGTGCGTTTCACGTTTCATGCCGGACACTTTGTTGCTTTTCCTGCGGGGGGGGGAGGCGGTATGGGGGGTGAGTGAGCATCGCCAGAAGCACTTGTACCAAGCCAAATGATCACACAAACCAGTGCAAGTTAGTTTGCCAGGCTGCAGGGCCTATCATATCCCCAGCCCACGCCTGCCCTGGCAAAAGCTCAGAACTTGCCATTTGCAGATCTCAAACGGCAAAATGGGAACCCACCTGGCTGATTGATACGGGTGGGGACCGCTTTTCTGTTTCACCTGCTGAATTCTTTTGGGGATCCAGGGTCAGCACCACAGCTGTTTGTCTGATTTCGGCGTGCCAAAGGCGCAGGTTCACTGCCCGACTGCCGAGGCGCAGATGGGGTATCACTTCCCGCCGCATCCGCAGAGGTAGTCGCGAGCTTCGCCCTAGTGCCACGTCCGGTGGGACAGGTGGGATGTTGGCCAGACCGTTAAAGGTTGAGATGAATTGATGAAGACCTGACCCTCCCAAGGAATCTAAATGCTTGGTTTCCTTTGGGTTCCATTTAAGAAACGCTGCCCTATTTCATTCTATCAAGAGGGGTGAGAACAAGCCATTTTGCCGGGTCATGCTGGGTTCAGGGCAGTACCGAGCAACATGGATTTCTGTCCTGCCAGCTCAGCTGAAGCATTGGGCGTAGCACTTGAGCTGGGAGAAGTGCCATTTTGCTCAACACGTAAGGCATAGCACATGGATGTTTGCTCGCATTGGATGAGCCGCTGTCGATAGCTGAATGGGATTCATTCCACATCTCAGGGTTGAGCAATAGCCAGGCATACTAGACGGAACGCGGGCTGCGTGTGGCGGTTGTATCAAAGCAAAGCGGCAGGCGTGTTTTGCGCTGCGGCAGCAAGCCGCCAGCAGTAGTACTATGAAGCTTCTTGCATGTATGTACGCAGCTTCGGCCAATGACAAAAGACACCAGAAAAGGCAGGGGCGCAGGGACCGGCACGGATCTTGCAGCAATATGACCGCAGCAGTCCAGCAATGATCCGAACAGCTGCAGGACAAAGTAAAACTCGAGCAGCTCAAAGGACCCCACATGATCAAAGTGTTCTCAACTGGATCCCCATCAACTCAAGAGACTCTTGCTTCAAACAGTTGGACTGCTAGTTGTCTCTGTTTGAATCACTTTGACCTTCCCCACTGTCGCAACGAAACACCACACTTGAACGTGTGTCAAATCAGCCAGTTTCAACGATGTGTGGGCGGTGTCAAGCCACATGCGGATGTATAGTTGGTTCTTGTGCTTAGGTTGTCCATTCGGCAGACGTTTCTTGGCACCGACACACCAGGGTGTTGACAAACAGATGAAACCCACCGCCCCTGGAAAGAGGTTTTCTGATTGGCCTCCGGTAGTACGGGACAAACGCGGTTAGCCCGATGAATCATGAAGCCAGCGGCTATTGAATTGTCAGAAGGGAGGAAGCCGTAGCAACCGATGAGCGGCGATCAAATCGTCATTTGTTTGCGTTTGTTTCGGCAAATTCATGGGAACCACTAGCGTGCAAGCCCGCAAAATTTCCCTGAGTGGACGCCATGCTAAGCTTGGGCCAGCAGGGAAGCTGAGGCAGCGAAGCTGCGCCCTAGAGTTTAATTTCAGGTTGCGAAAGGGTTCGCCCTTGGAGTGGCCGCTGAAGGAAGTTTGTGGACTACCCTCCATTTTGAGCAGCCCAGTTTGAGGAAGCTGTTTGTCTGCCACACGCCTGACATGGCTCAATTGTCTTTGCACTATCAACCCTTCCAGTTTCAATTATGCGCCACTTGTTTTGTGCAGTCACGCAGATTCCATGAGGCAGGAAAGATGTGCAGCTTAGTCCATGAGAGGAAAGAAGCTTATGTGATTCTTCTGGAGTAGCTGGAGGCTGCATTGGGAACGTTCAGTTTAACGAACTGCCCCTCCTTCATATAGAGTGGCATTCACGACTCTTGTTCAAAATCGCCCCGCCTGTGGGCCATCCATTGCCCCATGGCGGATGACGCATGGCAAGGCCGGTCAACGGTCCAAGAGTTTGATGGCCCTGGGCCAGGGGTTGGGTCTTTCCGGTCAGAATTTGCACAAGGCAAACCATGGGTTCGGCTCACGGTGCATGACGCAATGGTGGACTTGATTTTGCTAGCCTGGTCTTTCTTTTTCGGGCAGTTTCTTGTTTTGCCCAGATCTGGGAGGTTCAAGTGTGGTTGATTAGCCTTGGCAGCAGCAGTTCCTGCTGACTTATATACTCCCGTCGATCTGTAGCCTTTGCGTATTCCGGGGTAAAAAGAGCAGCCTGATTTGTTTCTACCCGACCCATGCTGTGAATGAACATGCTTTCGGCATCCTAGAGACATTTTGACATTCGTGTTTGTTTTGTATGTTGGTCCTATGAGCCAGCCGCGTCTTGTCAAAACGTCCACTGTGCTCAGCAACAAGTTGTTCAGGCCATGGGGCTGCCAGCAAAATGTTGTTAAGCAAGGGCAGCTATTGAAAAGCTGAGCGCCGTCTGATTGAAGTCGGCGTCGGTTGCTGGCGCCATGTGATTGTGGGTCAAAAATAGGCATCCAAAATGGAGCCCTGGTAAATGTAAACATGGCCTAAAGCCTGCGGTCTTCAGGATGTATGTCCATTCGGCACGGCTTGCTTGCCTTGAGGTTAGCATGTATCCTCATATGATCCCACCTTGCAGCCTTCCACCTGGGATTCCAAAGGGGCAGTCATGGAGCAATCCACTTGCCCGAAGCAAACCTTTCTAGCATACTTCTGAACTATGTTCCATACTTTTGACCCGGTCCTGCTTGCAGAACATGCTCAGCCTTTTGCAACTTGGCTGACTAGTCAGGCAGACTAGACCACCACGACGTAAGTGAGACGGAAGGATAGCCATAGCCAGATGGCTGGGATCTGGCAGCGGCAAACGAGGGGAGCTTCAGCCCATGATTAAGAAGATAGCTACAGTTCAACTCCTAGTTGCCGATCGAGGTCGATGTGCAGCACCCTACGTCCAAAGGTTGTCAACCTGCACTTATTCTGCCAAATTGGTGGCTTGATGTGTCTCGTGACCTGATGCTCGTTCCTCCGACCGTTGCCCAGCCCAAAGCGCGGCGCAGGGACGGGGCAGCGGCGCAGGTGGTTGCCGCAGTTGCGGCCAGCCCCAGCTGGGGCCGCGCGGCCGCTGCCTTGCGAGAGGCGCCTGCAGAGGAGTATGAGAGTTGGCGTGTGGAAAGTTGGTATGTTTTGATTGTGCTGTTGCAGTGCATGTTTTACACTTGATATGGGAATTTGGCTCGGCTTTGTTTGATTATGTTTGTGATGCTTTCTGATTGGACCTTGTAGTCTTTGAGCACATATGTGTATTTCCACTAGCCAACAACAAACAGGTCAATCTTGTTGAGGCAAGAACTGCTGAAGCAAGGACGGGTGTTTCTTATGACAGAATCTGCTTTGCAATTCGTTGCCTTTTACCAAGCCAAAATTCGCTTCGAAACCCACTGGGATGCCCGTTTTAGTCTCAACTGACAATGCTACAGCCCAAATGATTGAATGCATGTGAGTGTGTCGGTGTGTGCTTTGGGTGGAGCATTTGTTCTTGGAACTTACGCGCAGGAATCCCGACATTGGGGGATTTCATCCATGCATCTTGTTTGGTGTGCGCACCTGCGGGGTCACAAACTTGTTGCTTAATGGGCGCAAGACATCCTCTGCAGGCGGCGCCAGCGCGGGCGTACGTGCCCGTCCCACTTCTAGGCGAGGATTGCCATGGTCGATGTGATTTGAATGTTTGTCAACTCTTGGTTGCAGTCCCTCGTGCCTTGGCCGTTTGGCATCTTGTGGCAGCTTGGCTTGTTGGAATATAGCCCAGGTTTGCACCCTGCAGGCTGACCAACAACTTGAAGTGCTCAGATTGACTGGGAAACGCCATTGCTCACCCAGAATCATGTTAGTGATAGTGCAAGAGGGCAACAGCCCCATATATAGAGAGTAAGGTTTTCTCAACACTGTCAAGCGGACTGGGGGGGACATTAGTGCCAGAAATCGAGATGCTGTGTATATTTGCAACGCAGGCAGCAGCCTCAGATTGAAAAGAACACGTGATCCAAGACAAAGTTTCGCATTTGTGTTTGTTTGCAAATTGAATATCAATGTTTCAGCTATGTGTTGCCATGCCTGTTTGTTTCAGGAAAGTACATTCGATGTACTTCAGGAGCGCATGCACCCGTCTTCCATTGATCCCACCGTCCAGGGCAGCCCATGCAGATGCAGCAGACGCAGCAGACGCAGCAGACGCAGCAGCCGCAGCAGACGCAGCAGACGCAGCAGATGCAGCAGACGCAGCAGATGCAGCAGATGCAGCAGATGCAGCAGATGCAGCAGATGCAGATGCATCAAACTGCGCAGCCTCAGCCGATACTTGGTTTACTGCAACATTGCAACTGTGTCGCATGGGTTCACTTTGGCTGCAGGGGCTGCATTCGGGCCTTGATGACGTCCGGCTGACCGACACATCCCGTGCAATTTGGTGCGACTTCGCTTCGCCCTAGCCCTAGATGGTTTGGTGCCTAGGCGGCTGATATACGCTGGCATGAGCAAGACACCATCCACAAGCTGAAGGAAGATGCCATCAAGAACTGACCAATGTTGACAGCCAGTTGTCAGAATATGGCTATGCCTGCTTTGAGACTGTTTAGGCAAGCAACGCCTGCCACCCGCACAATTTCTCGGTGAGAATGGTCATGTTCCCAGACTCGTTGGGAGTTGTCTGATTGGATGACTTCCCCACTTCACCCTTAGTTCACTTGCCATTTGCGCTTTATTCACCTTGCATATTGGTCTCCGCAATTCAGTCGCAGAATGTCTACCCGTGCTGTTTGTGTAATCTGATCCACCGAGGATGCATCACCCAATGCATCTTGCAATGCATCCGATGCATTTGCCCCACTTGCCGCAGCTACCACAGCCGCCGCAGTTTGCTGCCCCTCAGCATGTCGCTTGGATTGTGTTTAGCTAGGTGCTTCAGATTATAGGTAGCCAGTCTATCAACTTAGTTGAGGTAGAGATAGATCGTGTGGTGTTACTTTGCATGTTGTTGCAAGTCGCCTTGTTGCTGTATGAGGCGCTTGGTCCAACACGGGTATGTGGCGTTTGATTGTGAAAGCTGTGGTGGCTGAAATGCCCCAACAGGTCACACACCTTTCGCAGCCACCAAAGTAACAACGGGGCCAGTCTGGCCCGCCCTACCCTGCGCGTCTCTGCCCAAGCTGTGCCTTAAAGGGTTTTATGCTGCTTCTAAATGCCGGTCCGGTAGCGGAGTGAAGTCAACACAATCCACCACACCTTCCACGGATTTCCACGGAATGGGGATGCCTCGGCCAAAGCTCGCAGTTCTAGGACAACTTCAGCCGATAACGGGCCCTTTACCTTCAAAAGCTGATTTTCTTTTAGAAGTTATCGACCTTATAATCAATTGACTTCTTTATTTTCCTTTGGTCGGCGCTGTTCGGATGACACGGCTTGGGTGGGTGGGTGGGTGTGCATGAAGGAAAGGGCCTGGATTTGGCACAAGCAATGTATAAAGCGAGAGGGCGAAGCATTTGACCCCAACAAGGGCTGCCAAAGCACACGTTCCTTTAGTTCTTGGAGGTGTGTGCGTTTCACGTTTCATGCCGGACACTTTGTTGCTTTTCCTGCGGGGGGGGGGGTATGGGGGGTGAGTGAGCATCGCCAGAAGCACTTGTACCAAGCCAGGGCCTATCATATCCCCAGCCCAAGCCTGCCCTGGCAAAAGCTCAGAACTTGCAATTTTCAGATCTCAAACGGCAAAATGGGAACCCACCTGGCTGATTGATACGGGTGGGGACCGCTTTTCTGTTTCACCTGCTGAATTCTTTTGGAGATCCAGGGTCAGCACCACAGCTGTTTGTCTGATTTCGGCGTGCCAAAGGCGCAGGTTCACTGCCCGACTGCCGAGGCGCAGATGGGGTATCACTTCCCGCCGCATCCGCAGAGGTAGTCGCGAGCTTCGCCCTAGTGCCACGTCCGGTGGGACAGGTGGGATGTTGGCCAGACCGTTAAAGGTTGAGATGAATTGATGAAGACCTGACCCTCCCAAGGAATCTAAATGCTTGGTTTCCTTTGGGTTCCATTTAAGAAACGCTGCCCTATTTCATTCTATCAAGAGGGGTGAGAACAAGCCATTTTGCCGGGTCATGCTGGGTTCAGGGCAGTACCGAGCAACATGGATTTCTGTCCTGCCAGCTCAGCTGAAGCATTGGGCGTAGCACTTGAGCTGGGAGAAGTGCCATTTTGCTCAACACGTAAGGCATAGCACATGGATGTTTGCTCGCATTGGATGAGCCGCTGTCGATAGCTGAAGGGGATTCATTCCACATCTCAGGGTTGAGCAATAGCCAGGCATACTAGACGGAACGCGGGCTGCGTGTGGCGGTTGTATCAAAGCAAAGCGGCAGGCGTGGTTTGCGCTGCGGCAGCAAGCCGCCAGCAGTAGTACTATGAAGCTTCTTGCATGTATGTACGCAGCTTCGGCCAATGACAAAAGACACCAGAAAAGGCAGGGGCGCAGGGACTGGCACGGATCTTGCAGCAATATGACCGCAGCAGTCCAGCAATTGTCTGAACAGCTGCAGGACAAAGCAAAGCTCGAGCAGCTCAAAGGACCCCACATGATCAAAGTGTTCTCAACTAGATCCCCATCAACTCAAGAGACCTCTTGCTTCAAACAGTTGGACCGCTAGTTGTCTCTGTTTGAATCACTTTGACCTTCCCCACTGTCGCAACGAAACACCACACTTGAACGTGTGTCAAATCAGCCAGTTTCAACGATGTGTGGGCGGTGTCAAGCCACATGCGGATGTATAGTTGGATCTTGTGCTTAGGTTGTCCATTCGGCAGACGTTTCTTGGCACTGACACACAGGGTGCTGACAAACAGATGAAACCCACTGCCCCTGGAAAGAGGTTTTCTGATTGGCCTCCGGTAGTACGGGACAAACGCGGTTAGCCCGATGAATCATGAAGCCAGCGGCTATTGAATTGTCAGAAGGGAGGAAGCCGTAGCAACCGATCAGCGGCGATCAAATCGTCATTTGTTTGCGTTTGTTTCGGCAAATTCATGGGAACCACTAGCGTGCAAGCCCGCAAAGAATGCCTGAGTGGACGCCATGCTAAGCTTGGGCCAGCAGGCAGCGAAGCTGCGCCCTAGAGTTTAATTTCAGGTTGCAAAAGGGTACGCCCTTGGAGTGGCCGCTGAAGGAAATTTGTGGACTACCCTCCATTTTGAGCAGCCCAGTTTGAGGAAGCTGTTTGTCTGCCACACGCCTGACATGGCTCAATTGTCTTTGCACTATCAACCCTTCCAGTTTCAATTATGCGCCACTTGGTTTGTGCAGTCACGCAGGTTCCATGAGGCGGGAAAGATGTGCAGCTTAGTCCATGAGAGGAAAGAAACTTATGTGATTCTTCTGGAGTAGCTGGAGGCTGCATTGGGAACGTTCAGTTTAACGAACTGCCCCTCCTTCATATAGAGTGGCATTCACGACTCTTGTTCAAAATCGCCCCGCCTGTGGGCCATCCATTGCCCCATGGCGGATGACGCATGGCAAGGCCGGTCAACGGTCCAAGAGTTTGATGGCCCTGGGCCAGGGGTTGGGTCTTTCGGTCAGAATTTGCACAAGGCAAACCATGGGCTCGGCTCACGGTGCATGACGCAATGGTGGACTTGATTTTGCTAGCCTGGTCTTTCTTTTTCGGGCAGTTTCTTGTTTTGCCCAGATCTGGGAGGTTCAAGTGTGGTTGATTTGCCTTGGCAGCAGCAGTTCCTGCTGACATGCTTGGCTTATATACTCCCGTCGAGCTGTAGGCTTTTGCGTATTCCGGGGTAAAAAGAGCAGCCTGATTTGTGTCTACCTGACCCAAGCTGTGAATGAACATGCTTTCGGCATCCTAGAGACATTTTGACATTCGTGTTTGTTTTGTATGTTGGTCCTATGAACCAGCCGCGTCTTGTCAACACATCCACTGTGCTCAGCAACAAGTTGTTCAGGCCATGGGGCTGCCAGCAAAATGTTGTTAAGCAAGGGCAGCTATTGAAAAGCTGAGCGCCGTCTGATTGAAGTCGGCGTCGGTTGCTGGCGCCATGTGATTGTGGGTCAAAATTAAGCATCCTGAAGACCGCAGGCTTTAGGCCATGTTTACATTTACCAGGGCTCCATTTTGGATGCCTATTTTTGACCCACAGCCATGTGGATATTCGGTGCAGGCACTTCCGCAGCCCCACGAAATTTGATAATTTGGAAGTCAAGCTTTGTCCATTCGGCACGGCTTGCTTGCCTTGAGGTTAGCATGTATCCTCATATGATCCCACCTTGCAGCCTTCCACCTGGGATTCCAAAGGGGCAGTCCTGGAGCAATCCACTTGCCCGAAGCAAACCTTTCTAGCATACTCCTGAACTATGTTCCATACTTTTGACCCGGTCCTGCTTGCAGAACATGCTCAGCCTTTTGCAACTTGGCTGACTAGTCAACGTAAGTGAGACGGAAGGATAGCCATAGCCAGATGGCTGGGATCTGGCAGCCGCAAACGAGGGGAGCTTCGGCCCATGATTAAGAAAGAAGATAGCTACAGTTCAACTCCTAGTTGCCGATCGAGGTCGATGTGCAGCACCCTACGTCCAAAGGTTGTCAACCTGCACTTATTCTGCCAAATTGGTGGCTTGATGTGTCTCGTGACCTGATGCTCGTTCCTCCGACCGTTGCCCAGCCCAAAGCGCGGCGCAGGGACGGGGCAGCGGCGCAGGTGGTTGCCGCAGTTGCGGCCAGCCCCAGCTGGGGCCGCGCGGCCGCTGCTTTGCGAGAGGCGCCTGCAGAGGAGTATGAGAGTTGGCGTGTGGAAAGTTGGTATGTGTTGATTGTGCTGTTGTAGTGCATGTTTCACAGTTGATATGGGAATTTGGCTTGACTTTGTTTGATTATGTTTGTGATGCTTTCTGATTGGACGTTGTAGTCTTTGAGCACATGTGTGTATTTCCACTAGCCAACAACAAACAGGTCAATCTTGTTGAGGCAAGAACTGCTGAAGCAAGGATGGGTGTTTCTTATGACAGAGTCTGCTTTGCAATTTGTTTCCTTTTACCAAGCCAACATGGGCTTCGAAACCCACTGGGATGCACGTTTTAGTCTCAACTGATAATCCCACAGGCCAAATGATTGAATGCATGTGGGTGTGTCGGTGTGTGCTTTGGGTGGAGCATTTGTTCTTGGAACTTACGGGCAGGAATCCCGACATTGGGGAATTTGATCCATGCATCTAGGATGTTGTGCGCACCTGCGGGGTCACAAACTTGTTGCTTAATGGGCGCAAGACACGAGACCGGACGCCGCTTCTACGTTGCACCCAGGCAATCCGGGACAGCCCCTTCAAAACATTTGTCCGTGTCTTGAAGGTTTCGGGCTTGTCACGGAGTAGTTGGACCACGGCTCACAGATGGCCATAGGTCAAAATGCAATAGTTTAGTCAATGCCCATATCTTCACGCCCAAAACATCGGAGCGCGCATACGCACAGTGGCATACACACACACACCTGCAATGATACAGCACCTCCTCACCTTGCGGCCATGGCTAGCATGCCAGTCAAACCGCAGTCGGCTGTCCCTCTGGTGTCTTCTTGTAGGTACCGCGATCGGGGGCAGTTCTTGAAGGAGCTAACAATAAGTGGCGTCACCCGCAAAGCTCAGCTCAGCAAGCGCACAGAGTTTTCCGCACTTCTGTCCAGCAGGACAGTAGTATGTGTTTTCCGCTGCAAACGACATGCCTTTGAGAACCCGACAGCCACGAAGCTACGAGCAACGAAAGCGCAAAGGACCGAACCATGCCTTGAATTCCTTGAAAACCTTACCGGCATATATATATATATATATATATGAGGCCTGGACCTAGTGTGATCTCGAACAAAGTAACAGTTCCAGTGTGATGCCAGATTTTGTTCAACCTGCTACACAGAAACACACATTCCAGCATTGAAATGAGATGACACGTTCCCCATGTACTTAACATGCTCCAACAAGTCAAGAAGACGCGGTCCACAAATCCCAGGGAGATTAATTCATTGAGCAGGTAATCAAGGCAAGCCAAATGCCAGCATCCTGATGCATCCGATGCAGGCGCAGGTTGGCTGCCTGGAGCCAGACGCGGCGGCCTTCAACGCCCTGGCCACTCGGGCGCGCACCTGGCAGCTGGCGCTGCCCGGCAGGATACTGCAGGGGTGGGTGCGGGGGGAGGGATCCTCGGAATCGGAACGCCTCAGGGCTACCCCAAGCTGCTGGGAAAAGGGAGGTTGTTGTTTTTTTTCCCACTGGGCCAGCGAAGTTTATATATGTCCATCATGCGGAATGCGCATCGAGTTGCCAGTTTGCCGCATCCTCCACCATGTTGGCGCAACAGGAACCCCAATATGCAGTTGGTGTCGGGGACACCCGCAAATAAAGTGGAAAGTCCGAGTAAAAACATCTGGGAAGTCTGTTGAAGTCGGTTGAATCAACACATTAAAGCTGCGGTAGCAAAGCCTGCAAATTGGGCGGCTTCAGTGCTCGAGGTGTTTTTTTGACGTGCGTTTGGCTTTGATTTGTGTGTGTGTGTGTGTGCGTGCGTGCACACTTTCTTGTTGGTGCGCGTGGTGGGGTGAATCCAAAATTAAATTGTTGCCGAAAGGATAGGTGAACACAGGGATAAGTTGACTTCCCGGGCATACGAGTAGGTGCACAGAAAAACAAGGAAAGACTGTCAAGGAGGCTTGAAGCTGCTTGCGCGCATAGGAGCTGGTCCCGCTTAGGCAATGCGAGCTGTCACAGAGGCATGGGCAACTTAGAGAGGATGAGAGTCACATCAAGCTGGCACGTTCCAACCCGAAGGTCACATTGGCGGAAAACAGTTGCCAGCTCGTGGTCTTTCCTTTCAAAATTGTCAAAGTAAATCAGTGATCTACCTCAGGCCAAACCTCAAGGACACACTGCGGATGCGTTTTTGCTATGCTCCCTTTCTTCAGGAAAGCGCCCCCTCCTCTATGCCCCGCTTGTACTTGGTGACAAAAATGACGGAGGGCGACCCCCAGTGCGACTCAAATTCTTTGCCGCGTGGGGTTGAGCCAGGTCAAACAAGTCACCATCAAAGTGAGGTTGGCTCCGAATGTCGGCCTTGGACTAGAAACTTGAACTCTTGTTTTCCTTGGCAAAAGTTTAAATCGTGGGCCGGAGCATTTTAGTCACAAGTTTGTTGGGGTTGGACTGACTGCACCTTTCCCTGGAACAAAAAGAAGCTCGTCCAGGCAGGCAGTGCAGGGTTGTCAGGAATAGGTATTCATTGAGGTTAGTGTGGTTGAAACTCGGTAGCGCCGCTTTTCAGTGTGGTTCCTTGAATTTTCCATACGGGCTTGAACAGTTTCCGGCTGTTATAGGGACTGGTGCCATTTGGAGTGTGTATCCAACGGCAAGTCCAAGGGAACCTCCTCCCCCCCATTTTTCGGGGACCGAGTCTGTTTGCAAACGTGACTTCAGGTTCCATCACTTCGCCTGGGCCCGGCTCGCGGGCCTGCGCCTCAGCCGCCGGTCTTTGCGCTCCGCCTGCGCCTCCGGCGCTGGATGGCGACACACGCTGGACTCCGTGCCGGGATCAGCAGGCAGTTTTTCCCCGATCAAAGCTAATGCGAAGCGACTCGGAGGGCAAATGATAGCAGGGCATACCGGTTTTGTTCAACACCCGCGCGCATCTCAAACGCAAACGAGCGCATGACATCGCATGACCAGCAAATTGCTTGGTTTGCTGGTGGATCATGCTCGATTGTGGTGTTTCCCCGATTTCCCCGGAGCGTCCTGCATCATTCAGGAATCCTGGCTTGGATGCCTGAGGCCGAGGGAATCTGGAAGAGGAGATCCAGATGTTATATTGCAACCCTTCACCAAGCAAAGCATTCCTGTGATACGTTCTCCTGCTCACAAGTGTCAGGTAGCCAGTAGCTGTCGCAATGCAGGGATGGGTTCGGACGCCCTGATACAGATTGGATGCGGTGATTCATGACCATTATATCGCACTACTTATCCCGGTTTCTTAGGTCATTCGAGCTGTTCAGCGGATTGATAGCAACACATTGGAGGTGTCCCAGAATTGGGCACCCCTCTAACCTTTGAACGCACGGGGCAATCTCTTGTCTTGGCTGTTTGCGAGTGAAAACCAATGGGAAGCCAGAGATCAACCAAGCTTCTCATGGCCAAACCTCTTGGGGCAGCCGCCCACTTTGCAGGAGCTTTTACGCCTCAACGGGCCGCTGCTCAGCATGGCGGCAGTCAGCTCGGCCGCGCATGCGGCCAAGGCGAGATGGCAGCCCGGCAGAGGCGGTCGGGCTCTTCTGGGCGCGGCTGTAGCCAGGCACCAGTTGGTAGGCGGTTTGTCCCAATTTCTGTAGGGCTTCATCCATTTGGTGCAGGATTTTGTCCATTCACTTTATCCAACAATCATGGAAAGGGACAGGGGTTCTCAAACGGAGTGACTGGTTTTGCACCCCGCGCTCCGTCAGCTTGGGTTTGCATCGTACATGGGTATGACACCCACTGCTTGGATGTTTGACCGACTTAGTGGTTAGTAACCCTCCCAACATGTGGATTTACGAGCTGGTTTGTTTAGCGGTTTTTAACTCAGCCACCAAGCCAAGTGGATAATTTGTTCCAATCGAATATTCAGCTTGGCTGATATGTTCAGTATTTGTCCAAGCGTGTGAAACACATTCTGGTATTGAGGGCTTGCAGGTTATTGACCGACACTGACGCTGGCCCAATGACCAATAGAAGCTGAATATCAGAGCAAGTCTGCTGGTGAATCGCAGTTGGGAGGTACAACTGGGCCCCGTGTGTTCGATGTGTGTTCTTTGTTTTCCTTGTGTCATCACTGGTGTACTCCCAAACGTGCAGGCAACCCAGGTAAGGCTTGTGTGCCTTTCTCCGAGATGCTTTCCAAGGTCCCCTGATCGGGCACCCGCACGAACTTGTGTTTGCTTCATGGGTAAAAGTATCCGTCCTGCATATACCTGCGTAAACCTGCATAGCATCGGTGAACCTCATAGGGTTGCTTGGCCACCTTTATTTGCCTACCAAGGGGGTTACAAAGCCTATGAATGGGGTTTACTGGATTGAGACCTTGAGAAGGAAACAGAGGCGGCCAAGCACCCTTCAACGAGCAGACGCCCATTGGTAGTTGCCGACATCCACTGAGGATTCATGCGGTGCACCTTTGGGGCTTCATGCGCATGGCCCGGTTGGAGCCCAGCGTGGTGACATGCCGCTCAGCTCCAAGGCATGAAGGGTCGGAGGGGAACGGCTCATGCCATTTCAGCAGAATGTTTGATTTTGCAGGACTGGGGAGTTTTGGAAGCGGCAACAGGAGACGCCAGGGGTTAGGCTTTATTTTGTCGATTTGATTCAATAATCAATTTGCTGGGCCATTGTCACGCATTGCCACCTTCCGAACAGGCTTGAACAGTGAGCGCCATGAAAGGTAGTCTTGGGCTGGCTTTGCTGGTTTGGTTTTGGCCCGGTTGTGCGGGGGTATTTCCTCTTGAGCCTTTGCAGTTTGGCCGCTAGAGAGAATGAAGCACAGTGGAGGCCCGCATCAAGTTTACTGCCACCTGACCCCCTTCAGCCGCTTAACGACTTGTGCACTTGTGAATGCCAAAGCGACTCCCACGTTTGAATGGGGGGGGATGGTTTGCTGACTGAGCTGGACGAATGGTAACACACACACACACACTTGCCTTTCGCTTTTCGCGAGGCATGTGGGAAGCCCTTGACCCCAAGGCAGACCTTTGTACCCATCACAGCGCAGCGAAAGCACTCGATCCCTTCGTTTGTTCACGCCCAAGAAGCAATTGTTTTTTTGCGCTGGCTCGAGCTGCGCGCCCCAACCTCGGGCAAGGTAATACTCTGGCCAACGCAGTCTCGACGTCGTGGCAGCTGTGTCTCGAGGCAGCCGTGGGGTTGCGACAGAGGAAACAGTTGCCACGGGCAAGTGTAAATCAAGTGGCTTCTATATGGATGACTGGCCTTCGCAGTAAACTAGTCCACATGCAGCAAGTTTGCAAGCCATCGACTGAGCTTAAATTATTTGAATCAGTGCCAGCTCTGGACATCCCTTTAATGTCTGCTCTAGGCACTTCAAGCCCGGTGAGTAGATAGAGTTGAACTTGAAGCCTGTAGCAGGCTGTGGCCCAACCGACAGACGTCAGATGTAGCATGGTTCTAAGGGTTTTTCTACATACCCCGAAATCACATACCCAAAAAATGTTGACTATAGAGTGGTTATATAGGGGTTATACAATGTTGCAAAGGCGGCGTGCCCCATTTTCACTTGCACCTGCTTTTCTTGGCACCGGATTTCCCTTTTCCACCCACCGAAGCCCCTGAGCCCCAAAACTCTCCCGAAATCACCCGGCATCCCTCCCCCGAATTCCCCGCCAACCCCACCCCAATGACCAAAAAGCTACCAAGACCCACAACCCCCCCGCATACCCCAAAAAAGGAGCCCCAGAACAAAGGACGCACCCAAAACCAACTATTTTGGGGTATGTACTTTTTTCCCCACGGTATGCTGTGTTTTCCCGGCCCGGGAGAAATTGAAGAAATTTGGGGTATGTACTCTGCGGCCCCGGTGGGCTGTTGTCCAGGGTTCCTCAGCACTGGTCTCAAAATACGAAATCTGGGGCATCACCTGGGCGTTGTTCTGCCCACACTGCTTTCGCCATCCCGGGGCTGAACACAAACCATCCGAGTAGCGCCTGGCATAGGCTAACAGTGAAAGTGGCAAGCACACATCCCTACCCCGAGAAGGTGTTTCCATTATTTTGGGGTATGTACTTTTGGGGTATGTACTTTTACTCTTAGAATGGTGAATGCATACGGCCAGAGCAGGTCTTATTCGCAGGCCTTGACATGTTTACCTGTGAGTGAAGTTCGCGGCATGTCCGACATTCAGGCAGGACGCCGAACCTGAAGTCTGGCTGGGCCAGAAGCCAGAAAAAGTTCCAAGTCTGTGTGTTTTCGAGGGAAGCGGGTTGAGTGATCGCATCTGAAGACAACGTCCCCGTGAGTAACGGGATGCACAGGTGTTGCGCCTGTCAAAGGACGCTCGCTTGGGCCACCTGGCTGGAAGAAACTCCCTGAAGCCGACAAGAAGATGCCGTTACTGGCGTTTATAAAGATATGCAGGTATAGGTAGGTAGGTAGGTATGCATGTATATCTATAAGTATGGCTATATCTGTATCTGCATTTGTAGATATATCTCAGCCTTGCAGGTTGGAAACAGCATGTTGCAGCGTTTTGATTGAGCGACGCGGTGGGTTCCATCATGTGATGTCAGGCAATCTTGGAATTCCATTGTATTGATTGGCTTTCGTACGCAGCTGCCATGAGCACCCAGGAAGCAATCCAGCAGGGATCGGAACTCGGGGGTTGGAGGCAAGGCCACCCGAACCCATGTTAAAACTGTCAACACACCCTTTGTATTTGTCGAATTAGGTTTGCTTGTGCTTCTCCATGGGTAATGCCCATGTTTGTTGGCAAAGAAGACTTGGACACACTTGAAGTTTGGGGTTCACTTGTGCATGGCTTCTCGCCTCTAGAAGCACCTGCACCCACCATCTTTTGGTGGCTCTTGAGAGGCGCCGTTTTCTTGCAGTGTTTCGGCCACATTTGGCTCAGCCGGCATTTTGATGTGGGACCACATGGCCCAAGTCCACTGGGCTGAATAACTTCTCTCGGAGTTCTTTGTGTCTCGGACCCGAGGTCCAGACCTGGCCACCTACAGCTGCGGCATCTCCGCCTGTCGCTGGGCCCGAGGCCTTCACCTGGCCTCTGCTGCCGCGAGGCAAAGTCTCCAAGCCAACGCCACTTGGGGCAAGGCCGAAAAAAAGGCGGATATTGAGTGTGTTGAGTTTTTGTTTTTTGTTTGCCTGTGTTTGGCTGTGGCTTTTTGGGTGTGTCAGGGTGACATGGGCTGAACTGAGATGTGCGGGCTCGGTTTGACGAACTGGCGGCAGGTTTGCAAAGGCCCCTGCCGCGTTGGAGCATCCCACTTGTGGCATGTCGCGTGCCAAGGCCTACATCTATGGATCTTTGTTGGACTCCTGCGCTCTCGATGCTCAGTGGGAGCTTGCCATCGGTCTTGTGCGCAGGCAGCATCATGTCTTCAGTGGGAACTTGGCAAAAGATGTGCAATAACAAGCGCCGCAGAGAATAGTAAACCAGTCAGATCTCATTGTTTTGTTGTTGGCCTTGGAATGCCGGCAGGAGGATGTCATCAAGAAAAGGGCTTGCCCAGTGTTTCACCTGACTGAACATGACTTATACGGGTACACTTTTGTTCATAGTGGAATAGCATATGCATAGAAAGATGCCATATGAATACCACTTCTCTTAACTCGTCCATATGAGCCCCGATCGTTCCTGAGCCCCGATCGTTCCTGAGCATGAAAGCGTACGGCCCTGCAATTCAGTGTAATGCCTAGTCTTGAGTCTACAAAAACACGGTTGAGGCGCAATTGCTGAAATCGCAAATGACAAATCATAACAAAGACGAATACCAGAGTTTAGCCAAATTCACAAACGTATGTGTGCAATTCAGTCCAACGTGGAGCCGCCGGCACATCAGAAGCAAGGAAAGTTGGCAGTAGCATGCGGAGAAACTTTTGGGTGCAGTCTATTCCGCAACTGACAAATGCGAGGCCAAGAGGAAGTTTGAATGCACTGGAACCCCAAGCCACAAACCTGACATGACAAGAGCAAGCAAGCAGGCAAACAAGCAAGCAAGCGACCCAAACTTGTAGGGGATCGAAATAGGCAGAAAAAGTGTTTGTGGCTGAAGTTGTACAACATCTGTGGCACACGCATGTTTCCAGGGTGCCCCTCCATGTCAAGCCCATGGTTCTGAAAGCCTTCGGCTTTAGCGGATTTTTCCACAGGGGAATCCACAGTTGTGGCCGAGCAGCCTTGCCGTCCAATCTATTGTAAAGATCGTATGGCTCCAAATGAATGAATGACCAGCTTGCTTCATGTTTCTGCATCTATCCGCAAGCCCTTTGACCGCGGTGTCAGGCAGTCCAATCCAACGGAGGCAAACAGCGCACTGAGCGCATTGGAGAAGGGCGCCCGCTGGCAGCGGACTTTGGCACTTCTGAAGGCCGGCGGATGGGCTTATTTGCTTCTATGGCTGACTGGGGGAACTGCAACTTTGAAACAGGACTTTTACACCGTGGGGCCCCTTATTGTCCCCTGAGAAAAGCCCGGCTTGCCGACATGCTTTAGGTCGCTGAACAAAAACATGTCTAGTTTACAGGTGTCATACAATGGCCGCTTGGTTAGAACTGACGCGCTGATTCATGCTTCTGCTGGCCTAGCCGAAGTTGAGGTGCAGCTTGCGCAGAACAATGTGCGGGGAATGCGGCCCAGCTTGTTCATGCCCATCTTAGCGCCAGGTGCTGGCGCACTGGTCCGTGGAAATCGACTGCATTGCCTGCAACGTCGCCATCATGTCCTGCCGGCAGATGAGGAAATGGAGAGAGGCATTCAGCTTCCTGTACGCACCAAGTTCCGAAGCTGCCTTCGGCCGAACTTTGCGTGCTGCGATTCACAGGACCGCTTTGGAAAACTTGGTTTCCATTTACGGAGGCCTTCTGGAAGCTTCCATCTCAGTCTGAGGGAGTGTACAAGCATAGTGAGGCTGTCTTTATGAAGATGCCCAGAAGTGGCTACGGATTTTCACGAGAATATTTAAAAACTGGTTGGCGGACATGAAGTCCCGTGTAGACAATAATCAAAAAGTCCCCAAGTAGAGTTCATAACCCCAAAATATTTGGCTGGTTGTTGGCTTACGAGGCTGCGGCGAACATGCAGAGTGATGCCACCATATCTCCAAGGCTTGCGCAGCCTTTTCTGCTTGCCGGGTCCAACAAGCACGACAGTACGTAAGACCAAACGCTTTGCATGCCGAGCTTCTGATTACTATGCCAGCTTAGTTTCGGCTCTTGGCTTGTGTTAGCCTTAGGTACCTTGAAGACCACTGTGATGACTGCCATCGAGCCCACTGTGGTCACCATGAATAGCTTGCTGAGCGCCTGCGACGCCTGTCAGTTCGGAGCTGGTGTTTGTCCCTCTTGATTTGTCACGACAAAGCCAAGAGGGGATGTTGCTGTTTACCCGGCTTGGTGTAAGTTAGAGTCCAGGCATTTGGCCAGCCCTCGGTGCCTAAAAACTCGACCAGGGCCATGGTCACAAAAACTGTCTTGCATTCTTGCATGGTTATCTTGTATAGCCACTGAGCACAATCCATGCCCAGAGCATGGGCCCTTCCTCATCGATCAAGAGCTTTGACCTCAGAAGGTCTACCGGGCCCACGGGCTACTGGATGACAGAAATCATCGGGTTTGCGGTCTGCTGGACTTTTTGCGTCGTCTTGGGTGCTGCTCCGGCCAAGGGTGTCCATCTCGCTTGGGAGCTTGGTCTGTTCGCCTTTAAGCCTCAACTGCAAGCATGGAGCCCAAGCAACTTTCGATGTTTGCTGTTCATATTCCAAGGGTTCGAGAAATGGACTGGATTTTGCCGTGTTCTAAAGGTCGAGCCTGATGGGAGAGGTCATCGTGTTCACCGTTTGCTTCGGTTGACATTCGTCATGATGCTTGGAATTACCATTCTGTTCCACCTGCCTTACTGGAAATGTCCACAAGACGCTCATGCCAGGGGCTTTCGAGTGGGTAAAGTCTCTATACATGTTTCCCGCAGGTAACCGAGTCCCTTGAACATGCCTGTAAGAAGCGCAGCAGTCGCGGTTTGGCACAGTCAATTGGTTGAATAAGTTGTCGCCTGTAGAAGTATGGAATGCAGCTGGCAAAACATGAAGGAGCTACTAACAAGTTTGAAGATTCCACGGATTTTGTCCTGACGAGTAAATCAAAGGGAACAATCTCATATGAGTCATAGATCTACATACTGCATAGACGTTCTATATCTTGACATTCCTGCTGTTGGTTTTCTTGACATGTACAGTCCAGCAGGGCAAGCGCTGAGGATGCTGCCCAGCGCTGGCGACGCGCTCTGTTTCTGGCACCTTTGGGGGACGAGGTGGGTGTGAATTCGGCAGCCAGCGCTGCCTCTGGGCCGCGCCCGGGCAGCGTGTAGATGGCACGATTCCCCCGTTTTGGTTCAATCAGTCACCCCCTCACCATAATATGGGAACTGATATGCTGTCCAGGGCTTCCCTTTACAACTCAGGAACCAAAACCAGGGTGCCCCCTTGTTTTTTTCCATGCCACTGAGGGTCTGGAGTATGGACTGGTCAACCTATGGACGGGAAGAAGAGGGTGCGCAACGAAAGGACGTTCATAGATGCTTCTTGGAAGGAAACCAATGATGTGCATGCCACTGCCATGGAATGCACCAAAACATCCCTTTTAGAGGAGACCGATCCCAGTCAGGTTACATGTTAATTAGTGGTTGGGGGGTAATGTAGGACACAGCGCGGGGGGCGGCGGCACACCCAATGTCTCCGTTTGTGGTCAAGGGAAATGGCGTGTGGGGGCGGGCAAGGATTTCGCCAGTTGTTGGTGGGCATGAGCGTTTGTTTCCTTGGGCTCACAAAGGCCAGGCTGGCTATGTGGGTTTGTCTCAACACTAGGCCCCTGGAAGGGTTTCCCTTTTGGTTGCCCTTTGGAAGAAAAAGGAGTTGCACCAAAAACAGACGCACCCATGTGGACACATCACTTAGACTTCAAGCGGCCAGTTCTTAAGGGGTTGTGGCCACGCTTCAAGGAATCCTGTTTATGTTCCGCGGCCGGGTCAGCCTTCCTTGGCGCGAACTTCTTCAAAGTAACACTGCGAAGCTGCGCATGGTGTTCCTTCACCTGTTGCGGGGGAACTTGTTGTCCATTCCGTATGGGTTCTGGGCACTCGCACAGAAGCCAGGGAATGGGGTTTGAAAGGGGTCCTTTTGGTGATGCAATTTCGCATGCTTAACAAGAACCGCTTGAGGGATGGAGCAAGGCTTCAGTACGCGCGAACCCCTGCCTCGAGGGCTTGGTGCCACAGCTTGGCGCTGACTGCAGGCCAGGGAGCAGCTGGTTTTACAGCAGGTTGTGATTTTGCGGCTTCTGCCTTTGCAAGGGACCTTGCCATGAAGACCTTGCCATCAATTTCAGCTTCTTGCCTTGGAGTTTGGTGAAGTGCAGGCACTCGCAATAGTTGACTGGTCGTTCGTGTCTTCTAGTTTGATTGGGAGGCAGGCCGTCCGCCTATTGCATTTGAATTCTCAGCCTGGGTGAAGATTGGCACACCGGAAGGTGACAGGCCCATCTCAACCGCCCGTCCAGGTGGTGATGTCGGCACTTTGGTCACCTCGAGCTCTTTGGGCTTGGCGTGGCAGGCGGGCCTTCTGCTTCTGCAGGATGCTGACACGCGACACGGCCACACGGGTGAGATGCAGAGACAGACAAAAACCTTCGGGAGAACAATCAGGGAGAGAGGCAGGGATATGGGCTGTTTTTGGCCACCATTCACCACTACCCTGCTTTTGTGAGGAGATTTGCTGCACCCGAATTGCTGCTAATTCGTTCGCTCGAAAAGCGAGAACACCGACACGGAGCTTGTGCGCGCACTTGTGTGTGTGTGTGTGTTTGTGTGTCTGTGTGTCTGTGTGTCTGTGTGTCTGTGAGTCTGTGAGTCTGTGTGTCTGTGTGTCTGTGTGTCTGTGTGTGTGTGCGTGTGAATGCTCTTGCTTGACATGCTCAGTGGCATTGATTGGCGCCCAAAGGCCCGCTCAACAGCTTGCTTCTTCTTTGTGAATGAAGTGTTGTATGCAGAGTTCCTCTATGTTGGGGGATCTACTGATCATTTTGACCGTTTGTGTGAACAATTAAGTTGAAGCAACTGGCATGCAACAAAATGTGTTGCGCCAGTGAGAGCTTGTTTTTTTGTGGTGTCGCTGCCTTGGTTTCGTCATGTTTCCTATCACGTAGTATGTACTTCCGCTGGTTGAAGAACACGATTCATATATAGGTGGATTGGCCAGTATGATCTAATTGTCCTGCAGCGATTGCCTGAGTCCTGGCACTCATCATACCACCTGACACCACATGTCAGCGATTGGCAGATGTTAAAGTTTCATCGACTGCAATGCTCGCGCGGGAACGGAGAAATGAAATTTGTGCATTTGAGGACGGAGGGCATCTTTGCAGTCGGCACAGTGGGGCTGGAAGGGGGACGGCGCTGGGGCAGTTGGAAGAACACGTGGCAGTATGGAGGGCATCCATCCATTCAGCTCAGAGGCTCAGTGTTTGTTGCTTCCAGTGTTTCAAACGCAAGTGATATTCATTTAGGTTTTCCAGAATGCTTTTTGTTTCTCCGCTGATATTATTTTTTCCGAGGCAAGATGTTTCACCTGGCAGGCTGCAAGACCCAGTGGGGCGTGGGAGTCGGGCTGAGGTTCAGCTCCTCCTACCAGAGCCTTTTTTGGGGCGCCCGGCAGCAAGCTCCCGGCCACTGGGCTCCCCCCCTGTTGCAGCAGCACCTCGGACGCAACTCGGGAGGTTAAACACCTACAGTTTCATTGGGTTCACTGTATTTTGATAGGAAAGACTGGATGGACGGAGTTTGGGGAATCTCCCTCCTTCACTGCCCTTGAGGTCCGTTGAGGTGGGGCCGGGAGATGGTGCATGGGGCATGCGTGTGGTACTTGGTCCGTTGGCGACCACTACAAGAGCACCGTTCATTGTTTCATGGGCTGCTGATGTTTGAGGCAAGGACGTTTACAAGGCGGACATTTGGATTGGTGATTGGCCAAGCCGTGTTGGGTGACACCAACGGCTAAGTTCGCTTGCTGACTTGGCAGGAGGCATGCGCACATTGAATGCCCCAAGATGCCCACAAAGTGGAATGTAGCAGTGACTCTCTGCATGGGTCGCAGCAATTGCGGAGGAGCAGGCCAGCAGGTTGGGTGATGCCCCTGGCAGATGCTGAAGTTTTAAGTCGGAAACCCCGCAATTGCATCGCTTTTGATTGGTGAACAGCACTCGGCCACGACGGGGCAGCAAACACCCAATTAGCAGGTGCCTGAAGCAGAATTACAAGCTAAGAAGGTGTTTGAACTCCGGCTTCAGCATGAAGTGCTTTTGACTCTGGCTCAGGCTGGCATTGAAGACTGCTGCTGCCATGCAGCGCGCGCGGAAAAGCACGGTCACGGGACCATGGGATGGGATGGCTGCGGACGCGATGGACGAACTTTAGATTCAGTGGGGTCAAATATGTCACAGGCAATTTGACAGCCGGGGCTGGATGCTGCATGTCAGCATCGCTTGGAAACTCGAATTGCGCGAGGATTGGGCCAAGAGTTGTGGTTTGACGAACCCACTAACTTTGCAGAATGCCCCCTGAAAGATCACAAACTGGCAGACAGAATGTTCTATGAGGAAATGGTTGCTTTGACTTTGCCTGCCTGCCTCATTTTGCCTACTCGGGACATGTAAGAAACCCCGCAACCACTATCAGTAGCGATGGCGAGTAACTTGGCAAGATGCCAATCCAACCTGGCGGTTTGACTTTCCACCTGCAGATTAGCAGGGAGCCCAAAAAGGGAGGTCCCTGGTCATTGGATCGCTGCGTGCTGGGCATATCGGCTTAGGTTAGATAGCTTTTGATTTGGCCTCCCTTGCCCTGGCCTCTAATGACGCCGCAGCCTCAGATGAGAAGAATGGAGTCGAGCATCCCCCCTTTTGTAAAAATGGAACAGGGTTTCTCAGAACATTTCATGTATGGTACCCTTTTCCGTGTTGTGGCGAAGACTGGATACATGGAATTGGGGGACCCCCTTCTCCCCCTTAAGGTGTGGCCTGATCTGTGACCAGCACAGTCAACGGGTTTCGGTTGCATCATGCAAGAAGTAAGGGCGCCGGCGAAATCCACATCAGTTTAGCCGACTTGCTATCCGCTTTTCTGGGAGTTGGGATCCGCAACCTTTCCTTGGCCTATGTTGGCCTCAACCATTTGTTGCTTCCATCTTTCAAGGCCTGCTTGGCATTTGGGGGGGCAACCGGACCGACCGATTCGGGCCCCGGGGTGAAGGAACGCTGAGTAAGGCAGTGGTAATCCAGCATGCTTTTGAGACATGTGTGCAACTGCAGCACGGTTGTCAGGCCACGTGTGCTGTACTGTGTTGGGCGGATTGCTCAGCTTCCGGCATTGCAACATTGTATGGAACGGCCAGTGCCGCAATCGGGTAGTAAGATTTCCTTCCTGTGGCTATGGCGAGCTGTTTTGCACCCCAATGGAAAGTCATCCTCGCAAAGGTCTCATCCAATTGCGCAGAGCCGGCCGCTTTGTCCAGCCCCTTGTGACGCTCCCCCGGCCCAAAAGCTGGCGAGCCCAGGGACAGAGGCAAACGGCCTGCGGATTCGAAGGCAGGGTCTTGTGAGCTGGGCATCTCAATGTTGCCAACTGCACACCTGCCCTGGGATGGCATATGTGTTTGCGCTGACGGGCCTTTATGTTGCCTGCTTTGTTGGTAGCCAAATCGGCACGGCAGCTGCCAAAGTGCTAGGCGTTGAATCATCCTACATCAAGGACCACATTTGGCTAGGCATGTAGGAGCTTCGTTTGCATCATGCTCTTTGCAAAACCTGGTCAATTGAGTTGAAGCCATCTTGGTGGCTGCTGCCAGGATTGTATGCACAGTTGAGCTGCTAGCTGAGTAGCAAGCAAGGCAGGCAGAAGGTGGGAAGCACCATGACTAAGTAGAACCAGCAAGCCTTCGACCATGACCACGTGCCACTTATTTTGTCACCGCGAGGCAGATATGGACAAAAGCTCCATCCGTTTCAGCAATTCATGGCAGCTGTTATTCAACATCAGCTTGTCCTGGCTTGCCGTGTCCTTACATCATTGTGAGCCAAACAGGCGTTTCATAGTCTAAAGATCCTGCAGCCCAACCCTTTGAAAATTGGTCCCCTTGCGCCTTGCAGCCTGGTGTTTGGATCAAACTCTGATACACGCAGAGTAGCACAAGCAGAAGTTTCATTGTGGCCTTGTGAAGCATGGTTGGCCAATCAAAATTCGGTTGCGTGGCTATGGTGGTAACCCTGGCTTTTGGCAGCTGTCCAGAGAAGTGGCTTTGATTTCGGCTTGTGAGTGTGATTAACGGCAGCAAGATGGGTCTAAATGTTGCTATCTGCTGTTTCTGCTTTTGTTTCTTGCATGTTGTCTATATGTATTGGACCGTTGCTTACGTTATGAGTTATGTGTTTTTGCCGCGGTGATGCTTCGACGCTGCGCAGTTTTAATTTGGCATGATTTGCATATGGAGTTTGTAGCCATGTCAAGCAACCCTGCTATCGAGCTACCGTTGGCACTCATTTCCCTTGCGCTTCGGCAGATGTTATGTGAAGAGACTAGGGCCGATGTCGGAAAGCCAACGCCTCAATCTCAGGTAGCGCCACAAGTATAAGTGTGGGTATTCAAGGGTGTTCATGTTGAATCTTCAAGCAACATGGGCAAGCTCCGCCGCGACTTCAGCTCTTATTGCCGCTGTTTGTGCCTTCCCAGGACTCGCCCCTGCCACTGCCACGCAATGAGACAGCCTGGCACGTTAGATAGCCGCGGGTTGACCGAGGAAATGCTGTCTGCCTGCTCAGGGGCAATAAATCACGTTGGGCTTGCATTCAAAGAGATGGAGCTACCAACGGTTTCGTTGCTCTTTTGTTGGCGTGTCGCCCCCCATGATGTCCGCTTGAGTCAAGGTGTGTCACGACTGTGGCCTGTTGTTTCCAATTGCCTCTGAAGGCAGCCACAAAGAACCGGCATTGCAACCCAGCGGCGCCAAGACCCGTTACCCCAACCCATCCTTTTACTTTTGGTCTGTTTTGGCCGAGGCTTTGAAATCTTCACCTTTTTATGTCCAGGTGCTTTGGGCCAGTGAGTCTGAAGGGGAGGGTCTGCCATTCGAGCTCTGCCAGGAAGGGCGGCATCCTCATCACAGAGGACGAGCTGAAGGCTTGAAACCGAACTCCGCGCGGCGCGATGACTGTGGGAAGGTGTCCATAGAATACGCTGAGCACGAAATAGCCCAGGATGTTGTTGCAAATAGAAACGCCCCAAAGGGGATGTTTTGCTGTGCACTCCTTTTGTTTGGCAACCGGCATGTACAGCTTTGTCATGAACATTCATGAACAGCCGGGCAGTCATAGTTTTAACCGCGTAGTCACCAGCAAGCAAGCACGCGTGTTCACATCATGCTTTTTCCTTGGACGCCTGCCTGTAGCCTTTCCTGGACCCTTCTTAGGGGCTTCCGACTTGGGATGCGACAATTTGGTTAGACCTTTCCCACCGAGAGCTGCTTGAGGATCCACATACGTCACTACAGAGAGCGTATCCATACTGACACTGCCATCTCCAGATTCGTTGCGAAGCCTTTCGACTTCTAGTGCTCATTGGCAAGCTCAGGCTTACCAGCGACTGGTGGGGCTGGTCAGCAGTTTGCCTACATGTGAGCTGGCCAAAAGAGAGACCGTGCAAGCGGCATCCGTTTTGACAAAGAGAGATCTCAACGAACTGATGTTACTTGCACATGGATCGACGTCCTTTCAGTTCTGGTGGTCTCAAGGTTTGTTGGACCATGGTTTAAGTGCCCGACCTTCTCAAAGCAAGGCGCTGAAATCTTGCTCGGATGTTTTAGTTCTACGAAACATTGAGACTAGTGACTTGCAGCTTCCTTGCCTGAGGATAAACCAGCCTCAGATGAGGATCCCCTTTAATGAACTTACTTTGGAGCATAGGAGTAATTTGCCCAGCAAGTTAAGGTTTGCTTGGAAGGCCTGTTTAGCAATTGATGTGGCACAAGCAGCTTGTGGGACAACTGGTGCACATCCCAGGCTTAATGTCAAACACATAGGAGAGCCTTAGCATGTGACGTCAAAGGTGCTATGCTGTACTGATTTCCATCATTTGCTGAAAACTCATTTTGGCCCCCCCTTTTCTGCAGCCATGACTTCGAAGTTTGGGTTCGCAGTGTTTGCACAGTGAGCTAGTTGTGGAGGACAGCTTGGCATGCCCGATGCAGGCTGGCACCCCTTTTTCCAGAACCCGTCCACAACCCGTTCACACTCCCCTGGCTTGTTTGTTTGTTTGTTTGTCATCGCTTACTTTGCTTTTGGCATTGAAGCGTTGGTTTTGGCCTGCCTTGCCCCTCGCTGTTGCCGGCTCGCAAGTGGCGGGCCCACTTCGGCCATCTCGGTTGCCAGGTCGCCTGGGAGTTCTTTGACACCAACGGCCGCGAGAAAGCAACCAGATTTGCGCGTGTGTTCTCCCCTTCCAGGTTGGGTGAAGAAAAACCAAAAGGATCAGAATCATTGAAGATCCTGAGACCTCAAGTTGAGCTCAGAATGCAGTGTTCCCCCAAACGTGATATTCCTGGATCCCCTTTCAAATGGGATACCCCAAATTGGGTTCCCGTTAGGGCCCTCGCTGCAGTTGCTTTGGGGTTGAAAGTTTCACTGCAGCGCAGACGGCCAAGCCTTTGGGCGCGAGTCAGCTATCCGGTTTTTCGCCTTTCCCCAACATTCCTTTTGTTTGTTTTCATGCCATGTTTGCTTGTTATTTTGTGCGCCGGATCTCAGATGATTTCAATCCGAGACAACTTCTCACGCATTGTTGGAAGCCGTTGCTCCACACGGTCAGGACAATTCTAGGCGGTTGCTGAGCCTAAATGTTTGTCAGTCTTTCTGCGCGAGACAGAGATCACAATGCCTTGCGCACCTTATAGACTAGGTTTGCTGAGCTGAATTGATCAGGCGTGGTCTGGTTGGAATCAACTCATGGGAATTCTGGACAGGTACGCTGAACCCGATGGATCGCCCTGTTCACAAGCGACAGCCTAGGTTTCACGGCACAGGTTGGGAAGCCATTGAACCATGGCCAGTGCCACTTGGAGGCCTCGGCTTGGCTCGTGCCAGCTGAGGAAAGGGAAAGCTCACCATGTCCGAAATCAAGCGGCGCCTGCAGACCTTTTACAAGGACAGGGGGACATGGGGACACGATTGCTCGATTTGTTCTCGGAATGCTGGGGCTTTCTCAGATTGCAGGTTATCACAGTTATCACACCTTTGTTTGCAGGCCTCAGCTCAGCCACCTCAGCAGCCATCCTCTCTTGTTGAACCCAACCTTCCTGTAGGTGTGGACCCGCCCTTTATCCTTAGCAATTGTCGGATGAGTCTAAGGGTGACTCTTGGCTGGCAGGGGCAGGCCTGCAGCACATAGATGTACAATATGTTTTTTTTGTTTGCTTAGTTTGCTGGCACTAGGGTTGCGCATGTCCGGTCGATGCGTGACGGCAGCACGCCGATACGGTTTGAACCTTGCCATCCTCAGCATAGTTGGAGCCACATGTGTTCCATTAAAGTCATTGGATGATTCTTAGAGACTTCAGTGACTTTAGGATCCGCTGTTGTTTCGATCCGGCTTTCTGCCAGTAGCAATCTTGCTTCAGGCTTGTTGGTTGGCCCTAGTGTCCGCTTCCTTCCCTTTCAGAAACAACAATTCAAGCTCCATTTAACTGCCAGCGGTTTCAAGTCCAACAATCCTCACACGATATATCCAATCGCCTGCCTTTGTGGTTTTTCTTGCACGCGGCTGTGCCGAACAATTTGTGTGGCTCGTGGCCCTTATTCTGTTCGAGCTGGTTCGAAGCTGGTAGCTTTCGGTCCGCGCCTGAGGACATCACAACCAGAGAGGTGAAGTTTTTGCTGAACAACCAGCCAGAGATCAGCTTTGATGCCCGGATGCCTGGAACTGGCACCAAGTCTTGGCAACTGGTGCGCGCCGCTTAGTTCACCTGAACGCTTGCTACTGCCACCTGTTTTGGGGTTCTCTGTTTGCGGGGGAATATGTTGTGAAGATGAGGGCTTGAATTGGAATCCTGTTTGGCGGTGTCAGCATGAGGTTCAGCGAGCGTTCCCAAGATGTTGCTTTTGGGTGCAAGCAGTTCGTGACTAGATATCTAGATTCAGTTGGGACTCAGGGCTTGTGACAAAAGGCTTGCTCCACGGAATTCACACCTTTGTTCGTGAAAGCGCGCGCGGGTCTATGTTCAATGCTGACTATTCCTCAGAAATCTAACCGTGAAAAAGGCAATGTGTTTGGAGTTGCCTTGGTTGACCGCCGGGGGTCATGCATGCTACGTTGCAAGATTTGAGCTCGCCATCTAGCAAACATATGTGTGTGTACGTGAAACAAGTGTATATATATATATATATGTATATGTTCATATGTCCTACATATCACGTACATATTTTTGCATATGCATATAAATATATACATACGCCGCTTTCGGAGTTGCGCAGCTTGCCCCCAGCGGCCAGGCTACTGTGGTGCGAGCAAGAGCGTCACATGAAGCGACGCCAAGTTAGAGTAACCTGCCAAGACCAGCAGCTGGATATCAAGCCAAAAGTGCACTTACATAAAATGATCACGCCCCCGGGTCGCCCATCACCCCGGGAATCTTTGTGTTCCCCTGTGGGCTCTCAGTTTAACCTATTTCAGCCAAGGTTGCTCACGGTTCACAGGTGCCATGATCAAACGCTCTGCTCACTTGGGCTTTCTGCATTGGGGCATAGATTTTCACGGGGCATGATAGTCACCATGCCATGGGCTTTCATTAAGGGAATCAGGACCACCATGACCCATGTCGGGAAATTTTGACCATGCCACCCTACTTGCGACTGGCGAGTGAGCTTGGAGCTGCGCCAGGAGCTGTACGCTTTGCTCAAGGACAATCAGCTGACGAATCCTGGCTGGGAGCGGAACTTGTGGAATCTTGTGGAGTGTTTTTGCCTGGTGGCGTTTGACAAATTTTACTTTGTGTCTAAAAGTCGTGTCGGCCAGCGGCCAGATGTCTCTGGTACTGCCAGTGTGGTGCTGAGTTTAGCGTTTTTCTGTGTATATACTCTTCCTGCCAAATCTGTAGCCAGAAGCTAACTCCACCGCATGGACGGCCTTGCAGCCCTACGCATTCCTGAAGTGTCCCAAGTTGTCTCCTAACATCCTCATCCCCTCAAATGCATTTCCGGGGTACCGCCTGGAATTTCGTTCGTGATTCCATTGTCCCTTTCGAAGGAAGGATCGCAAAGTGAAGTTACGTTGGGACTCCCACAACCCTACTCTTTCGTTGGGTGCGGGAGGTCTTCGAGAATCATCTTCTCGGCACCTTAGTACTTACAAAAAGCCCCTCCAAACGTTAGGGACGTAACAACTCTTGATGCGTTGCAAATCCCAAGGTTTTGACCATTCTGCATTCTGGACCAGCGAAACTAAAAAATGCATCATCCACACCGCCTTTTAAGGAGCATGTACTATTGAGACGCATACGTTCCATGCGCCCTCTCATGCTTAAATGACTGTTGTCGCCGACCCCTCTCTTGCAAACAACAAGTTGAGGGTGGTTTTGGCATTCCCTCCAAAAGCCCTCTAGCAAGAGCCTCATTGGAGACTCCTGGATCTAGGTATGGACATCATGACCTTGTATATAGATATCCACATAAGGCAGCCCATGTTTGAAGGTGCCTTTTTTTTTGGAGGTGTTGGAGCTGAGCTTATTCTGGGCTGACCACAGTTGCCCTCGTTTGCGACATTCTCTCGAGGAACTTCGACCCAGTGAAGGAAGCCTTCAAGGCTGGCACCGTTTGCACAAACTGCAGCTGAAGCTCCAGTATTCCTATTGGAATTGGAGGAGGGAACCCTTGGATCTTCATTTTGTCCACTTTGCAGGGAGTAGGAAAAAGGATCCAGGGCGCCCCGTGGAGCTCTCCCTGGGGGGATCCTGGGATTTGGATTTGCGAAGAGTGACTTGGTTGCCCTGGTCTGTCTAACTCTTTCTCAGGAGTTGCAAGGGTGGACTTTGGGCGCTCCGCTGAATTCCCCTTCTCTTGCCTTGGGCTGCTTTTTTAACCTCATCCTAGAACAACTAAGGGGAACCCCTCCAACAAGCTTCCTACACGTTGAAGCAGCTCCTTGATTCTTCCACAGGCATGCTTACGATTTTGATGGGGATTTGCTCTCAGAAATGGCAGGCGTAGCGTCCCACCCAAATGTCCACCGAATCTGCGTGCAGCTTGGCTCAAAGCCGGCCATGGATAGCTCCAAGTTCCTGCAGCTGCCGGCGAAAGGCGCACTCGGACGTTCGCATGTGTCACTTGATGGGGGCGATCCCAAGATGGGTTCCCATTGCGATTGGCATCCCATGGATTGTACGAACTTTGCTCAGGTAAACTTGTCATGGTGGATAAACGTTAGATATCCGCACTCCCAATCCATGCGATCTTGCCAGGTCAGCTGCCACACCTTGTGCGATGCGGGGTGTTTGGGGTTTCAGACAATGTATGTTTGTGGGGTTTTGGTTTAAGGTTTTTGGGGTTTAGGCTGAGGGTTTTAAGGGCTTAGGTTCATGATTTTTTGCGTAAGCTTAGGTGAAGGGTTTTAGACTTCAGAGTTGATGGTTTTAGGGTCTAGGCTTTGGGGTGTAGGGTCAGTGCAAAAGCAAGCTCGTCAGCAGACAATCTGGGTTGTCGGAGCTGAACTCTCGATAGCCCCAAAAAGCTTTCCGTGCGCAAGAACTTGTGTTGGCCGCAGTTGCACCACTGTGTTGTTGGTAGGCCCCTCGTCTGTACCCGCGTTTTGCGACTCGTCTGTACCCGCTGGAATCCACTCGTTTCTACCCGGGTGGTGGGCGCAGATGAGTCAGATTGATGGCAGTCCCCTATGCTCTAAACCTCACAAATGCAGTACTCACAAGTATTGTGTGGGCGCAGATGATCTTAGGTGTTTTGGGGCTTTACAGCTCTTAGAGAATATTGTGAGAAACTGCCATAGGTGTCTACTATGGGTCACGTGCGGTACGATTCGCTTTCACCAACAGTCCCTGAATGTAATGAGCGGAGCTCCTGGAGTCAAGGATGTGTTTTAGAAGCTTCATTCGGCATGTTGTCAAAGATCCTAAACCCTGAAAACCCTAAACCCTAAGCCCTAAAAACCCTAAACCCAAAAAAACCCTGAACCCTAAAAACCCTAAACCTTAAAATCCTTAAACACTGAAGACCCTAAGCCCTAAAAACCCTAAACCCTAAAAACCCTAAACCTTAAACTCCCTAATCAACAAAGATCCTAAACCCTAAAAACCCTAAACCCTGAAAACCCTTAACCCTAAAAACCCTAAACACTGAAGATCCTAAACCCTGAGGACCCTAAACCCTAAAATCCCTAAACCCTGAAACCCCTAAGCCCTAAAAACCCTAAACCCAAAAAAACCTGAACCCTAAAAAACCTAAACCCTAACATCCTTAAACACTGAAGATCCTAAGCCCTAAAAACCCTAAACCCTAAAAACCCTAAACCGTAAAAACCCTAAACCCTAAAAAGCCTAAACCCTAAAAAGCCTAAACCCTAAAAACCCTTAACCCTAAAACCCTAAACACTAAAGATCCTAAACCCTGAAACCCCTAAACCCTAAAAACCCTAAACCCTAAAAACCCTAAACCCTGAAAACCCTTAACCCTAAAAACCCTAAACACTGAAGATCCTAAACCCTGAGGACCCTAAACCCTAAAATCCCTAAATCCTGAAACCCCGAAGCCCTAAAAACCCTAAACCCAAAAAACCCTGAACCCTAAAAAACCTAAACCCTAACATCCTTAAACACTGAAGATCCTAAGCCCTAAAAACCCTAAACCCTAAAAACCCTAAACCTTAAACACCCTAATCACTAAAGATCCTAAACCCTGAAAACCCAACACCCTAAACCCTAAACCCTGAAAAACCCTAAACCCAAAAAAAGACTGAACCCTTAAAACACCTAAACCCTAAAAACCTTAAACACTGAAGATCCTAAACCCTAAAAACCCTTAACCCTAAAAACCCTAAACACTGAAGATCCTAAACCCTGAAGACCCTAAACGCTAAAATCCCTAAACCCTAAAAACCCTAAACCTTACAAACCCTAAACACTACAGATCCTAAGCCCTAAAAACCCTAAACCCGAAAAACCCTGAACCCTAAAAAACCTAAACCCTAAAATCCTTAAACACTGAAGACCCTAAGCCCTAAAAACCCTAAACCCTAAAAACCCTAAACCTTAAAACTCCCTAATCAACAAAGATCCAAAACCTGAAAACCCTAAACCCTAAAAGCCCTTAGCCCTAAAAACCCTAAACCCTAAAAACCTAAACCCTAATGACCCTACGCCCAAAAAAACCCTAAAGCTCTCTGTGGGCAGGGATGAACCCAAAGTGTGGGCGCAGATGATCCTCCGCTGACCCCTTTTTGCAAAGGGTCAACTTTTATGTATTCGCGAAAGAATCTGTGGGCGCACATGAGTCAGAAAATGTGGGCGCAGATGAGTCACCTCTGTGCGGGCGGAGATGAGCCGAAAATGTGGGCACAGATGAGCCCCCTTCCGTGTTGTTTGAGCTGGCTGCCAGGCATTGTCATTTTGCTCCGTGCCGCAGAAAGCCTGTTTCGCCAGTCATCAGTCATCCCATGTTGCACGCTATACATACACATAAATACATACAAATAAATACATACACAGAAAGACAGATACATACATATATATATACACCTTTTAGATACCTGACTCGGTGAGCAAGCAGGACAAGTTAACAGTGCAATATTTTTGTGGTGTATTGTGAGTTTTGAATGCCTTGAACAAGCCGTGCTGCTGCCTCAATGCTGGATTGGGACGCCAGGTGCCAACGCACCTGCAGTGCTCTTTCGGAATTCCTACCAGAGCCTTGGCTGAGAGAGCTCTGCAAAAGCAGATGCAACCTGGACCACCCATCCACTATGGCGCCGTCTGAGTGGATTTGCTCATGCCTTTTGTGTTGATCTGCGTTTTGCGTCTGGGAGAGTGAGAGCAATTTGTTAATCAGCAACCGCCACAACCAAGTGTTCTCGGCTTTTCTTCGGGGAGAGTGATGGACCCTTTTCAAGCGAAACTGTCAGCGAGTGTACAAGATGTTCACCACACCAACAGAAAGCAGAAATCCATGCAAGTGTAAATTTCTCTTCTGAAAGAAGACTGGACACCAAATCACCCCACCCCCTTGCCCCCTTTTGGTGGGAACACTAATTCTGAGATGAATTGAACTGGAGTACCTTCACCTCACCCTTGGGACAAAAATCAGCGCGATGTAGGAGTGGTGTGTTTTCCATCTTCTACGCCATCGGCCGGCACCCCTTGTACCTCTTCAAGGCCTCGGTGCGGAATGGCCACATCCGCCGTGTCACGGACGAGGACTTGGGCTCCGCTGCCCTGGAGGCGGTTTTGCGGAAATTTTGATGGCGGACCTTTGGAGGGCCCTGGATGCTCAAACTACGCAAATGTTGACCTCAAATGAACCAACCCCAGTGTATTAAGGGGGGTGTGTCCCTGGGTTTGGGAATCGTCACGTTTGGAAAGGAACACCCTATTAATAAACTGGAGTTGATTAATATTTGGTCAACATTAGGTTATAACATATAATCATGGGATTGGTTGACGTCCAAGGCAGGGGCTGCTTGGATGCTGAACTGGTTGCCAGCTCCGGTGTTATGATACCAGGAAATTCTGGGTTGATAAACATGGCTGTGTTCTTTCTGCATGGGTATGGTTTCCTCCCTTTGATTCATTAATCTGGTGTTGCTCTGGGCTGGTTGATTTGGGACTGTCCATGAAAGTAATCCCCGAAACTTGACGAACACCTGCAAAGACATAATGTGCCGACCAAGGAGTACACATTAAGCCAGTGTTCCCCATGGGTAATGCCAAAATCGTCCGTTGGGAGATGGCAGTCGATAAATACGTCGCGTCGGACCGCCATTGTTTCCAAGCTCGAGTGCACTTCTCGCCAGGTGGCTGGCAACAACGTCAGTACCACCATGGTGACCTGCCCCGAGCAGGACAAGCAAACACTAGGCTGCCTGGGCTGGCCGTGGATGTTGTCTGGACTGAGGACACTAGCCTGGCATGCTTGGCTTCATGGATGTGCGTGGCAAAGAACCCTGGAAAAACCGTAGATTGCTGCAATGTAGCTTCCAGGGAATCACGACATACCACGGCCATTGTTCGAGGTGTGTGATGCGCGCGCTTGTTTGTCCTCCTAAGCGGGTTGACAGCACATACGCACTTGTTTTGGCATGTGGGTCGTCTGGTTTCGGTCGTCTGGTTTCAGCAATGAGGTCCAACCGCTCATCGTTCAACTCAAGCCCATGTTGGAATCACATGCCCTTGCTCGTATGGGATTGTATGCCACATGGGTTCCTCTCAATATACGCACATTTGCGTAAGCCGGCTTGCATTCGCATGCCGCCCCACAATCGGTGGTTGAAATGCCTCGGACGGTATGCAGGCATCAAATTGCCCTTCCTCACCATGCTGGTGAAGAACCTCAACAAGTGCCCTGCCTCAAATGGGAAATGCATGTTGGCACACCAGGGTGCGTGTATGGATTCGTCCCACTTGCAGGCATTTGGCTTTTGTTGCACCTTGAAAGCCCGTGTGGGGGGGCAGTGGCTGGAAGCTGGGTTGTAAGAGTTGGCAGCAAACATGGCGGCCGGTGCAAGCTGTACCAAGATGATCAGCATCAAAGTGTTTTTAGCTTTGCACAATCTGAGAATGTCCTCCTTGTGCCTGTGTCCAGGTATTTCACCTTCGAGGTGGAAATTCTGGATGACCTGGGTGCTTTGGTCCTGCATGTCTGGCGGGTGTGTCTCAGGGTTTGAGGGTCATGAAGCTTCCTTTTGCTGACGTGCTTCATGTTGATGCTGATGTCATCCAGTCAATACCTCTTGTAAATGCGACATTGTCTGAAGTGGGGGCGGGAACGCGATGATGGGATGAGAGCCTGCCAACTCAATCAATGGTGTCCATTGGCTGTGTTGATCAGCCATGGCCATTGGGGATTGGTCTTGATCAACCTGGTTGGAGGCATGTACCGGTGCTTGCCTTCTGGAATCCATGCGGGAAGGGTTCCAGGCTATTCCTCACCCCCCAGCCAATTACCTTTGCTCACCTGAGTCCAAGAAAGCTTCGAAGTCCAACCGCAAGGGGCGGGTCCAGGCTGTGTTCCCAGTTGGGTTCCGCGAACCGAGGCCAGCGGCGGCGTTTCCAGGCCTCGACCTTCAGCACCGGAACCAAGGCAGGGCAGGTCTAAGCCCATTTCCGGACAAGGCAACAAAAGCAAAGGCTTGTTCTTTGTTCCTAAGTGGATTGGACATCCCAAGTTGCTGAGTTTTGTGACACATTGGCACAGTCCGGGAACCTGCAGGAGGCCTTATTCAAACGCCAGCGATAGAGAAAGAGAGAGAGAGGGAGAGACCCCCGAAACGCCCGGGTGGGTAGTGCCTTTTTTCAGGGCATCGATGGTTAGCGCTTTGTCGCGCCAGATTGGGACCTTCAGCTGCTCCATGCCCCTGCGACTGGATCCCGGCTGGAACCAGGCGAGCCGGATGTTGGACAAGGATGGTGGCTAGCAGCTGGCTGGGACTGGGCGGGTGGTGCCAATTAGATAGCTGGGCAGAGTGACAGCAATGGACTTTAGTCAACTTGTGTGGGGGAAGAGGAGCTTGCAATAGACAGCTGAGCAGATAGTCTTTTCAGACCAAGAGCTATCTAAGCAACCCATAGCCAGATTGATGACAGTAATTAGATAGGTAGTAGCTGGACAGATGGATAGCTAGATAAATGAGATAGCAATCGGCAGACTCACGAATGGCTCTAGTAGACAGATGTCAATCTAGGCAAGCAGATGGCCAGAGAGACTAATAGCCAGACGGAAGAAAAAGAGACAAAGTACAAGGAGAAGAGCCAAGAACAACAACCAGAAACAAGGAGAAAACCAGATGAGAGCAAGAAGTTGGCAAGAAGGCTACTGTCGCATTTTGATTATGTTTGAAACTTGCCCAGATTCGGGCGGTTTTGGATGGTTTTGGCATTATAGAATGTTGGATATTTGTAATGCATGTCGTAAGCGTTGTCATCACCCATGAAACCGGCGCCAAACGGTCACCCAACAGCTGCTCGCCAATGAACGCTTCATGTGGCATGCTCGTTTGGGGGAGTGAGCGTTTTGTTTTTTCTCGCTGCGGCAGCTCACCTTCAACCTGGCGGATTTTACCAAGCGCGCCTTCCAGAGCAACTACGTGGAAACCCTGCGGGTCACGGTGCATGCGAACTGCCGGCTCCGGCGGGTCTTCTTCATGGACCGGCTCTATGAGACCGAGGACATGCGCCGAAGTCAATGGAACCTTGATCATGAAACAAAGGGCGTCCTTTTCATGTGGTTGTTGTTCATGTTTTGCCTTTTGTGGCCATTTGTTCAGTCAGTTTCTTCCAGGTGAGGTGATGAGGGAAGCACAGCAAGCCATGTTGACGGTAGAATGCGATCCCAGAAAGGGCCAAAGTGATCCAACGCATGCAATCTGAAAGATGAAGAGTCTCCTTAAGTTTGAATCATGCCTTTCAACTCCCTCTTTGGACCTCATTGAGGTTGGGGGGGGGGGGCAAGCATGTTTGTCATGGCGTAAATGCCGGATTTCCGGGTTTTGGCAGCACAGATGGCCCTTTGTTGCCTTATGCCTTATGATGTGTCCCGTCGTTGCAATAAGTACTTGCTCGACCCTTGATGCTGTACGCAGAAGGTATGCCTCGGGCTTGCTCCATTGTTGATTGATCGTGGTAGAAGAACCGGCTCGAGCAGTGCATTCTTGGGGAATCCTTGTGCTTGCACAAAGGCATACTGTCCTCTCAGCGAGATGGCGAGCATACGCAAAGCATGACTTCAAACACCCAACCATAATCGTCATGCCAGCGTTCCTCATTGCCTGAAACGCAAATTCATGGCTCTTGCAAGCTGCGTGTTTGCACTTTGAACTGGCACCCTATGCTAAAGGCATGAGGTTGGTCAACGCGCTTCATGTCACACAATGTCACACTAAGGGTAATGACCACTCAATTGCGTGCACAAAAATGGCGCTTCTATTGGAGGAAACCGGACTACTTTTGAACCACAGCTGCTTTTTGGCGAATGTGCGTATGTGTTTACCACATCGGCGACTTGCATTTTTTTGTTGGCGCAGGGGGCGGTAGCCGCACTTTTGCAGCATGGCCGGAGCCTGCACCAGGAGCTGCCGGCGGACTTTCGCCTGGCCGTGCTGAACCGCACTGCTGCAGCTCTCCCAGTGGCGCCGGTGGAGCCTGCGCCCGTTCCGCCAGATGAGACCTGGCAGGAGCGAGAACGCGAGGACGGGACAGGGATAAAGTTTCTGACGGCTTGGCTGGCTGGCTGATCTCAGTGCGACTTTGGGAACATGTGTTTCTTTGCCTGCCAGCCAGCCAAGCGTGCGTGAGTGTGTGCGTTTTTTTTTTTTTTTTTTTTTTTAATGCTTGCGTGCGTGCCAAGAAAGTAGCCATGTCACACATCCCTCTCTTTCTTGGAAAGGTTCATTTGGCCAAACGCGCTTTTGAGCAACAGTTCAGAGAAGGGTTCACCAGAGGAGAGCCAAATCCACACGCCGACCTCTACAGCTGCCACAGAGAGCGGCTTGGCCAGAGAGGTCACACTGCTGCTGAATTACGCGGGCCAGGACCAGTCAGGATCCTGTAAGTTGGGAATTTCTTCTTCGGGGTGTGGTGCAGGAGCGTTGGCGTGTGCGTGTGTGTGTAGCCCAAGATCTTCAGTGGCATAGAGTGGCACGAAACAGAGAATTCGGAACGGTTCCAGATTGAATGTTTAAACAGAGAAGTGCTGCAACTCAGCGCTGTTCATGTAGGTGCTGTTGGCCGAGCACAGGGTTCCAGTAAATAAATGCTATCCTTTTCTGGCTGGCAATTGGCCATGTTGCTTTCTGGTTGGGTGCGGAAATACCTTGTTCAACGTGGCACGCCTTTAAACACATGAGCACCAACTGATCGATGTTTCTTCCGCGCTGTCACTTCACCAATCGCACCTACCATGACTTGTGCAATTAGGACATCAGCAGCTGATGCTTGTTGTCAGCTTGGGTGATGTCCGTTCCTCCAGTACGATGATGATTTTCAACTCCAACGCAATATTGGCCAGGTCGGGCTAGGAAAACCTGAACCGTGATGCAAGTTTGATTGATTTTGACTTAAGAATACTGTTTTGTGGACTCCTGGCCGCAGGGGCCTTTCGACCGGCCCCAGGTGACCTGCCGGTGTTGGAGAGATGGAAGTGTGAAGCCTGAGGCGGACAGCTTCGCAAAGGGAAGGGCTAGATCTAGGTAGCATTGGCCGCATCCACTTGGCCGACCGTAGGTGTGTTCAATGTCAGGGGCGCACTGGCTTCCACATTTATAAGTGTGTTTCCACTTGTTAGCCAAGTGCGTGTGCTGGTCCGAACAAGGTGCGTTTTCCAATTGACACAATCCAAAGCATGGTCACTCTCGGCAAAGAGACCCTCCCAGAGTCCCCAAACAGGCGAGACCGGTGTTCCAAGTCTTTTTCAGGCCACGGATATGAATGGTTGGCCGGCAGGGCGCCCAATGCTAGCGTGCATGAACCAGACGCATCAGCGAGGTGCACGGGAGTCGGAGTGAAAGGCGAAGATCATGGGCATTCATGGGCAGTCAGAGTTCCCCATGCTTCCATCACCTACCAAGGGAAACTCATTCTTGGGCCCCAAAGGTGATGTGTTTAGCCACCAAAGGACATGTTGGGACCCATGAAAGGGGGAGGTTGTCCAGTCCATCCGAAGGGTTTATGCAAACTCCCTTTGCCGAGAGGCGCAGGGGGTGGGTCCGTACAGAGGTCTGTTGTGCAGAACTCGGCAGTCAGGTGCTGGCTAGCATGGTGCTGGAAGTTTGGAAGCACAGTAGACTCAGTAGATGCAGTTGTCACTTCCAGACATGACATATGGGGGTTGATCAAAAGGTCCTTGCAAGGAGTTATGTATTCGGTGACCATTCGTCTTTGTTTAAATCCCTCCGCGAAAGATCGGCGATGGAGTTCGCGAAAGAAACTTTTTTTTTCGCGAAAGATTCCGCGTTGGGTTCTTGGAGGCATCCTGTGCACTTGCATATTTGCAGACCCTGCTCCCTTGTAGACAGGGAGATGCGCAGCACTTATACTTGCATCATTGATTCTCATTCCTGTGTTGGCAATGGTGCAAACCAATAACGTTGGCTGTGCTATTTTGGAGCAAGTTTCGCGAAAGATCCGCGAAAGACCGGCGAAAGTCCATGGAGCTTGTTGCAAGGTTCCGCACTTCCCCGGCAAGCGCAAGTGACAAGGGCGAATGACGGTGACTGCTTTCTTTTAACGCTACTGCAAGCCTGCCAGCTCAAGTGAGCTGCGGCTATTACTGCACTGTGTTTGCAAGCACAACTGCAGCAGCCACAATGGCTCCAGAGCGCACGCTGCAAACAACAGGGCGTGGCGATGGAGTCGCGAAAGATGCGCGAAAGAAACTTTTTTTCTCGCGAAGATGGCGTTTTCCGGAAACAGAATATTGATCAACTGACATATGTTATTTGGACCTGTTGCTCTTGCGGCAAAAGAGGAGGTGTGATTAGATGAAGCCTGACTTGACGGGACCCAGATGGTAGCATCGGCACGGCCTTGGTGCTAGATGTGCAGAATATTATTTTCGCAGAATGTCCGGCTTGCGCGGAAAGCGCTGGCCCGGACCGGCGCCGATTTTCCGTTTGCAAGCTGCGAGCAAGACCAGTCTCTTTGCAGGTGGCAAGCTGCCGGCATGGAAGTGTTCCTCAACAATTAGACCGTCCGTACGCCAAGCATCGATGATATATATATATATATACATATAGATGCATATGTAGCTATATATATATATGTGTGTATCATATGTACATGAGCCAGTGATCCCTGTAACCTTGGTTTCGAAGCTTAGAAGCACTCCAGGGAGCTTCTGCCCGGCCAGCTGCGATATCTGCAGAGTGGGCTGCCCGCAGGTTGGGCGCCGTCATCTCTGTCGCCTCCATTCCCAGGGGCCTGGTCATCCCGCAACCAAGCCACTCCAAGGGAAGTCCCCGGGCCGGCGCTTGTGAAAGGGAAGTCATGAGCACCGAATGTTTAGGACTTGCCGAGCCCAGCAGTTTCAACTGCCGGCAACTCTGGATGTAGATGCTTAGATGTATTCAGCACGGATTTTGTTGGGTCTCTGAGTTTGTTTTGATGTGATTTGACCAGCCTGTGCAGCCCGCGTGGATGCTGCAATATATTGAACCCACATAGCGGCACCCCGGAATTGGTAGTTGCCCCCTAGTTTTGCCCTTTGAACCACGCCCTGGGCGGCACCCATATGTCTTGTTGCCAGATCTTGCAAGTGGTAGGCTTGTCGCCTCAGGTGGCTTGTGGGTGCTTGGAGCTGGGTCATGGCGCCCTGACGTTTTGCGTGAAAAGTGCACGTTGGCTGGGCTGAGTTGTCATGAGGCGGATGTACGAGGGTGGGCTCAGCCTGAGGCAGTCAGTCAAGCAAGTGATAGCCTTCTGATGGGCCACGGCTTTGTTTTGCTGACTCAGGCCCTTCGACACGTGCGAGCTTAGGCTTGGATAAATCACGGCAGCGCAGCTGCATGTCTCATTGTCCAGCTAAGCTGGTCAACGAGGTGGTTCCGAAGAGGACCTCGCGGTGAGTTTCAGTTGCACTCCAATGCACGCCACGGCGCCAAATCCATTTTGCAACGCATTTCACCACCCGAAGCCACAAGGGGGACTCTCTTTCACACAAGGGGTGCGGGGCAGCGCTGGAGTGAGGGCCTTGGATCTAAGCCGCCTTGCGCGATTCCAAGGACCGCGAGGGCCGAAGTAGCTAGCTGCGAGGAGACACGCCAATTTTGCAGGACCTGAGCACCAAACGGTGCATCCCGCCTCAAAAAACAGGAGTTTGCAGCCATGGCGGCCAAGAGAAGGATCCCTGCATCCGGTCAACTAGGGTTGCCCAATTGTCAAAACCTTTTGAATAGCAGCCTCATGATCGCACATGTGTTGCAGTTGCACGCTTTGTTGTTGCCAGTTATGTCCCACCAGACTGACGTTGCTCTCCACTGTGTTGAGTGGTTGCCACAAAGCACGGGAAACGTGTAATAACGTCATGGTCCTTTGATGCCCAGTACAGAGTATTCTTGGGGTCGAAAGGGCTTCCCAGGGGCCGCATGGGCAAAACAAGAGGGCAACGATCTATTGGCCACGCTGTGTGCATGCAATTCAATGGCCAGTCCCTATTACGTTGAACCAGCACAATCCGGGCTGGGAACGGTTATGAGCAAAGGTAAGGCGTCATCGGTTTTTCCAACAACTGGGGCCATTTGATGTGTTTGTCAGCGGGGCAATGTGCAATATTCGAACTGCAGATTGAGAAAACCTGACAAGCATCAAGAGAGACGTCAGAGCCCGGCAAGCGTACAGGTAGAATATGGTAGAATCTTTGCCCCGGGTCATTGCAACAGTCGCAAAAAGTTTGAAGCCTGTTCCTTTGGACGTTCCTTTTCCGTGCCTTTGGAGATCAATCCTTCTCATTAGGCCAGTTGGTTTGAACAAGCCACTCGTGCCCTCCTTCTGCGCATTGCGCATGTTAAGGGGCTAAAGCCACGTCCAAGGGGTTGCCGAATCACACAGACAAGGAACAATGTTCATCATGTTCGCCTTGTGTTTTGTGTCTGGACATGTTCTCAAACGCCTTGTTTGGAGCAAGCCCTCGGAAGAAGCATGGGACTGCTGTGCATTCTGCTTGCATGAGTAAGAGCGGGGCCAGGATCAAGCAATCAGCCTCTATTTTAGCTGCCATCCAATGCATTTGTATGCCTCCAGCTAGGGCAGCCCACCCTTTGGGCAAGCTGAATGCGCCGATTGCTCTGACATGCGGAATGTCAATCCGGCAGGTCTACGATCCCAACAACACGGGCTTTGTGGACATGGACATCGTGAAAAGTTTTTTCAAGGCCAGCAATCGAGCCCCTAGCCAGGCCGATCTCGCCCCCGTAGCGGAGAGCGCCCTATGTGATGCACAACTCTCCATGTAAGTGGTGTCCCCCAAAGGCCCTCCCCCCAATTCAATTGCTATACCCCGGTTGATGGTGTTTGTTTGTTTGGGCAAGGCAGGGCTTAGACCTGTAAAACGAGTATTCCGAGAGAGGCTTTTGCGGGCGGGTTATTTCAACGTGTTGGGGATTGGGACGCTGCTCTTGTATTTTGTCACGACCTTCAGCTCCCTTGTTTCTTTGCAACTGCCCACAGGCGCTTGGGGGTATGTTTTGAACTTGTGTGCAGGAAGGCTGCAGGATTGAGGCCCCAGGACTTGTGTCCCTGTCACCTTTGGTGGCGTAGTGAAGAGCAGCCTCACCTGATGGAGCCTGGTGCCTTCAAGAACAAATTGATCTTCCAGCTACCCTCGCAGGCGCTGAGATTGTGGGAGGAAGCATAGCGCATGCTTCGCAATCACACTGCGCACAAATCATAGGTTCAAGGCTGCTTGTTTGACATTCTTACTCATGCCTGCTTGGCAGGAGCTGGGATACGGGGAGATTTCCGACGAGGACGGGAGTGTAACGTCCAGCGTTCTTTTTGCTACATGCGGCTTTGGGACATGAGCATTTGGAAGCTGGGAGAGCACTCTTTGTGCTGCTTGATGGGCCCTGGAGGGTAGACTACTGCAAACACACATAGGCAACTTTCCTCAAGCATGCCCAAGCTGTTCCTTTTGAGTTGCTATTCATGCCTTTTGTCTGGATTGTACACTCGCCCTTCGAAGCCTCAATACCAGCTTGATGCACACGTACAAAACGAAGGCACATGGCAAAGGCAAAGAGCGACAATGAAATGCGAGCCTATGAGAGCTGCTTGGCATCATCATTGGTGCGGCAGGTGTCGGCGAGAGTGGGTATGTTTACATGTTTACACGCACGTAGAGTTTTGGACTAGCCAGACGGAACTCCAGCTGATACCACCATGTTGAAGGACAACTTGCATGAAGCGTTGCACAACACGTCAACACCTGGTCCCGCGGGAAATTCTGGCGCTCGGCACTTTTCGGAAGGATGCCAAAATCATCCTGGAGACTGCCGACGGAGACAAGGACCAGAGGCAGGGCCGTGCGGAGGCACAGAGGAATTCCCTTTTTGTAGTGGCTTTCCGAGAATGATTCTGGCTTTGGGATAGGCTAGACTCTTTTCTAAACAGCCCAGTTCGGAGTGATCTTGGGTTGACCTTCAAGGCCTGAGATGCATGCAACCATGACCCTTGAGGCCCCCTTTGATGTTGGCGTCCTGCCAATGGGAGTTGAATGGAGAGATTTAGTTTTGTAGCTTCGCGTCGAGGCAGCCACATGGCTTTCTAGGTTCAAGGTCAAAGCCTGGCCTTTCCTTTGTGCTTGAAGAAGCTGCCCACCCACCGATGACCCTGAGTCACTGCAGCTGTTGCTTTTTATTTCTTTGTTTTCCCGCCCTTAGCATTCATGTGTTGCCAGACAGAGTTTGGAAGCAGCCTCACCCTGCGCAATACGCTCACACGCACATAAATGCCTACATGCATACGTTACATTGAGTCGCATCGCATCGCATTGCGTTGCGTGCCGTTGCGTTGCATGACTTACATGCATGGTACGTAGGTACGTGCATGCATCATGGTCGCCTCCTTGTCGTGCTACTTCATCATCAGACTCGGTTCATTGGTGCTTCACAAGTGCCTGTTGACAATACATAATGCATTTCGCGTTCCTCACTCCTGGAATGGCTGTCCTTGCGGCGTTCTGCAAAGCAGACAAGTGCCTGGTGCCCGGAAGGGTGGGAGAATTTCCCACCATCCATGCATCCTTTTCATGACCCCCCTGGGATGGCAAAGCTTGTGACACTTCACATTCCGCAAGCCAGTCAGAAGAGGCCAAAAGGTATTATCCTATCCGTCTAACGTGCCAGGCTGCATGACAGCATGTTCCCTTGCTGACTGGCCCAAAGTCCGTGTTTGTTGAGAGTGTTTTTTGCCAGGATCGGGCTGGAGGATTTCCGCATGATGGTGCCCTTCGGTCAGCCTGACGCGCCAGGAGCTCAGGGTAGTTGTTTGGTGTCGATGGTGCCTTGAGCATTGCCTGTGCCGGAGAAGCCCGATCAGGACTTCACACGGCATCACACGACAAAACTCGATTAGTCAATTTTGATTGATTGTGACTCCTCATCCAGCTTGTTCTGTTCGCAAGGTTTCTTGCGCAAGGGACGCGCGTTGCTTTTTTGACGGCTTGCCATGCCCATGCCGGCCCGAAAGCAAGCCTAACCATGGTTTGGAAGCCTGCTCCGAACATGGAAGGGCAAAGAAAGGATGACAAGGCCCTCGGTTTTGCCAAAGCCACTAAACACGCCTTGGCAAACCCGGGTTGGCAGCTGTCAGTTGTTATGAGCAACGTGCCGTTGACGCCAAGTGACAAGTGCCTGTGATGACACGCTCATGAGGCTTAGCACATGTTGCCATGAGTTGCAACATGTTTGGGCCATTGTATTGAAGTGCGTATTCACTTCGACGTCCCTAACATCTCCAGAATCATGCATAATTACTTGGAGGGACGCCGTTTTGACGGGTTGTTTTTGGATTCTATGAAGGCCTTGTTCCAGGGGCATTGCGTTCGTTTGTTCCTTCTGCATCTTGCTAATAGGAAGCGGCTCTTGATCCCTTCTTGCCCGCCGCAATGGCCTGCCAAGGGGTGGCACATGTTCTGCTAGGATCTTTTCTGACCACCAGGCCCCCCAGCCAGATCAGGTCAACTAGAAGTTCAAAGGAATCCGTTGTTCAACAGCCACTGGTAGGGTGATGCCCATCCGCTGTTTTGTCACGGGCCCTCGTAGGCTGCCTGCCCGCAGCTCCAAATGAACGGGTCTCACGGAACTGTCAAGAGGTCGAACTGGTTTTGCCTCGGCTTTTCAACATGGCCTCGTGAGTGACTAGCTCGCACCGGTGCAAGAATGCCACACAACGCATGGTCTGCACGTCCCACAGTGACGAATAGTGGAGTGGTTACCTCCAATATGCCTGCAGAACATCCTTGCCTCCTTGCATGACGGAACTGAGCTGACAAAGTCCGCTTGTCCCCCAAACGAACAGTGGGTTGTCAAGAAGATGGACCAAAATTGAAAGGCGGGCCCATAAACCATGGCCCAAAGGGGGTACCCATTTTGGACAACCCATCAAAAGTTAGTTCTTTGAGCCGGTAGTTACCGGCCCTCCGGCCGAGGTCGGGCAGCTCCGCGGATTAGGATCGGGGCATCGGGGCCGTCCCGAGAGGTTCCTCGGGGTGGGACCCCTTTTTTGGGGGGGTTGTGAGAGGCAGAAACCATCTGAACGCGGTGTTCTACACCATTTTTGTAGGTGCAGCCCCTGCAAATGCACTTGCATACTCGCAAGTACACTAAGCTGGGGCCTCCAGAACTAGCAAAAAGCATGACATAGGATCCTTTCAACGCAAGCATTATGATCAGCAAGAGCTTCACCTTGCGCAGGTTCCCATGCTCCTCCTGCCAAACGCCCGAGTTTCCGGTTGAGGTCCTCAACTGTTAGTGGTAGTGGCGTTAGGTAGTCCGATAGCCGACATGGAATGCGGGATGGTATTCGGTGCTGCGGTTGCCTCTGTGACGAGAGAAGTCCAATGCCGGTAACAAAATCATGGAAACCGGCACGCCAATACCCGATAGACTGATTTCGTTGGATGCCTGTTGCCCTGTGATTCGCGTTATGATTGCGCCGCCAGAAACCTCCAGCTGAGTCCTGCAACGAACTCATCCCAGAAGTTTGTTTGACGATGCATGTCAGGTGGTCAATTCGGTCCGGTGGTGAATGTTCGACGTTTACGAGTTGGACAAACCGGCAATCATATGTTCACACCCTTTTGCTGCACATTGGATTGGATGTAAATGAGCCCATCCCGCTTTCCAGGCGCGCTTTGGAATCTGCACCGCATGACTAGCCACCTGGCGCGGAGCTGTGGTGACCTGAAGCCCTCTGGGAGGATGGAGGCAACATGACCCAATTCCTCATTAACATGCTTTCCTCTTTTTCTGTCCAATGGGTTCGCTGCTTAAAATGGCTTCTGCAATCTCAATCTCGTTAATGCTAAGGTGGCATGGAGCCATTCACTTCATCGTTTGCAATCGCAGGCCCAGCATCTTCCTTGCAGTAATTACCTAGTGAACACGAGTTGCTTGGTCGCATAAAGGACCAAACTCACAGTTGTTTGCTTGCTAGCACTCATGGGAGTCGGCGTCACATGCATGTCCAGGGTGATGCTGCAACCCTGCCGTGCTAGTGTTAGCATTGTTTGTAGCTCTTGTTCACGGTATCGCGCTGACATCGTGACTTTTGCCGTGCCGTCAGGCTTTAGACAACTGGCAGTGATATGCTTTACACACTCACACTTTCACACGCCTTCCGAACTGATGCAAGGGGAGTGCATACCATGAATGGGTCAACCAAGCAGGTTCTTCCGCCGCGCTGGGCGTGGTAAAGTGCCCAGGTGGAAGTCTCACCCACAAAAGGAGGCTCCCCAAAACAGGAGGGCCTCGTCACGTCGGCCGCGCTTGAAAAGCGCACTTGACGTGCCCCTGGAGCCTGCAGAAAAGTGTCAAAAGCAGGTATGAGCGATGCAAGGGTTGGCGTATTGAGCGGAAACCTTGGCTTCAATCAGGTCGGGTGGACAAGATGCTGTAGGTGTTCTGAGGTAGATGCATTCTGCATTGCTAATCGGGCAGGTTTTGAGCGATAGCTAGCTGATGGACTTTGGCAGTCCCTTAGGGTTAGTAGACCTCTTCAACTGCACATTATCTAAACATATCTGAACTGCCAGCTGAGACTTGCCTGCAAGCATGCCTTGTACCTGGGCAGCGTGCCATCCAAGAGCAAGAGGCTTTGTCGTGCTATTGGGCTAGGATTGGCTTGCTATTCCAGAATTGTCAGACGTGTTGTTCATTTTCCTTTGTCTCTTCACCAAGGGGATCTTTTGCGGTGCCTCGTTACACACGCGGTCATGGTCATACCCCGGGGATAGCAAGACAACTGGGTTGTTTTGGTGGTTTATATTGAGCCCCTAGCACTGCACATCGCTCCATCTACGGGGCCAGCCTTCATGCCAGTGAAGCTCCACTGGACCCCTCCAGTGGCTTCGGTCCTGCATGTTTGGGTCTGCTTCTTCACCCTGGACATGCAGTCATGACGTTACATGCAGAGGTTGGCATGAGACACCGGAACCGCACCGACGCGTTGCCGCCGCATTTCGGCCCTAACGAGCCCGTTTCGCAGCCATTCATGGAAGCATGTCCAGACCGAGGGCCTTGCCAAAAGGCGGGGACTATCGATTTTCTCACGTTTCTCGGCAGGCGTGATTTCAGCTGTCAGAAATGAGAGTGGTGGATTTGGCGTTCAATTCAAGAAGTCCTTTTCTGCTTGGCTTAGTTTCAAGAACCCCCCCCCCCGGTGCGTGATGTTGGGAACATGCGACAGGCATGACATGAAGCAATATGCTGGGAACGAAGATTGCCTGATGCGACAATTGCACAAATACATTGTTGTGCACATGTCAAAAACACCGGACACCAAAACTGATCCCAAATCGGGACTCTTCGGAATTTTAAGATATTGTGATGCAACGGTTCTGTTCGGTTCCGTTCCGAGCTCTTTAGAACGCTTTTGGAACGCCTTTGAACGCCTTTTGATTTCATATTTATATGTATTTGTATTGAGCTCGTTTTGGGCTGAAAGGCTTTGGAATGGTCCCGAACGGGCAAAGCAGCACCGGTGATACACTTGCATCAGCAGTCGTAACTTACATTTTCCGCTTGCTGCAAGGATTGTAGAAACATGAATCGCAGTGATGTGACTGGCTTGCGGGCAAATGCTCCTGCGGACATGGAGATCCCGGCGTCTCCAAACCCTGACCCGCCATCATTAGAACACGGAAGCGTTTGGTGGAGCCGCCTTTGGCGGTACGACGGGTTCACTTCTGAAAAGGCGAATTGGATTTGATTCGTTCCTTGTAGTTAGCATTCGGCTACTGTAAGGAATCATGTATTGTTTATGGGGTGTCCCCTGCGTACGGCAAACTACTGGCTTTGTGACCCTGGTCGTGTCCTGCTAATCCGTTGTGCAGGCAATGACCCTGACCCTGGAACTGGCCTTAGGGCCCACGCTCGGCGAAGGCAGGGCTGGGGCAGCTGAAGCTGCAACAGAACATGCAGGGATATCGAGACCCAGCTTTTTGCTCTGGGTGCAGTGGCTTTTATACTGGACTGAGACAGGAAAAAGAGGTTTAAGAACGACGAAGACAGCAGTGGGAGCAGACCAGCGCCCCCACAACCGCAACGACAGCGACAGCATCAAAGCTAAATGGCAGCAGCAAGATGCGGCGTGGAGTCAGTGTAGAAAGAGGGCCTTCCCGGCCCCGGTTGTTAGCTGTGCCACCCGCACTTCTGCCAGGTTGACAGGGTCCTTCTGCAAATTGGGGGCACGACAAACGGGAATACTGGCATTCCTGGAATCCAGCATGCCAGCAGAAGCTGGCATCATTTGTTTTCGGGGCAGATCAGTTTTTGCTGGGCTTGTGGCTTCATGCGGCAAGAACATGGGCGACCCAGAGAATGTTGTTCGAGGTCGCCATTTTTGGGGTGGTGCTCAATGGAATCCAATGAAAACCATCAATTGTTTGGGGGGTGCCCCAGGTACAGACAAGCTCACATCAAACAGGAAGCAACCTGCAGACACCTACCACTCCCCAGCAGATTAGGGCCTCCCAGCAAGGTTCTCAGAATCCAGCAAGGTTCTAAAAGCCTTTCCTGGATGGGTGCTTTGCTTTGTCCCCCATCTACCCTTCCCAGTTTCTGGACTTTCTGGTTGGGAAGATCGTGTTTGGCAAGCAAAAATCCGGACTTTGCTGACAAGTTTGGACCGCCGCGGTTCGTTTCGTTCGACGTGCTTCGCGTGTTCCCAGGCACCAGCGGCGTGGTCCAGCTGCTGGCAGAGGAATCCTTCGGGAGGTTTGCAGTGAAGCGCTTCAAGGAGAAGGGCGGCAAAGAGGCCCCGGCCTCGCAGAAGACGGGGTGATTGGGTCTACATGGCTCTGGGTCAAAAATAGGTACCGAAATGGAACCCTTGTAAATGGAAACATGGACTACAATCTGCGGTCCCCTGGTGGCTTCATTTTGACCCATACCCACATGTTGTTGTTGTTTTTATGTTGTTTTTTGCGCTTGGAGTTGGAGCCATGTGTGGTGTCCTTTGCCAACGTGTCTTTATGATTCGAGAACATGGCTACTGAATTTGCCCTCAGCTGGTGACCCATGGGTTCTGGGTTTGTCTTTGTTCCCTTTTTTGGGCCTTTCTTGTTTTTCCTCAAGCGTTGGAATGCTTGGGTGGAAATTTCAGGTCCTCAAATGTTAGCCAACGCCTCCAACAAGCGGCTCCTTTGGACTGTGGACTGATGCAGGCTCCAGAAAGAGGGCAAAAGGCAAATCCATGTGACCTAGGGGCCAGAAAGACGTCCGCCCTACGGAGACCTTCTTCTGCGATCCCAATCAGCAGGTTAAGCCAGTTCTTTGGTTGACGCTCGCGGGTATAACGCGATCCGACTGCGATCCTGCCTCACAAGCCAGAATCTAGCTGCTTGGGTGGAATGCCTGGGTGCTGTAAGAATGCCTGGGTGGACGCATGCACCGCTCCATCATGCCGCATCCTGGGCATTATTTTTTTGCGCACGATTCTTGCCACTCTTCCATTCACCACCGTTTTCTTGCAAATGTTCACTGCGCCATTTTGCGCGCAAATTTCAGCCACAAAACCCGCTCACCTGTTGATGTAGAGGTTCCAATATCCGATTGGGCGGCACGTGCTCCGGAACCCGCCTGGCCATTTTTCAGCTTCCAAGCACATGCGAAAATAGCCAACAATCGGCTCACAACGGCCATAATATCCTCAATTGCTGTAGAGACAGTTGCCTGAAACAAAGCTGTCCAAATATTCTGACATTCTGATCATGTCCACCGCCAATAAAATTAGGTGAGAGACTACTGGAAACTAGGCGTTGCCCAGCAACTGGCGTCTACTGTCAGGATTCCACCCCGCAACCCTCTTCTCCTCGCAACCCGCTGATTCGGCTGCCTGCCAGGCCCTTGCAGAGGAAGTGCGGCTCCTGAAGCTTTGCTCAGCTGAGGCGATCGGGGGAAGGGACGTCGTGTTCTTGGCGAGTGTGATGCTAGGTTGTTCATCCTTTTTTATCGCATGAGATACGGTGAATGTGTGAGTCGGCAACCCCGGGTTCAGCCCTGTGCGGACAGTGGTTGCCGCTGTTAGTGGCTTTTTCCGACCTCCCATTTGTAGTTAAGAAGAAAGCTGTGTTCCACTACCTCAGGCTCTCGCACCAAGGGGATGGAAGCCGAGCGTATTCACGGTTTCTCGGTTCGGGTCAGGGGGAAACTTATGTCAGCAGACTTCTGTTGGATGCCCTGGCAGTGGCCGGGACTGGCTCTCCATCAGCGACAGAGTACCTCACCTTTCGTGGCATTTCTTGCACCTGGGGTTTCGGGGATACATGTCAACCTTCGGTGGTGGAAGCTACCCGATTCTCCCATCAAGAGCCACCACCCCGATATCCTACCAACCATTGGAGCCAGTCGCCGCCCGAATGAGGGGTTCCATGCCACATTTTGGGGTTGTGAGAAATTCCGGTTCCATTTTTGGATTCGCATTTCTTGACGGCATTGCTAAGCAGATCAACCAATCCAGGCCTTGCAATGCCTGGTTTTGTTTTGACATTCTCGACGTTAACTTGAAACCCTCCCAGCTCGTGGAAGCGGTTGGAAGCAGTGGCTCTCCATGGCTCGGACGCAATGCGCCCACTTCTCCTGCCGCCTTGAACTTCCTACTCGGCAGTCAGGGCGGCTTTTTGGAAGCTGAACGGTGCGGGGAGTTTGTTTGTAGATGCTCCACCCCTGGGGCTTCACAAGGGACAAGAAGGCGTCACTCTGTTCATCATCCAACAATTGTGGAATGAACGCACAACCCTACAACACAAACAAACGTGCCGCACATGAGAAACACGTTTCCCAACCACAACTTACCGAGCTTTGCCCCGCCGCGCCAGTGCGCCCACGTGCTGCATTTCGCTTTTGCGTGCAACACAAAGGATGGGGTCTGCCTAATCATGGAGGCGCGGGATTTGAGAAGCGGCGGCAGGGTGGTAGCTCGGAGTTCGGGACCACTTTGTGGATTTGAACGTCAAAGTAAAGCACGCAGTGGGAGAGGCAAGGGCGCAGCCATCGAGGGGAATTGTCTTGTTTTCATGTTTGCGGGTCTGTGTGTTTGTGTTTGCGCGTTTGCGTGTTGTGCGTGCGCGCGTGTGGGTGCGTGCGAGTCTGAGTGTGAGTGTGAGTGTAAGTGTGAGTGTGTGTGTGTGTGTGTGTGTGTGTGTGTGTGTGTTTGTGTGGGTGGGTGGGTGGGTGGGTGGGTGGGTGGGTGGGCGGGCGGGTGGGTGGGTGGGTGGGTGGGTGGGTGGGTGGGTGGGTGAGTGGGTGGGTGGGTGGGTTGGTAGGTGGGTGTGTCTCTGTGTGTGTGTGTGTGCGCGTGTGTTTTTGTGTGTCTTGTGTATCTGTGTCCGTGTCTGGGCGTTGGTGCGTCTGTGTCTCCGTGTCTCTGTAGGTCGGTGTGGCTGTGTGGCTGTGTTTTTGCGTGGGTTTGTGTGTTTGTGTGTTTGTGTGTTTGTGTGCTTGTATCTCTTTGTGTCTTTGCATGCGTCAATGCCTTCATCTTGCTGATTTCTCGAAATGTGGCTTGCGGCAGGCCCATGGCCAAACCGATCAGCAGCGCGGTTCTGATAGCCTTGTGATCCCAGCCGCCATCAGGGCACCCATAGAGAAAGCATAGCGGTTTGGCGTACTTGGTCACAAGCACATAGAATCATCCTGCAGATACTGAAGAAGAGTTCCCATGTTTGTGTGAACATGGGCTATTCCACTGGTGTCCCAGATGCTTTTGTCAAGGATGCATTCAAGCCTTTTTGACCTTCAAGAGTAGGACTCAAGGTCTCCAAGGAGACGCGGATGTTTGCATCCTGCCCTTTTGTTTGTTTAGCCCCCTTGCCAATGCTAAAGGAACAACATGCGCTTCCTTGCATGTTTGAACTCTGGAAGGCACAGATATACTTTGTTGGATGACGCCCCTGACTTATCGATGTTAGTCAGTGTTTCCAACTGCCATCCAGGGTGATGATTTGTTTGAGCAAGTTTGGGCCATCTCCCAAGACCTCCTTGCGTGTCGGGTAAGCTCAAAAGCAGCTACTAGTACGATCCAAGATCCATGTTGCTCCAGTGCACACCAGCATCGTCCACCAAACCCAGTTAAAGCACTCAACCGCAAGCTTGACACCAGAACCGGCCAAGGCTCTGGCCAATGATATATTCAAAGAATCCCAACATGAGCTTCATCAGCCAAAGTTTCCCCTCATGCCAACAAGCTGCATGAGAACTGAATGGCGGCAGGCATGCGACGCGACGCTGTGGGATGCATTGGTCGACTCGGAGAAGTGGAGGAGCTGCGGACATGCCTGCCCAGAAGCTAACATAGTTTGACCATGTTTTGCTTTGTTTTTGTCCAAGCCGTAGGCATCAACAGGCCACACTGGATGAAGGTTTATCTGCGGTAGCATTCATGGTGGGCATGCGCTTCCACACTGCCAAGGGAGTTTCTTCGAAGGGAAGGCAAGGCGTGTTGCAGCCAAAGATGTTGCACCGCATACCGAACCAACCACAAGCAGGTATGGCAGCCAGGCTGCTGCACGGTTGCAGTAGTGCGGGTCTAGAATGTTCTGTGATAGCAGCGTCCTTGCGTAACGTAGGCGGGCACAACTCGATGAGCTAGTGCACGCTGGTCAATTGTTCATGTCTTGGAAGCAAACAGCGAGGTGAACGTCAAAATGAAGTCCTGACCGCTACGGTAGCACTGGCTTTGGCATCATTGCTATTAACAGAGGGCTTTAAACACTTTATCCGAGTACTCCACAACGGCTGATTAGGTAGCCGCGGCATCATCCTGTCATGGATGGTGAGGATCAAAGCTTTGTCAGGCCACGACTTGTGTAGCCTGATCTATCGTCATTTGAGGGTCCCCCAGGATAACTCTTGCAGCATAGCCGCTCACCTGTGCAAGCTGCAGATCTTGCAGGGTTTGCAGCAACTTGCACCTTGACTCAGCTGCATTTCCGGGTGTTAGCCTCTACGAATTACCAGTCAAGTGTCCAACCCCCATGAGCCGCAAGGAGCCTTAAGGGCCACGTGGACAGAGCAGCTTGGAGTTTGCAGCTCTGCCGAGCGGTGAGCCACTGTCATAGCCTTCAGGTGCTACACCGGGCCACTCGGACTGATCCCCAAAGCACTGGTTTCGGGTTACCCTCCTAGTCATTCTTTGAGAAATCTTGTTTTGGATTGTTCTAGGGCGCTGTTTGGCGGGGATGTAGGGTGGCCTATGGAGACACGCGACCCACCGGGGCCGGAAAAACACATTCTTTTGTCTGGTTGGTTGTTGTTAAGGTTGGGTGCAGCCAATCAGGCTAGCTGCTGTTTCCCTTGCCCGCTGGTGGACGCAGTTAAACAGAAGACCAGTGAAAAGCTCGGTTGTTGAGATATTAAGAGCCCCTTGGCCTCACACTGTTAGAATCGAGGTGGTTCAGTGTTCGGCTTGCTCAGCTTGTCCACCTTTGTTCGTTGGCTGGGATGGCACCACTTGTCTCAGCATGCATAAGGCAGAGTACCTTCTGACGTATCGTTCTGCAAAAATGGGCAGGGAGGCATATGCAGCAGCAAGTGATGCAATGCCCGATGCAATCCAGGAAACTAAGGAAAACAACGTGACCACGTTCAATAATTTCACGTTTGGGCCACGTCTGAGAGTACCTGGCAGTGGATGGAGGCAGGCCTAAAACTCAACACCTACGAGCATGAATTAATGCTTCAGCGGTTTCGGGCATTTTCCAGGGGTCTGCTGGGAGGAAGCTGCTTAGATGGGCTGGAGCCAGCTTATTTCAGCGCTGTTGCTTGTTGGGTGGTGTGCCTGGAGAGGGCCAGCTGTTTGCCATGACAAATCGGAAATCCATAAGTCACAGCCTTGGTGTTTGCTGAGGACCTGAACCCCTGGAACGTTTTGCTCTCCGGGTCGGAGCTGCGGTTGGGGGACTTTGGATTGGCGGTGCAGTTGTCGGGCGAGCTCGATGGTGTAGAGGCATTCTTGTCGTCCAACCGGATGCACGGGAGAAACACAGAACTCACAACTCCATCGTTTGTTGGAGGAAATGTCATTTGGGGACCCCCATTTCGTCTTTCAAATCAAAGGGTGGCCCCTCAGTTTTAGACGACTCACCCGCAAGGAGCTACCTGAGCTTCGTTTTGTGTTTCAGTAATCCGGTCATTTTACCAAGAAAGCGGGGCGGGATGCTGCCAACGTTGTAGCCCTTGCTGGCCTGACAAAGACACGCTTCCGGCCACGGTTCTTTTGAACGTGTCAGCAGCAGCATGGGTTGCTTGCCTCATGTCATTGCGACATCTCATTTAAAGTAACTTTGCTCCAATACCCTTTGCTTGAAGCAATGGGAGCAAAGTCAAGCCCTGGCGCAAAACAGAACAAAACGGACATGAATTGTCGGTGAGGGTCCCGAACCAGTCAAACCGCTCTCTGGGGCTTGGATGATTCCTGCAATCTTGTGGTTTTCGCTCTTTGACGCCTGACAGGCAGGTGGCGTGCCATTGGACGAGTCCGCGCTGAGCTCTCTCTACTCCGCCCCGGAGCTGGGAAAGCGCTATGGTGCCTTTGAGAGATTAGAGTGCAACAGATGTCACTCGCAGCCAACCAGTCAGCTAGAAACAAGAACAGCCTTGTCTATATTTCTGGCCTTTCGCGTTTGTGCAAGCTACGTTATAGAAGGGTTGGAATCGAACAACTGAGGGCTTGCGGGCATGAGACATGTGGGGGGCTTGTGGGCAGCCATGACAGCTCTATTGTGGCAACTTTGGCCCGTGGGGAGATATGGGCGCATCTTTGTCGAGGCTACCTTTATTTGGTTGTTTGCAAACTAACTGGAAGCCACCCATTTGTGGGCACTAATGGGAGACACACCCACATCTTGAAAAACAGGGAGAGGGTTGTTGACAGCGATGTTTCCGCTTGTCTTGAGGTTTCCCGGCCGATGTCTTCAGCTTGTCCATGACACTTCTCGCATTGTGGGCATCGGAGGTAGACGAGGCTGGGAGCCTTAAGATCTGGTTTGGGCGAAGGCTTGGGCAAATGGAACTGCCTGGTGTAGCTTGACCCTTGCTCATGAAGCAGGTGATGAGCGGTTGATGATGGTACTCGTACAAGGGAAGGCGCCACATTGCAGGTTCTGGGAACTCACTTTCTGCTTGTGCCTTTCGTCGATTCGTCGATGCAGTTGTTTGAGAAGGATTGCATAGGAGGGGCAAAACCTGAATGCACTCGGCTGGCCACCAGAAGGCCTGTTTGTAAGTCGTAGCTGCTTGCACCTTGGTGGAGCTACGCACGATCTTTTTGTGAAGCACCAAGTATTTCCTCAACAAGTGGCAAGTGCTTCAGGATTATTCAGTCATTGCCACGCTTGTTTTTGACGAGCTCTAAAGAAGTTCTTCAACAGTAGCAACTGTTTTCTTGTGTGCATTGAATGTTACATGCGGATTTCCTGGAAGGATAAGCTATCCCTTTTGCGAAGCCATTTTCAGTTTCAGCTGTCCGATTCCAGTGACCAGTGACCTTTGTGCCATGGCGACTCGTGGAGCAGCGAGGAGTGATCGGTTGGTGGGGAGAAGGGTGTCATGTTGACATGTTGACATTGTTCAGCCCTCGCTTTGGAGCTGCCTCTTGATGGGTTGATTTCCAGCATTGGTGGGTCAGCTCCCCCTTTCAAGCAAGGGACTACAAGTTCTCGTTTTTGCATGGCAGTCCATTTGCACGGGGGAGAGGCGTGCTGCGTGGCAGGACTGGGCACTGTTTTCTCAAAAGGGAACCAGCATGAAGTCAACCAAGTGGAGTGGAACCCAGTTTTGTCATGTTTTGTCGCATCGATTTGTGACACGTGTGTTCGGCTTTGTACTAGCAACCTCTTTGTTCTAGGTTGGTGATTGCTTCTACTTCGCCCAGATTCACGAATATATGTTCAGCCTTGTGTAGTGAAGCCTGTGCAGTGAGACAACTATTTTGACAATAGGTCCCACAGGGGTTGACATGACGCAATCAGCCGTCGACCATAGCTCTGCCGAAAAAATAACGAACGTAACTGGAGCCAAACAAGCTCACGATAATGAGGGCCCTTTACTTGGAGATTGCTTCAGATCTTGGCATTCTACTGGAATTGGCAGGAAGCTGCATCATGTGCGAAGTGCGAAGGACCTTGGCAGCGACCGCTGGCCGTGCCGGCCGCTTCCTCCACACCAGCCGGCTCCTCGCAGATCAGGCGAGTTGGCCAAGTCTAAATTTTGTGCCCGTTGTGGCTCTTGGACAATGAACGTGTTCACAAGCATGTCAACCTCACTGCTGAAATGTATTGAAATACATCATGTGTCATGTGGATACTTACATTCATATTATGATTTGTCCAGGGAAGGTAGACACGATCTATTTGCCCATGATTAAGCTGCTGGATCACCTATATTCAATTTATAAACCAGAAGGATTTGCGCCAATCGTAATCGCGGGTTCTGTACATGCCCATGATACACTTTGTGTTGCGTCAGGGCTCAGGCTGGTTGGCTCACAGCCGCCGATCGATTTGGCAAGGGCTTGAAACAAAGCCCTGAGGCACCAGTCGGAGCACCAACCTTGCATCAGGATAGATACAAAAAGCTGGCATGAACCCCGGGTTTGTGGTCAAAACCCCGTCAATTATGACTCAACTATGGGAGGCAGACGCCAAGCAGAACCAACATGGGTATCCATGGGTTCGTCCATATCCCTGAGCTTCCATCGTCCTCGAAAAATAGGGTCGATGGTCATAGGGTCGATCGCTCGCCTCTTTTTGGCAAATTTAACATTTTGTTGGCACAGGTGCGATTCTGGCAGGGCTTTTCTTGTTTTCAGCTCAGCTAAGTCAATTTTGCCATGAAACAGTCCGCCATTTCACGGACAATGGCCGCCATTTCACGGACATTGCGACCCAGCAGCGTTGTGCAGAGAACAGGTGCTTAAAAACTCGAACGCCGTCCTGAGACAGCATCCCCGTTTTTTCGCCACCTTCGTCTTCCTGAGACACCCTCGCACACCTCGCCGCCGTTCTTTGCAGATAATAGGTCAGGCTATCCAACTAAATTCCCCTCCAGCCATGTCCTCCCGGCCAGGCGAAGGTGCGATCCAGGGTGGCGGAGGCTTTGAAGGTGACCCAGAGCGCAGCCCACCAGTTCCCTGCGGACTACCCGTCCCTCGGAATGGGAGCCGGGCTTAGGGCCGGCATCGAGGGAAAGAACGCAAGGCATTTGTTGATGGGGTGAGCTGGGCAAAGCAAAAACGTCCACACAACGTTTGCATCCTACATGCAGGCATCATGTTGGATTGTGTTGTGTGGGCGTACTTAGTGCCACCAATGACTCGGAAACTGGCTGGCTGATCATGTGAAATATGCTTTGCCATCAAGCCTACTTAGAATAAGCTCTTCAACCCAGGTTGAGTCAGGAAACTGACAAGCCCCGGTCCTGTTTGGTTTTGTGCAACTCCGCCCATGGCTGCTTTTTGATTCTTCATGTTCCACTTGCTGTGCCAAAACGTGTCCCAACGTGCGTAGCCGTGGTCCTGCCCCTGCTTCACACCACGGCGAGAACGCATCGCACAGACCTATTCCCTTTTACCACGCTGATGTCCAAGGAGGAGAGCATGTCCTTGTTCGAGAGAACGTGTGTATGTGTGTTAGCCTGCATGTGCCTTTTATGTCTCCTCTCTGGTTCGGAACGGAGGGTTCGCTATGGTCAATGTGACCTGGCAACGCCTCCAAGCCTCGCCCTTCTGCAGGGTTTCGCGTATCAGCCGCTTATTTTACCCGATTTGTGACGCACTTTTTTCAGGCACCATGCGGATGCTGACCTCAAGATGCTTCATGAGTTGGGCATCAACACACAGTGGGTGCAGCATAACGCGCGTCCAGGCACTTTGTACGACGAGGCGCGCAGAGTTGAGGAATGCATTTCAATGGGGAATAAGTTTGCTAAACTGAGCTGATGAGCGGGGATGTTGGATAAACCACATGATCAACTGCTTTGGAAACATGTTTGAACAGTTTGCTTTCGGCTTCCGGTAGCACTGGTTTGAACAGTTTGCTTTCGGCTTCCAGTAGCACTGACATGCACCAACCAGTCAGACCAATGACCAAAGTATTCCTTCTGTGTAGGCATGCTTCTAGATGTTTTCTTCAGCGGAGCACCCCACCCTAGAGGCGTTGGCAAGACACCCGCACAACGAAGCATGCACCGATGTGTTCGGACTATCTGGTTGGTTTTCCCATAGATCATAGGTCCCTCAGCAGCAACATCTCCCAAGCACTTTCTTATTGCAGAATGCTGCAGAAGGCTGGTAGTTTGGATTGAGTGTGCAGTTGTTGACACGTGTTCTTTCTCTTTTTATGTGTATATATATATATATATCATCACGTTGCACGTCGGACAGTGTATTGTCATTTTTGGTTGGATTGGCATCCCCAAACTGCAAAATAAGCACCCAGATACATTCATTCAATGGTATTGGTGCTGCCTACTTGTGTAGAAAGCGGCTCGCAACTCAAATTGAGGGTCTGCAAATCAAAAACCCAATTAGTCTATACAGTACCCTTTGCCATCCCTCAAAAAGATTGCCGCCAATCCCAGGGGTGCAGGGCCTCCACGCGCCAGGCGCTCCGCTACGAGAAGGGCTCAGCGATCCTGTCCACGGGGGCCTTGGCGGCCTTCTCAGGGGCAAAGACGGGCAGATCCCCCTTGGACAAGCGCGTGGTGGAGGACACGAGAAATGGGGAATGGGAGATCCGTGTGCGCTTGCGCGAAAACCAAAAAGCCACAAAAGAAAAACCCAGGCAATACGCTAGAGGATGTGGAAGGAGTATGTGGAAGTTTTTGTTTCCAGTTGCAATCGGCTTTTTGACCGGCATCCGCGCTTGTCAGTTTCCGCCACGTTATCATGGGGTAGGGGCAGTGCTAGGTGTAGAGGCTAGGGGTGGGGGATTTATTTCTGTAGAATAAAGTCTGTCACTGGATGGTGTTGGTCAGGTTTTTGCCACCTGAGGTGGGAATGTGTCAAGGGCTTTTGGGTCTTCAGGAGTTTTTCCTGAACCCCCAAAAGTGCAGAAAGGCAAGGGCATCAAGAAAAGGCACGCAAAGGGGAACTGCAGGCTTCAGGTCCCAGCAATACAGGGAAGGAAACAAAATATTGCATGCACTAGCTGGCTTGTCTGACGTGATGTGGAGCTGGGCGAGGTGCAGAAATGGGCATGCGTAGAGGTCACCAGACGGCTTTGTGGTTTTTGTCAAGAGGCTGCTTTCAATACTACTACTGTCAATGATATAATTTTCTGCATTTGCCAGAGGTTCAGCACCTTTCACTTTGAGTTCAAGCATGATCTCGTTGGCCTGCTCTGACTAGCGCGTGTTAGCGCGTGTTTGCACCGCTCGCGGAGGTTGAAGCCTCACCGCAGATCTGACCGGGGGCAAACCAGTTGTTCAGGGGCACCCTTTTTCTTGTCTTTGTGCTTGGCAAGTTCCCCACTATTCGCGCGCCCTCAAAAGCCCTGTTTCTACCAGGGCCACCCAGCAACTGGAGCAAGGGCTGTCTCGCGAGGAGCCCAGCACTAAAGACGACATTTGGTGGGGCGCAGTGAACATCCCGCTGTCAGAGAAGACTTTCAAGATCAACCGCGAGCGTGCCATCGATTACTTGAATACTCGCGAAAGGACCGGGGAGAAACCGTGGACGATTCGGTCGACGATCGACACGTAGGGGAGGACGAGAATACTGAAACTTAGACCGGTTTCTGGCTGGTTCGTTGCAGTGGGCTGGGCAAATGTTGGGCCAGGAGGTTTAAGTTCGTTTGAAGAAATCAATGTTCAAGAAAAGCGGCCAAGGAGTTCGCCCCGTTTTGTAATGTTGACCCCGTATTAAAATTCCCCCCTAATAGTCCGGTCCGGGTGACACCCCCCAATACTAAACAAATCATAACTCAGAAATTGCCCCCCAAATACAAAATGGATCCAAACCCCCCCCCCCCCCCGCCCAATTAAACCGGTCCCTCCCCCAGATGGCTGCTGCTATCTCATTTTCTCCACTGCTGCCTGAGCTCATTACAATGTAAACTGTTTTTTGGTGCTAGCTGATGCTGCTGATGTTGAAGATTGTTTCTCTGAATGGTGTCCTGAAAAGGTGCTTTGGCTCAAATGGGCTCATGCTTTCTTCTGATACCTTTCTCTTCATGCTGCTGCCTTTCTTAGGGCTCTCATCTCCACCTCCTACTCTCATCTTGAAGCTTGGTGGATGCTTTTGGGCCTGCCGAAACCACAAAAAGCGTTCTGAGATGGAGAAAAATCAAGTTTAGAAGGTTTCAAAGGGTACCCCACATTGGCCCCTTACACCCCCAATTAATAACCCCCCTAATTCGTGCGGTCCATCGGCCCCACCCTCCCAAAAAAAACAACCAGGCCTTCTAAATGGAAACTCAATTCCAGATCTCAAAAGGAAGCTCCAGCAATACTAAATCGAATGGAAACTCAATTCCAGATTATTTAGGGGGGGAGGCAAAAAACCTTCCAAAATCTTGCCCCCGCAAAACCTTCTGACCTTCAAGGGGGTACATACCAAAAAGGGGTCAACATTAAAGGACACTGGTGTTTCTGAGTGTCCCAGCTCCAATCTGTATTTCTTCTGGGGGGAAGGGCAACTGTGTGAGGCTCGGAGCAGCGGGCTTGCATAGGTCAAGAAAACAGCTGAGGGCAGGTTGAGACATTTCGGAAGTTACCTGGGCTAACATAAAGACTTTACGGCAGTAGTTGTGGGCTTGATGTGTGCAACCGAACTGCCCATCTCGTATCGGCATCCGGTGCTGTGAGGAGCCCTTCAACTGCAATCCCTATGAAAGTATGTACTCACAGGCACACACACACACACACTCCAGTTGCTGCGCTGCTGTATTGTTACACCTTGAGTGGGTTTGCTCAAGGCAGCTTCCTCGTTTTCCCCCCCCCCCCCCCCTCGTCTCCCCCCGAGGCCTCCTTGCCTCGCCCAGCGGAACTTTATGTTTGTCCATCCACCCACCCCAAGCTGCGGAGAAGTTTCTGCATCTCCCAGCACGCACTTGGCTCATCAGGCTCTACGTGTTCGACGGCTTTGCGGGCTGGGACACCGAGCACCGCTACAAGATCCGGATCATCACCAGCCGGGCCTACCACGCGCTCTTCATGCACAACATGCTGATTCGCCCCAGCGCGGAAGAGTTGGCCAATTTCGGGGAGCCGGACTACACCATCTACAACGCAGGCCGCGTATTTATGAAATCGGAGGGGTTCCAGCCTGCTATGCTGCAAGAAAGACGGGTAGCACTCCCACTTTTGCAACCTAGGCCTGCAGCGGCAGCACGTGACATGTTAGCCACAAGGCAGTTGGCTTTTGGCTGTCAATGCTTTTGGCACTGCGGATGCTTGTTGAAATAAGTTTCCGCTTCTAGCCAAAGCATTTGAACCCTCACGGGCAGGGTGTATTGACCATGATGTTGTTTAGACTGGCTTTGCTCATTTCTTCCCCAGCAATGCAGCTGCCCCACAATCACAAGGTTCGGCCTAGAGATATATTGCATACATTGTGTAGTGGTTGCAGTGATCTTGCAGCTGCCTGGCAGCTGTTGCCCTTGCCTTTGCATAGTTTCTTGCACGTGGTAGCCTTCCACAGTCCAGATAAGACGTGTTTTCTGTCCAACCAAACACTAACTCATGATGCCTTCCATCAGGGATCAAAGGTAGCTATGCGAACGACTGCTATTTTACATGCCCAGTCAGACTCGGAATAGAATACAAATCAAGCCTTGTCAGCAGGGAGCTACTTCCTACTTGAAGAGAGCGGCATACTAAGATGCTTTAATAATCCATGTCAATCCTTGGTTTTGGAAGTGTGGCGCCCACCCGCTCTCCAACAAGTTTGGTCCTTGGTCACGACCACGAGGTCTTTGCATGGCAAAGCGCATCTGGGCAAATTTCGGCCGCCTCACAGAAAAGGTCCATGGGGAAGGTCACTTTTACAGGGCGTGAATCTTCCGGTTGAAGGATTGCAGCAGAATGGTAAACACAGTGTTTGTCCGTGTTGGTTTCCAACCCCAAGTTCGAAGTACATCCTCGAAACACACACGAAACACAAACACACCCAGCATTGTACTTCTGCCCTTGGAACAGAGACACACAAAGAAACAAACACAAACAACCAACCAAACAACCAACCAACCAACCAACCAACCAAACAAACAAACAATCAAAACAAACAAACAAACACACCTACACCCACTCGCCCACCCGCGCACGCTCGCACGCAGGCAGGCACACATGTAGACATCCACATCGTTGTTCAGGCCGCGCGCGCCCGCAGTCGCCGCCTTGCCAGGCGCCTTCCCGGCGAACCGCGCGACGGAGGGGATGACCAGCGGCACCTCCGTGTCTTTGAACTTCAGGTCCAAGGAGGTGGTCATCCTCGGCACACAGCAGCTGGGTCGATCTGAACCCTTGAAAGGAAGGGCCATGGCATGGAGCCCTTGGCATCTAGGTTTTCCTTTTCGGGCTGTTTAAACATCACCCGCTGGGGCCATGCTGAGTGAGCCTGCTTTGAGTGGGGTGATGTTTAAGTAAATGAGGGAGTGAGAGGGAGCCCTGTTCTCATTGCAGCACCTGTTTGCTAAAGTTGAGTCTCTCCCAAATTTGTTGGATTCATGTGGCTCCCTTCCAAACGGTCCCCGATGATGATGGGGTCCCTGGTTTTGACACCGAAACGGTAATTCTGATTCAGGCGCTTGTGTTTGTCACTAACCCTCTTCATAGAACGTGCCTTTGTCCTTTTTGTTTGGGGTGTCCCGCACTTGTGGCAAGGGTTGGAGGTTAGCCCCCCCCTTCGGCTCGTGGCGAAGAAAGGCCAGAAAGCCGTGATGTCGAGGCCAACATGGTCTTTCTAGTTCCATCAGTTCCCATCCTTGCGAATAGAATGACCTTCACATGAACCGGGGCTACTTAGGTATGCTGGCGAGATGAAGAAGGGCGTCTTTACCATCATGAACTACCTGCTGCCCAGGGATGGAATCCTGAGCATGCACGCCAGCGCCAATGAGGGCAAGGACCGACGTGGGTTAGTGGCTGCAGCATCTGAAGTTTTTGTGTAGCTTTGGTTCGGGTTGATAGGGGTGTGGCTCAACATTAAACAGCTGGGGTTACGCAGGTTTTAGTCTACTTTCCATTTACCATTTCGGACCTTATTTTCTGCGCCACACCCTGCTCCTTGGAGCTCCCGGACCAGGTCCTGTCCCGGTCTGCTTTGTGGGCTGCTTTCGTCAAGGCATCACCCAGGCACCAACGTACAGCCACATGTACTCATGGTTTGGGAAAGACGGTCACTTACTCACTCGGAGAGGCCAGCTGCTTTGTTTGACTGTAGGCCCAGATCTCTCGAAAAAAAGGTTCATCACTGTGTTCGCTGTGACGGTCATGGGCGCACTCCCAGGATCAGATAGCGTAGAGAAATCAGCAACATTTCGGAGGTCTTGTCTTGGTTGGTGAGTGCAAGAATCCAGGATTTCAGAGAGGGCGCTTACATTTCAAGAAGCGACCGTTTCGCAATTTCTAGGGCTTCTTGATCATAGATTCAAGCACTTTGCGTGGGAAGACCCTGGTGTGTCCCACTGCCAGGATGGCGATGTGACCATCTTTTTTGGGCTCAGCGGCACTGGGAAGACGACCCTGTCAGCTGATGAGACCTTTGGCTTGCAGAGTCCCGTTCGGATTCTGTCGAATTGGGGTCGTGCTTGGGGAGTCAACCTGGCATGGCGCACCTGTAAGAGTTGATCGTGTTGGGCCTTGGCCCTGAACCATTGGAAGCTAAGGCTGACACACAAAGAAAAAGGCAATCAAGCAGGCAAGCAAATAGCCAAGCAATCTAACCAACCAGTCAACCAACCAGTCAACCAACCAACCAACCAACCAACCAACCAACCAACCAAGCCAGCAAACCAAGCCAGCCAACCAACCAAACAACCAACCAACCAACCAACCAAGCCAACCAACCAACCAAACAACCAACCAACCAACCCAGCCAACCAACCAAACAAACAACACACCAACACACCAACACACCAACACACCAACACACCAACACACCAGCACACCAGCACACCAACCAACCAACCAACACACCAACACACCAACACACCAACACACCAACACACCAACACACCAGCACACCAGCACACCAGCACACCAACCAACCGACCGACCGACCGACCGACCAACCAACCAATACACCAACACCAACACACCAACACACCAACACACCAGCACACCAGCACAGCAGCACACCAGTACACCAGCACACCAACCAACACACCAACACTCCAACACATATAACACACAAGCACGCGCACACACAGGCACACACGCACAGCATACGTGTTCCCATTAATTTGGGCGGATAAAAAGGGGAAAGTGCCACGTTTCCATGGTAACCACCAGCGGGCACTTGGACATCAATCCGCAAAGACATATCCGTACGGCCGAGCACTCCTTGGCTGAAAAAGCGGGTTTGTCCACTGGGGAGCCCGCCCAATATAAGAGTCTTCCCTGGAGTTTTCCCGATTTCCTTCAACTTATCTTCAGCGCAAGGCCAGAAACCCGAAGAGAAAGATTCCGCTTTGATGTGTGGGATTGACTCAACTTTGTGCAATTGAGCTGTGGAGTTTGTGTGTGTGTTTCGATCGACTTACCTACCCCTACCGCAAGAACAACTGGAACCACTAGTCATTCAACAATGTCAAGCCTGTACGTGTGTGTGTGACTTGCTTGTGCCTCAAGGGGGAATCCCATTGCAAGATGTCGCACAACGGCGACGTGTAAACCCAAAAGCTTGAACATGAGATTCACACAAGTGAAGGCATGTTGCACAATGTTTGTCCATTGCTTTCTCGTGCGTATTGGTACTGTGCCGTTGTTGCATCTGGGTTTCACAGAACTAGGGCATGATTCATTCTGAAGGACAGCACCGGTACAAGCCCAAAAGGCACTCAACATACAATCTGCACCTTCATTTTGGCCAGAATATGCAAAGGTTCTTGTAAACGGTCCCTGTACACAGATTGAACAGACATGGGTTTCTAGACTCACGAAGACACGAAGGTGTTACGCACTCGGAAGGATCTGTTTGTCAGGCACCGCAAGCTCATTGGAGACGACGAGCATGCCTGGACCGACAATGCATGGGCCCTGGTGGGATTTTCCTTTGGGCGTGTGCGTGTGTGTGTGTGTGATGTGATAGGTAGATAGATCGCTAGATGGTAGACAGGTACAGGTAGGTAGGTAGGCACAGAGATAGGCAGCCATGCGTGCATGTATGTAAAACCAATGTAATGTAATGTAATGTAATGTACGTAGTGGACCGTAAAATGTATTGCACGTGTGAGAGTCGTCCGAAAGGTCCTTGTATTGAGCTATGAAGGGGAAGACCGTTTGGTCTTAGCGTTGACCTTCGCGAAAGTTCCGCGAAAGGGGTCGCGAAAGTTTTTGTTTTTTCCGCAAAAGTTTTGTGTGGCTCGCCAACAGGAAGCTGGAGTGATGAACCATGTGTATTTACCGGCAGTGCGCGCAGAATGCCCGCAGACTAAAGTTGGTCGGAGAATGCGCAGCCTGAGGGTCGCCGCAAGAATACGCCGCTGCAAAAGCAACCCCCAGCCAGCAGAAACCAGCTTCCGGGGAGTTTTGAAGCTATCGGGGCAAGTTGAGCGCAACTTCCAGCCGGATTTTCGCGAATGTTTGGCGTAAGATCCGCGAAAGTTTCGCGAATGTCAACGGACCTCCCCGCCAGTTTCCGGACATGAGGCCAACGGTCCTCTCGTGCGTAGCTCACAGCTTGTGAGCTGGAGCTGCGGAAGCGCGCTTCGCGTGCTACTTTGGAACTGAAAGCTTGCGACTTTCGAGCTGGGGCTGCGGAAGTTCACCTTGTGTACTACTTTCGTATTGAAAAGTTTTGACTTTCGAGGCTGAGGAAGTTTAGTTCGTGTACTACTTTCGTATTCAAGCCGGGCTGCTGAAGTTTACTTTCAGTACTACTTTCGCACTGAAGAGCTGCGACTTTCGAGCTGGGGCTGCGAAAGTGTACTTCGTGTACTACTGTTGTGATGAATATTCTGAAAACAGACCCACGAAAGTTCCGCGATGGGGCCCGCGAAAGTTTTTTTTCTCGCGAAGATGGCGGTTTCCGGAACAAGGAATTTCAGACAACCGTCATGTATATATGTATATATATGTGTTATATAAATATAAATATATATATATATACATATTCATTTATTCATTTAACATATGCATGCGTATGTTATCGAGACGGGACTAAGAGAAGCCTCGGGCAGAATGGCAGCGCGTGGCTGTAACTGGGCTTTGAAGGGACTTGAGGGCCCTAGCTCGACACTCACGCTTTTCTGGAAACATGTGCCATGTGGAGCCTTACTTTCTCAGAGGCGAAAGCGGACTAGGATCCTCGGCACAAATTTCACACCTACCTGATGACCATGTTTCCAAATTTCCATATTTGATCTATAGCCTTGGTAATCAATCGCAGGGCGGATTCCTTTATACGGTGGGACGAAGAGGAAGCAGCAGGCAAAACACAGCCGGTGAACGCTAACAAGTACCATGCTTACTTGCAGGCTATAGGTTCATTTGGTCATATGTCAACTGCAACCTGAGAGGAGGTTCAACAGTACATGGTAGAGTGAAAACGTTCGCAAAGGCCCGCAGGCGCCATAATGGATGGCAATAGAGGCCAACCAATCAATGATTGGACAATCAATCAACAACCAGCCAGCCAGCCAGCCAGCCAGCCAGCCAGCCAGCCAGCCAGCCAAACAATCAATCAATCAATCAATCAATCAATCAATCAATGAGTGAGTGAATCAGTTGGTCAGGCAGTCATTTAAGTTAACAATCAAGCAGTCAATCAAGCAATCAACAAGTCCATCGGATCCAATCCAATCCAATCCATCGATTCGCCTCCTCAAGCTTGTTGGAACAAACGCATTTGTACACACCCACCGCAGGTAGGCTGCTAGGAGTATGGTGAGACCTCCCTGCCCCTCTAACTCAGAGTTGGTAACCTGTAAGCCCTTTCCTCCCGCCAACCATTTTTTGAGTGCCACTGTCCGTCCAAACCAGCGACGCCGCGTTCTATGGGGGAGGTGCCCCGTTGCCGCCTCTGAGGGCATCTACAATATCGAGGGCGGCTGCTATGCCAAGGCCATTGGCCTCACCAGGGAGAAGGAGCCAGAGATTTGGGACGCCATTCGCAGCTCGGACGGTTTCAGGTTGCGCGTGGGAGAGTTTTGGAATGCGTCAGCCTCGGGAAGCCACCAATCCAACCGGACAGCAATGGAAGAGGTGGTGCAGCGGGACAGGGGTCATCGCTTCTGACAGGTCTTCGACTCATCATGTGTTGCATGCCAGTTGTGGCAGTGCAGTACGATGCGAGGTTGAGTTTGGCTCGACACGCCAGCCGTGTAGTAGTTGGAAGCACTTGATCTGGATGGACGCTGCAGTTGGCGCATTGGTGAAGGGTCACCCGTTACCTGGGCCTATGCCAAAGAAGCCCATTTATAAGGCTAACAAAGATGGCTCCCCGTTACAAAGGGACTGAGTCCCCCCAGCAAACAAAAGTAACAAAATGAGAGGAAACCAACCGTTTCAGCAAGCTCGTAGTGTGAATATTGAGATTCTTCCGCGAATCGAAGCAACCTGACGTGCCCGTGCCAAGGCTTTGGAGCACTGCTGGAGAACGCACCTTGGCAAGCTTTCAGGCCCAGCAGCTGTTCCAACCTGAGAGTTGCACACAACACGGCGATTCGGCCAGCTGCGCGAAACGTAACGCACCCGGGAAACTCCGGCCGGCTTCGCATTGCGAGATACGTCTCCGAAGCAAGCCTTTGCAATGCAACTCGTCCAGCGTGGCTGGACAAGGCGCCATCGTTCTGGCCCATTCGCAGGCATGTTGCTTCTCCTTTCAGGGCACCATGTGCCAGGGAGGGCTGATCCAGGACTGGGGTTCTTTCCGAGCAGCAAGACCTTTGCCCAAAGGACGGCATCGATTTTGGCCGACTGAAGTTCCCAGCTCGTGACCCCGTTTTTGGAATGAAGGGGCTTCCACACTTGGGAGGAAGGTAGATCCTGGCACCAGCATTCCACTTGCCGGCCAAGGTGGTCTTTGATCAGCGCACGGGCACTGTGGACTATGACGACTGCAGCATTACGGAGAACACCCGCGTCTCGCATCCCAGACGCAAAAAAGCGCGGCAACTTGCGTGTCTTGCAACAGGTGGGTTTCCTTTTGCATCGTTTGGAACGTCTGAAAATCTTCCCTTTGCCACACACCCATAGACCAAATTGGTTGGTTTCACGTCAGAGGACCCTTGCAACGCATCTACGAAGCTGTCCTGCTGGAGGGCATTTCGGAGGGCCCATGCTCATCGCGTCAACGAATGCCAAGCTGATGGTCAACTGTGCCATTCATTCTGTTGCAACCAGGGCTTTTGCTTCTAAGCCCGGACCTTTGTCTAAAAGGCAATCCTGGGAACAGCTGGAGCCAGTTTTGAACAGTTGCAGTACAAACTTCTCGGCACAGATCCTCAAGGCCAATGCCTGACTGAAAATCGAAAAAAGCAGGACTGCTTGACGCCTGGGTCAGCATGTGTGTGTGTGTGTGACGATTTGCTGCCAGATATGCTGCCATTGGCTGGTCGAGGGGTTGCTTGTCTGACTGGCTGTTTGCTCCCCTGCCACCTACCTACCACCCACCAACCCTCCCTCCCTCTTCCTTCCCTCCGTCCCTCTCCCTTCCCTCCCTGCAGGTATCCCCTGGAGTACATCCCCAACGCCAAGATCCCGGCCGTGGGAGGGCACCCTGAGAACATCATCATGTGCCTTGGCAGTGGCTACCACAAGAAGGAACCCAAGTGCTTGATGGAAACCTTTGCCCTCTGCATGCCAGTAACCTTTGGAAGGCAAAGCAAGAGCAGGGAAGATGAGGAACACACTACTGTTCGGCGTGCACGGGCCTGTACAGACTCCACAGGCCGCGAATGGTGGGGTTGGATTTCCTTCCGGAAGTATGGCGGTGAAGAGAAAGAGAGAGAGAGAGAGAGAGAGAGAGAGAAAGAAAGAGAGAGGGCGAGAGAGAGACAAGAGAGAGAGAGAGAGAGAGAGGCAGGATTCTGCAAATGGCTTGCACAGCAAGATGCAGAGCTTGCTTGACATACTCCCGATAGGCAAAATGACAACATGTTGAAGTCAAACATGATGCAGCGAAGTCCAAAACAGTGTGAGGTTGCTTATGTGGGCTCAACGAACAGCTTTGGAAATTAGCCAGGCATGTGCTGAATTGCAACTCTCAACCTACGCGAGGTGACTCCGTTCTGCCAAAACATGCCCAAAGCTAGTTGGGATCCAGATGTGCATTGCCTTCCAGCACCCCAAGCAAAGAGGCAGTTCGCACCCAGGTTGTGTATCTCAAACTAAGGGGCCATCTTTCTTGGACGGTTTAGCGAAAGGACGCCAAGCACCTAACCGCCTACCGAGGCTCACGTGCGATGCCTTTGGAGTGCTGCCGCCAGTGTCCAAGCTCACCTCCGAGCAGGCGAAGACTGATCAGAACTTTGGCTCCTTGCGCTTTGATGCTTTGATTGCTGATGTTCGGCCGGCCCTGGCCGGGTGGCAATTTGGCAAAATGTACCCTTTGCTGGTCAAGCTGTTGGTGTTAGGCTTTTCTATACTTTGCTGGTAAAAAAAGGTGCAAGGGGATTCACGCGTCAAGGATGTCTGGGACTTCTTGTGAAACGACCATTTCCGTGGTTAAAACAAGCTAGTTTGGATGTTTGCTTTGGGCCGACCACTCAGGAAGTGAGAAAAAACAATTGAGGTTAACTAAGCTAGTATGGAGAATCAAAACGAAATCGTGCAAAGGCGGTGTGAGTTCGCCAGGCGATGTACCACTTCATCTCAGGCTACACTGCAAAGGTCGCTGGCACTGAGGCGGGATGTGCTTGAGGAACGGGCTGAGGCTGAGGCTTTGGTCGGGTCTACAAAATGGCGCTGCAGAATGGGAAGATAACAGCTCTTCTAGCGTCTTAAACATTCAGAAACCAATGTCCCCAGCCCTGCAGCCTTTTTTCACGTGAAACCTGGGGACATTGGCCTATCTAAACATTGTACCAAGCCCGATGAAGACAATGAACCTGCATGTAGCTTTGGTCGATTCAGGTCACAGCTGCTTTCGGGGTTGGAAGGCATGAGCAGCCAGGGCTGTTGCGAAGCTCTTGGGTTTCAACGTAGGCAACGCACTATTTGAGTTTTTCATTTTGTCAGCCTTCATCATGCTGTAGCCTTTTCTCTTGCTTCCATTGATTTCCCACAAAAAGGTCGTACACGCTATGTGTCAAAGGGGGGAACCAAGTGTCAAAGGGGCGAACCAATCTCAGCTTGGTGATTTGCCCAATCTTTGCAAACAGCCACCTCAGCAAGTCAGTGTCCTAAACGAAAAGCGTAATCAGCTTTTGTTTCGTTGAGCACGCTAGCTGCGTCCCTCAGGGTGCCAACAGCTTCCAAAAGACTTGATGTAAGTCATGGCCTGCGTGGAATCTCCAGGTAAATCTTAAAGTCCCCTACACAACGCGGAGTGCTTTTCCATTTGCTTGGGATTGCCATTTCGACGTTGCTGGTTCACATGCGTCGGGGGGGCATGCCTACGAAGATGATATGTTTCAAGTTGGAGAGCCCCCATGCCCTGAGATGCCTTTTTGGGGTTGGTGTAAAGGGAAACCAAAGGAAACCTCTTTTTTTGGAAGGTGCAAAATCCTGGTTTGAGACCAACCTGTTGCAACCCGCGATGTTTTGTTGTATCACCCTTTTCGGGTTGGTTTAAAGGGAAGCCGCCATTTTGAGGTTTTTCCATCTCTGGTTTGGCACCTTTGCCTCAGGAGGGCGTGTCGGAGCCCACTGCCACCTTCTCCGCATGCTTCGGTGCGCCCTTCATGGTGTGGCACCCGGCCAAGTATGCCGAGCTCCTAGCGGACAAGCGCCTGGGACCAAATCGGAAGTCGCACGCAACTCGGAGGGGTTGGGGGTTTTCTCCAGGTGGTTTCCCTTTATTGCCCATCTGGATTTGGAATGGGGGGAGACAAATGAGACAAGCTCCACCCTTGGTCTTTGTGGAAACCTGCAGACTTGAGCCAGCTATTTAAGACGGGCTATTCTCAAGCATGCGTATGCCAGCTATTGCCAGCTCATCCGTCAGCAAAGAGCGCATGCGTCCTTGGACTCTGTGATGTGAGCAGCTTCAAGCGGCAGAGTGCGCTTTGTATTGCCGCAAAGCATGGCTCCGAAAGCGTTCCAAGTGCCAATCAGCAAAGCTGGGGAGTTGCGCTGGACAGAAGCAAAGAAGATATTGTGCAGCAATTTGTATCGTTTGCAAATTGAGTTGGTTCACGCTAGCTTCGCAAAGTGAGCATCGAGGCTGCTGGTCATGTGATCCCCTTATTTGTTGCGTTGGGCAAGCTTCAAGCGATGCATGCACAGAGGGCGGAATCGATCTAGATGAGAGCAGTTGTAGTTCAGAACTGTGTCTGCGGGAAAGTAGATCAGGTAGAGTTAGGTTCAACTGCTGGCAACACTGAGTTGAGTTCCTACCCTTCCTTCCCTGTCAGTGCCACATATCCATACCTTTGCGTCGGGATTGGTTTGTTTTAGGCCATTTGGTTTGATGGCACAAGCTTGGGTTTGGTTCTCCTGTCTTGGGACAGTTGGCTAATGTTGGCTAGATCCCTTTCGCCCCCATTGGCAAACCCCAAAAAGGGGAGCAGCCCGCGTAGAGTCAGGATGGCCAAGCACAACGTGCACGCCTGGCTCATCAACACCGGGTGGACCGGCGGCGCCTACGGCTCCGGGCACCGCATGAGCCTCGCGGACACCCGGGCCATCATCGACGCCATCCACTCGGGGGAGTTGGCCAAGGCGGAGTACGTGAACTTCCCCAGGCGCCCGAGATGGGATGGGTTGGGAAAACGGGAAGCTAAGAGCCATGGGAGAGAATAACCAAGAACGAGGCGGTGCTTGGCGCCAGGCCCCGTGAACATCATTCTGGCAGTTTTTTTCTCGGGTTCCTTCATGCTTCAACATGCTTCCAGACTCGTGTGCCATGTTCGTTTTGTTGGGCAACTCAACACAACGGAACTCGGGGCGCCGCCAAGTTTCGTCAACCTAGCGGTCAGCTTCAGAGCGGCGCTCAGTACTAGGACAGCCTTCACTTCTACACGGCCAGGTGACGGCAGAAAGCCGTTTCCAGCGAAGTGTGTCAGCTAGACTATTGGATATCATAGTTGTGTTGCATCATTCAAGCCGTTCATTGAGCATGATTCATTTGACATAGTATCAGGTTCAAACTAAAGTTTGTCACTGATTAGTTATTGACTTGGTTGGTTTGGTGTTGTTGGATATTTCTTAGCATGAGTGTAGATGCAGATCAGTCAGAGTACTTGTGAACTATTGACTGTGTTTGCATATCATTTAACCATTGTGCGAGACTCACAGTTCATGCTCGTACCCGGAGCTTCATACATTTGCGACAGCTGATGTCAGCATGTCAGATATCACTGATTTGATCACCAGTGTTGGCGCGTTACATCCTGTTGCGAAGCATCTTTCAAAATGCTACAGACGATGACGTGTTTTGCATTTTAAAGACAGACACGCCAACGCTTAAAGCGCAATTGTTCTTGTTGATGTCTTACAATGTCTACCCGATGCTAGCATATGGTGTCACTTGGCACCCACAAGAACCACCATGCCACAGGTGCTCTCGGTGCTGGGTCTCAAGAGCCTGGGCGCCCCTGAAACATGGATGGTTTGTCAAGAGCAGATGGGTCGCCACAGTTCAGTCAAGTCCCGATCTCGGATCCGAACAAACTCGCAAGTTGTTTGTCTCAAAGGAAGACGGAGCAGATCTGAATCTGCATAATTCGTTGATTCGTTGTCACTTGTCACTTCCCTGCAAGCTGGAGACTCATGGCAGCTCGGAGCTTGTTTACCTCATTGCCCATCCGTGCCAGGTTCAACTTGCAGGTGCCCAAGACCTGCCCCAACGTAGACTCCAACATCTTGATGCCCAGCCAGACCTGGGCTGACCAGTTCGCCTTTGAGGCCAGGTGTTTTCGCGGAGAGGCTTGGGGTTGCTTTGAACCAATTTCTTTTTGCATTTGGAGACTTTCTAAGCGGATCAGAATGAAAAATGTGATTTTCGGTTTGGGGAACCGGCTGTAGAAGCTGTTTGATCAGCCCGTTTGTGGTTTGTGGATTGTAGCGGGTGCGTAGCACCTAGGCTGCACACGGTCGGACCGTCGGAGGTGGGTTAGGCACTTTGATTCCCGCCATGTTCAATCGCGGACTCCGCGGACTATGGCTTATTTGATGTTGATTCCCTAAACCTTTCAGTGCATGATTTGAACATCGTTTTTTTTGTGCTTCAGCACGGTCTCCACTGCCCGCGTGCTGTGGTCTAGCTGGTCTGGCAGCGCCCTTTCCCCTTTGACTATCTCTTAGTTTCTCATTGTGAGGTTAAGACCTTTGCCCCCGCACAGCACCACTTACGCCATACTCAGCGGATTGGATTCTGAAGGGTATTTTGCAGCCTGAACTAGCTTGCATAAAATGCAAGTGGGATGTGTGAGCTGCTGTCCTCTCGATGCAAGGCGAATCACTGCATACTTTTCAGCCCAAGGGCTGGTGAATGTTGCGCAGTGAAGGGCAATATGACAAGTTTAGCCGAAGTATAGCTTGCATGAAGTCCGTACAGCCCTTGTCCGTCTTGAAATCACGGACTCATTCTGGAATTTGCTCCCCCCTTTCTCCGACTCGTGCAAAGCCAGTCGTTCAACCCGCTCAACCATCATTTGCCGTGTCTTTCGCTCAAGTGTGGTAGGAGCCAAATTATTTCGCTTGGAAACCCCTTGGTAGCAGAGAGATGCTGTGGATGGACAAGATTCTGCACCACCTAAGCAACCCTGGAATAATGATGCCCCTGCAAATGCCAACAAACACTGGTGTCCCACGATTGCAAAGTGGTACAGGATTTCGTCCATCCACTGTATGACCGTCGCTCGCCTTTTCCCAGCGGAAGCCACTCCTCGCAAGTCTGCCAGGCTGCGGCGGAGAAGCTGTCGAAGCTCTTCAAGGAGAATGCCGAAGGCTTTTAGCGCTGGGGGTCTCCCTGAGCCAGGGGTGCCGTTTTTTTTTGAGAGCCTGCGAGTTTTGCGTCGTTTTGAATGGAGGAATGGTAGTGTCCCACGTTGGGGGGATTGATTGTTCATACCTATCCCCTGCAAGTTGGGCGCTCCCGAATTCGACGCTTTCCAGAAGCGCGCCATTTGAGAATTGCGGCGAGCCGATTCTTACGATGTCGCGAAAGGCAGTTTAGGCATGCAAAACACCCAGATTCTCGCATGTTTGGATTGTGTTTCAGACTCTTGTTGAGTCTGACATGCAGGTCAGAACAAAGATTTGCTCTTTGTGGCGCTGTTGGCATCACGTCCATGTGTCCACAATACATCTAAATTGCGTACAGGCTCAGTATACATTATAATATATATATATAGATATATGTAGATGTATTAATGTGTATCTAGAAGCATGGTTTGTCGAGGAGACGTCCTGTGTGACGTCAATGTCCAGACGTCGGCGTTCTTGTCATCCAAGACAATATAATGGTCCCTGGCGTTGATTGGGAGGGGCTACAGGTCTAAGGATGCGCCTTGGACTAGCCTTCCGGCAAGATACCGAGCATCACAGCCTTCAGGTGTTCCGTATCAGCCAGAATCAATACCTGCGCTGAAGTTTGGTAATGGATCCTAGTCCCAACCATCGAACACGTGCGGTTTTTAGGTCATCTGCATGTTTTGGCAAGGCTCCTTCAATTCCATGATGTTGTTACCCACGGACCCGCGTCTGTGCCAGGACAACTTCAAGAAGTTCGAGGCAGGATGCTCCGCAGAGGTCCGAGCTGCTGGCCCTCACTGAGTCGGCGGCGGTTTGCCATGGGAGGCAGCAGCACGTAGAGCGCAAAAGGATCAAGACATTCCGGCCCTCAAATTGTCAAGAACCTCAGCAATCACGTGTGTGTGGAAGAACCACAGGAATCACATGTGTGTATAGACATTCTGGGACATTCTGAGGCTTAAGACACCAAACACCAGCGCAAAAGTAGCGTACCGTGCCTTTCAGCAGGATGATGCACACCATCCATGGGTGGGCATATTTATTTCTGTATATACACGCATGTATGTATATCAAGGATATGCGCTGTGTTGGCAGAGTTTTTCTTCAGTCAGGAACCCTGTGGGTGACCAAGTCGACAACCCAGGTTCTACTTGCATCCCATGGCAGCTACAGCTTTCATGCTCCTGCGGAATAGCGTGTTTCCGACCGAAACGCGTCGGCATTGCGTTGGAGAGCTACGCTCGTCAAACCTTGCCTCTTGCTGAAGCACGCGGCATCCACAGGAGCTCCTGAGTGTGGACTCGGGATTTATTTTGAACTACTCAGACCCGGGCCTCCCGAAGAAGCGAAGGAACAAGCTGGCAGAGGCCCCAAGCGGATTCGGAGGCTGGGGGAGTGTCGGACAAGCTGTTTCTAGCCGCCGCTGGCTGAGCTCTAAGTGGGCCCAGCGGCTGGTTGCATCGACCACCAAAAAACGATGGCCGATTGTTTTGAAGCTTGATGGGCACTTGGCACTTGCCAACCAGGGAGAGCTGAGGAAACAAGTTGTAAAAAGAAGACCCATGGGGGCGAACACGTGCGTATCTTGGCTCACTCTGGAAGGACCAAACATCTACGCCCTGCATTTGAGCTCTCAGGGTATGGCCTGGAACAGTCCATGGCCAGACGAGATCGCGCAACGAAAAAGTGCCCGGACGGGGGGCCAACTCCGGGGCTTCAAACATGTTGACGGGATGAGTAAACTTGGCAGATGTATTGGGGAGTGGTTTCCCCAACAGTGAGCCGGCCCCTTTAAATAGGACACCTATTCCAGCCTGCGTTCTTGTTGCCATCTTGGCACTTTTTACGGCCGCTTGTTCCAGTCCCATTGCCAAGCCATTCTGAAAACCTTCAGCCGTTTGGCCGTCCAAACATCGACAAGCGAGCCTGGGAGTGACGCGCGGTGCTGTCACGGTTGGGTATGTCGAGAAGGCACCTACCTTTCGGTTTCATGGCGGTGCGATCAAGCAGGAAGAAGTACTGTCACCTGCGATTTGATTTGCAAAGTGTCGGTGTTTTAGAATCTTAGCCCGGAAGATGACCAAATACACCTTGGAACCATCCGTTGCTCGGAGGCCAACTCAGGATAGAACCGAAACATTTGGACACCTTCATTCATGTCATGATGATTCCAGCTTATGCTTCTTTTTGACCTTTCCACCAGCAGACAAAGGACAACAGGGCGTTAGACTAGCTTCTGCGCGGACCGGTGCACCTCTCGAGTATCCCAGTGTCCATTGAAACCATTCAGCCCACCGTGGCTATCCGCGTACCTGGCTGTAGGGCTGTCTTGGCTTAAAATCTAGAGGCATGAGTGCACCCTCGTGAGGACCTGCCAGGTGTCCTTAAGCGGAACCCTCCCCAAAGCGGGGCCGAGCCCTCACAGTTTGGGCTTTTCACCGCAGATTTAATGTTTGCGGGTACGAAGACAAGAGGCAGGTGGCAGGCTCCACCCCACGTTTTTCTACGTGGTTCACTAAAACCATGCCACCCTGTGGCCCAGAGCCACCTCATCGAGCTGGTGGAGCGGGCGAAGCTACGGGCCACGGCAGGGCAGGAGGCCGAGCTGCCGCGACAGGCGCGCGACTGGCAATCAAGCACCACGCCAATTCCAAGGGTGGACGATTCAATTGGTCTTTGGCACATTTTGCTGGGATGTTAGGGTCCACTTTAACTTGTTGCCAACTAATGGTTTTCCATTAAACCACAAAAGGTTAAACTTTTGGCAGGGGAGCAGAAAGCAACCGAGTGGTTTTTAACCCTATGTTGGCCCTCTCATTTCCCGTTCCAGGGAGAAAGCGTCTACTTGTGAAAGGACTTTCAGAGCAGCCTTGGGCAGGGACGGGTTGGAAGGCCTGCGGGTGGGGGAAGGCTTGGGGAGCAGCGACTGAAGACTTGAGGATGACGTACTCAAGAGGAATTACAATTTTTGGTCGTTCTCTTCCGTGTTTGCCCAATCACCAACCCCACACAAGGGAAACTTCCACGTGTGGTTCCAGCTTTGCTTGTATTGAATGGTGGTTTGCGTTAGGGAGGGGTCCAGAGAACAAGAAACAATTGTTCGGACGTACCACCTTTCCTTTGGGCCCCTATATTTCAAAAGCCATCCGCGACAGAGACATCATGATCAACCACTGGGCTGTCTCTGTCGTCCTTCCCAGGCCTCCGGTGCTGTCAGCCCTTCTTCCCCCTTGCCATTTGGAGCCTTTACCCGATTCCCACCTCTTTGCTTGCCCGAGCACCCTGATGAGTTTTCCTGGCCCTGAGAGGTTTGGCTCCCGGACCCAGCAACCATTGTCAACTCATCAAACCTTGCCACACCAGCCCCCTTTTGCCGCCAGGGTCTTCGTGTTGGCAAAGTCTGTTGGCGGTTGAATCTCCGAATCCGGGCCTCACACCACAAAAAGTTGGACCAGACGACTCCTCGGGGAGAGAGAGAGAGAGAGAGAGCGAGAGCGAGAGCGAGAGCGAGAGCGAGAGCGAGAGAGAGAGAGAGAGAGAGAGAGAGAGAGAGAGAGAGAGAGAGGGAGAGAGAGAGGGAGAGAAGGAGAGAGGGAGAGAGGGAGAGGAGAGAGGGAGAGAGAGAGAGAGAGAGAGAGAGAGGGAGAGAGAGAGAGGGAGAGAAGGAGAGAGGGAGAGAGGGAGAGGAGAGAGGGAGAGAGAGAGAGAGGGAGAGAGAGAGAGAGGGAGAGGCCCTGGTTTCGCACATGTTTGGTCCAGCTGGATTCATGTTGGAGCGCTGGGCCAGGCAGTGCGCGCAGTCCCGGGCCTCGCTTTGGGCCTGGCCTTGGCGCCCGAGCAGCGCCCCACGGCGCTGGAGCTGTGGACGATCCAGGCTCGCCATAGCCGCGGCGAATGTCACGTGGCCCCCAAAGTGGCCCAAAGGAGGTGAAACAAACCACTGGATCCGCCTAAACGGTTCTGGTTGAGAGGGTGGCACGGAACCCAACAAGGGGTTCCTGAAAAGGAGACTCTGCTATCGCTTTTGGAGGTGCCCCTTTTTGGGCGGTCTTTGCTGGGTAAATGGTGGTTAGTTGATTCGGCGTCTACCTCACTCACGATGACAGTTCCCTTTCATAGGGATTGCCTGGGTAAGGAAAGCAAGTGACAGGCTTGCTTCAGAGGTGCCCCGGTTCATGGTGCCACAGCTTGACAAGGCAGCACCATGCCAACGTCTTGTTTTTTCTTCTGCGCCAGTTCAACCATTAGCAATGCTGAGTTTCACCGGGATGTCGAGCCCAGACAAACCTCCCGCATCATGAGGGTGTGTGTTCCCCCCCTCAAAAAAAAAGAACAGAAGTGATGGTTCTTTATTAACGTGGGACTCCTGCCACTTTGTCGACCAGGGGATATTACTTCATCAGGAATGGATCAGGTGATGGACTCACCACTGAACATTGGGAGGGTTTTTGTTGCACCTGCCATGGAATGATATAAACTATCTCCAACTTTCGCTTAACAGGTTAGGAGCCTTCGTGTCCTCGCTTGCAACATTGCTGCCTAACCCGCCACACTTTGCATGCCGATGCAGCATATTCTTTTGAAAAGGCCACATAAACATTTTACCGCTCTGCTTCTCTTCAAATGCAGCTGGATGTGGACAACCGATCCCAAACGATTTGATGTAGAGCTTGACACCTGCATTCTACAGGCAACCTTCAGCAGGTACATTGGTGTAAACGGATTGCCCTGTCGTTGTTCCCATTGCATGAGCGAAAAGGCGACCGGATGATGGACCGATAATGGAGGTTTTGCAAAGTTTTTCCTTCCTGAGCTGTGCGGGCAAGAGGTCTGCGCATCGACTGCCCGCAGGAAGAGCGGTCCAAGCTGGCAACGCTGTCGACAGGCGCTTCCTTCTCGCTTGCTTGTTGGGGGCATGGGTCAGATGCAGCCAAGCGGGAGTTTCCGCTGCCTATTTCTGCGATCGCCTGTTTGTGTCATGCACCTTGGGGCAGTAGCAAGCGGACGGCCTGAAAGAGCAGCTAACACCTTGCGGACTGTTTGTTCGATTTGAGTGCCTTTTCAGGTTCTCAGACTTCTCAAGCAGTTTAGGCTACTTCACTTTGACGGTAAGTTTGACTTCAGGTGGTTCCGGGCGCATTCCAGCAAGCAAAGCATCTCAGCATCCAACCAAGCCGTTCCAGCAGCATGTCGGAGCGTGAGTTGTTGAAGGCGTTCCATTGTGAACGGTTAAAGCTGCCAAAGGTGCTTTGTTAAATGAGCTTTGACTGAGATTCATCTTTGACTGATTTGCAACTCGTTGCCTCCCTCCCTGACAATCGCACCCTTGGCCCCCGACTGCCACACCCATGCCGGTTTGAATGCCGCGGGCCCGTTCCGGCAAACCAGCGTAGAGAGTGTATCACTTTTCGGCCCGCTTAAACTAACGCATGTGGAACTGAGGGGTGGGAAGGGTGGGTGCAGGCCTGCAAAATACAGATAACAGTGTACAAATATATGCTTGTGTGAGGTGTGAATGTGTATATATATATATATATACTTATGTGTGTTCTTTTTTATATGTACTGTTGCTTTCATTTACTTACAGTCTCTTGTACTTAGACATGTATTACATAAACATATATATATATATGTAAATATAATATGTTTTCACTTATTTGGTTAGTCAATTTATCGTTATGTGTTTTACTTGTTTATTTATTTGTTTATTTATTTATGTGTTTATTTATTCATGTTTTGTTATTATTATTATTAGTTGTTTATTTTTATGTTTTTGTGTCTTTCAATTCATCACATGGTTTATTTATTAGATGTACATACATATATATATATATATGTGTGTTCAATTGTGAACTTTTCATTGTATGCATTTATTTGTTTGTTTGTTGCTTATTTGCTTATTCCTGTATTCATTCATCTATTTCTAGATAGATTGCTAGATTTGTTGAGAGATAGGGCATAGGCGGGTCTGGCGCATGCTGCAGTTTTCCTGGACCTCCGCGCTTCGGATTGGCGAGGTGTGGCCCTGCGGACGCTCTTCAAGGAGACCCCGCGGCTCAGCCGACAGGCGCTGGGGGACTTGCTAGAGGCCCTCGGAGAGCCGCCAGGCGCGCTTGCGGGGTTCGAAAGTTTTGGGAGGGCTTGAAGTTGGGGGGTATGGGGGCTGTTGTGTGCGGGATGGGTGGGGTGGATTGGTGGAGGCTTGGTTTTCGAGGCTCGATGTGCAACGGACGCTGCTTGCTACATCGGGTCAGCAGAGCTCGTGAAGCAAGGTTTCGGCTGAAACAAGGTTTGTTAAGTACTTGCTGCGTGCCCACACTCAGTGAACATCGGCCCTGCACCAGCCCAAAAACGCACACTGCGTTAATGCGCTCAAAGGGGCTTATGACCGTTGGTTTTGCGAGTTGATTTGGCATTTGCCTATCAAGTTATTTTGCACTAGATGGGCAAGATAGAGTCTAGGTAACACTTGCTTTGGCGTTCATTGCTCCAGATCCATTTGCATACGGCTACCCCAGTCTTGCGACACCATGCCTCGCCAACCCTCTCTTGCAGATCAAGCCGGAGCCCCAAAACCGGGGATGCTTGTTCCAGCTTGCTCAAACCTAATTTCCGATCATAAGATGCGATTAGATTGTTTGGCTGCATGTTGTTTTGGCCCGGGAAAAAACAAGCAACAAGGCAGCGAGCAGGTCTGTCTCCGGACTGCTCGCTAGGCACTTGCGCTGCTTTGGTGAAGACCGTCTTTTCCGCCACCGGCTCGAATGGCACTTTGAAGACCGAGACATTTCTGGAGTGGCTTTTCCAAGAGCCACCGTTTTCTGGCTGATTCTGAGCCCCTGTCGACATCAGAGTCCTGAAGTGCAGGGAATTACCCAGAGTGCCAGTCGTGGAGAAATTACAGATTCCTTTCGTTTTACCGGGATCTTTATCCGAAAGATGGAGCCGGCCCCGCAGCGGTGGGTGGACCTCCTGACCCAAACGAACGCCCACAAGAACAGTCCCTTCAAAAGCGTGTAACATTTGAACGGTCAGCTGGAACTATATCTTTTGAAGCAACATTCGAGCTACTCTTCGTTTCACAGCCTGCCACCCACAGCCGCCAATGACAACCTGACAAGTTTGACTCCCAAGCTCAGGTGCTGAACTGAATCTGTGGTTCCTTAGTAGTACTCCCGCTTTCTGAGTTTCCCTGTTGAGCACTTGACGCCTCATGTTCAACCATTTCATGCTATGTCCTCGCCCTTTCGCTGAAAGCACTTTGCAAAGCAACCCAGAATCGGCCAGAGCTGATCTCGAGCCCTTTGCGCTCGCCCCTTTCTGGCAGCTCCAAGCTCCGTTTTTGGCGCCTTTCAAAAGGAAAGGCCGCCCGGGTGCGCTTCGCGCTTCCGGGCTGCTCTTTGTTAAGGCGCTGGCCGCGGTCGTTGTCGGCGGGGTGCGCACCGGCCATCCAGGTGCGCTGGACACTTTGCATGGCATGGCTTAGAGTGGATGGGCGTGTCTTTATTTTGAGGGTACCCTGCAGAAGCCAACTTAATGTCAAGGATGGCTAAGGTTAGGCCTAGGCTTTCACGCAAAAGCTTTCTCATGTTTTTCGTTCCATGAGACGGGCCGACAATGCTATCCTGACCTACCCCCAAGGTACTCACATTGTTCCACTTTGGTTCGGCTCGCTGCATATTAGATTCAATGCTGACCCTCTTGAGCCTGTTGCTGTTGCGCCGCAGCGTCCCTTGTCAATGTACGCTCCGGCAAATTAGCGTGGGCACTGAAAATCAGGGGCTCCCAAAAATCAAGGACAATCGGTTTTGTTCGTGTCAAGCTGGAGGAAAGAAGGGCTTGTTTCCTGTATGCGCTCCAGTCTCGCGTCGATCCTGCTTATTCGAATCTTGTGGTGCCCCTCGCATTTGCTCAAACCAGCTACAACCATCAGTGAGAGCGGTGGGGATCGGCCGAGCTTTCCCCACCCTTCGTGCCTAGCCCGCCGCCAACCCTGCCAAGCGCGGCTTGCTCGGGCAGTTAAGCTGCCTGAGGCGCTTAGACAAGATGTGTAGATGCGTATGAGTTAAATTTAAGGCGAAAAAGGGTCGCCGAGAGGGGAGATCAGTACGCCGGGCGGTGGAGACTGAATCAGACAACTCGACCCTGGATCATTCAAGGAGCTTATGCGGGAAAACTAGGGGTCACATCAAGCAAAGCGCCAGGCATGTGACTGGCTTCTCGAAGGGCTGGTCTTGTGCTTCAGGGAATCCATAGCCCCATGAACATTTAGGCTCGATGTATGTGGCTCCCAGAAAGCCGCGAGGCTCTGTGAGTCATGTGCTTGGTGCAAACTGTGGCGCTTTTGAAACTTGAAGGGAGGCAGTTGCATGCAGTCACCAGCAATGCCGAGGCCCGTGGCTGTTGGCAGATTCATGGTAGTTGTCGGATGTGTGCGTGCAAGCCTTCAATGAATCTGTTTAGGACTCATGTGTCCAGCTGGCATGTCCACAGCCAGGCGTCCTTTACCTGTGGGGCAGTCCTTCCATTTGTCTCCAACACAGTTGCAGTATTGAATGCCAAAGGGAAGCCCGTCATTGCTGCGTTCCTGGGACGAGCGGGCATTTGCGCCTAAGCACCCTACCCCTTAGCACTGTCCGCCCGGCCCGCAGCATTGTCAAAGAACCCAGTGGGCAATTTTTCGACTGGGCGCTAGAGAAGCGTGGCCTTTTGCTGCATCATTCACATGGTTCAAGTCTGCAACCTGACATGTAGAGATAGAGGCCTTGCTCCCCACGTTGATTATGCGGATTCCTCTGATAAAGCCAAGCTCGGACTCGCCAGTGGAATGTTTCTACAAGGAACAACCATGTCATGGGTTGCATTGGTGGTTTGGTATTGCGTGGTCACTCGGGAGATCTCCCGTACTTATGCAAGTGCGGATGATGCCTTCATGTTCTGCTTTCTATAGGCTTGGTCGGAACTTGGTCCATTCCCAAGGTTGCATTTGCCGAGTGTACCCGGCCTTGCAAGCTTTGATCCTTCAACTCAGTGAGCAGATCAGATCAGTTTCCTGAAGCTGCATAGCTTGAAGGTTTTGCGAGGCTGCGTGCTTGCCATTTGCTGCGCAATGCTCCCAGCTGCGGGCCGAGGACGGGTGGGGACACGGGCCTTGTGTTTCCTCAGTGGTCGGTGATGGCGATTGAATCGGTGCGCCGGGGCGAGTGCACAGTGGATGCCTTTCAGGGGATGGTTCGCAACTTTAAGTCGCAAGAGTTGCATGGGTTGACAACCACCTCAAAAAGTTTCCAGGCACCAGCCAGATACGAGAGTGGGGGCATTGTAGAGCTACCATGCCCTGAGGTGCTGCAGGAAATTGAGGTTCTGAAGTTCTGTGTGATGAAGTCCATCTTTTTGCAAATGAGTACGCGGGCTCGGGCTTTGAACAAAACGCACTCCCTCGCCAAGGAGGCTGTGGAAAGTCTCATTTGACAGAAATCCTCACTCTTCCAGTGCCCGCTTGGTCTTTAGTGTGGATGCCCTCCGAGTCAAGATATCGTAAAGATTCAGCAAATCACCGCGCTATGCCCAGACAGGTGGCCAATAGTCTTTGTCACCAGCATTGTTTGCCAGCAGGAAACGGGTTCGCGACACACGCCTTGGCCAGATTGCAGGAAGGACCTTGGCGCAGCGAGGGCCAAAGGCGCGCTATAAGCAGGTCATTGGAGACGTGGCGCTGAGGTGGGGCATGTGCGGGGTCGCCCGAGTGAGCGGGGGTGGGAGGGCTGAATAGTAAATACGCAGTGGAACAGTAGGATGTATATATGACTTGGTTCCTTCTGACCTGACTTTGTCACCTGCCATTGCAGCAACCATCAAGGTTCTCAAAATGATGAGTGCGCACTTGCATTTTCAATGTGCGGATTGCCTGTGTCAGAATTTCCCAACAGTTTCCTGTTTCCCATCCACTTGACTCAAGACTTGGTCCTGCGACTGCTTTTAGCCAGGGCGTCACGCCTCAAGAATGAGGCTGGAGTGGGCCGGGTTCGTTTTGGGGGCAGCAGGGACAGCCAGTTTTGCATATGCATGTTGCGAGGTGCTTGCAGCGCCATCACCGCCATGTTGGATTGGCATCCTTTCGGGCCGAATATCTCGCATGGCACCCCGCCAGTACCCTCGACCCTTCCAACGTGCCCCTGACCCAAGTATGCCGGAACCTTTCGATGGGGAATGAGTTTCAGCAAGTAATAGCCCAAGAGGTTCCACAAATTTAGTTTGATTCAGCTTTGACGAGCATGTGAGTCGAGTGGCCATCCATTGAATCAAACCTGGCACAGGCAACTGGAAGGTCAACAGTTGCAGCCATTGAGAATCTTTTCGGTTTCAAGGAGCTGGCGGTTGCGCTTCGTGGTGCACTTTGTTTTCTTGCTGACCCTTGGATGAGTTGTCAGAGTATTGTGTTACCACGCGTTGTTTGGGCCAAAAAGACACCCGCCGACTACCAACTGCAAGGTGTTTTAAGCCATTGGTTTCAAAGCCGATTAAGCTTTGGCAGGAAGAGGTTCAACATGGTGCGCACAAGCTGCGCCCAGGCTGGAGCGGGCAAGTCCCAGTCAATCGTGTGTTTGTGTGTGTGTGTATCAGTGTGTAACAGTGTGTATTTGTGTGTATCCGTGTGTGTGTGTGTGTGTGCAAATTCTGCCTGCCCGAAGTCTAAGCATCAGGATTCCGTGTGCAACTTTGGCCATTTTCTGTTTTTGGCTCAGCCTGCCGAAGATCGGCACAAATGGCGCCTCCCCGGCCGAATCCGCGGCTTACTCTGCGGGGAAGAGCCTTGGATGGACACCTAGAGCCTTAGGGAAGACATGGGATGACTTTGTCTCAGCCCGGACCTCAAACAGGTTTCTGTGAGGATGGCAGGTTTTCAGGCGGCAGCAAGGTTTGTTGCCAAACAGCATGTGTAAACTTTGGGCTCTGAGAGGAAGGATCAGAGTTGCTGGACGCGAGCATTGAACAGTCTAATCGGGCACGCACCAAACAAGGCGGCGATAGCTCAACTTCAATCAGGCTCAATAAGGATGCTTCATGTTTGCAAACACAAAATATTGAGATCCACTGAAGACTTCGAAACCATGCTTGAGAAAAGATTCGTGGAGGACCTCACACGCAAGCAATTCAGCAAGAAGGCACAAGCAGGCTCAGCGAGCTTATCGTTTGCTCTTACTTGGCTTCAAAAGTGTCATGGGAAACTTTCCGCAGTGCTGGATGGGTAAGTTTGCAGTCCCTGGGCAAGTCGAAATTGCATCGCAGCTTTTCCAAGGAAGCTAAACTGTACCTGGCTCCGAAAAGCAGTGTTTCCAAGCCTGTTTCGACCGTCAACTTGAGAGGCATCTATTTATTTTCAGGAAAACTGAGTTGAAAGGACAGCTTTGCCTCATGTGGTTGCGACTGTGCTGACTTGTCAGTCCCAGGACTCAGCGCATGGCTGATCAAAGCGAGGACGGAGGGCCCAAAAGCTAAGTGGTTTCAGAGCCTCGGGCGCAGGCCACCTGGATGCATCCGGTGACAGTGGCCGGGACCGTGGGCTGAAATTGTCTCCTGGATTTGTCGGAAGTCGCCCAGGCACTCTTCCTTGCCCAGTGCCGTGCTTGATGGATCCTCCAGGCAGAAAATGTCAACAGGTACTAACCTCTTCTGTTGTTTCTTTGCCTGGTGTCGTGTTTGATCTTCCAGGCAGAACATGTGTCAATTTGGGCCTCTAGTTCCCCCGCTTCGAGCCACAATGTTGACCTGTTTGGCCCCAGTTGTACAGGCAGCGCTTGGGCGGAAGTTTTCTGACACCGGCGGCCAAGGTATTTCACCATTGACTTCGAACGGAAGGTGTTTTTCTACGCCCACGGGGAGTCTCGAAATGCTCAGGCCTGACAGTTGGTCACCTGGCCCCTGGCCGGGCTCCGTGTTTCGCAAAATCTGGGTTGTCGTATTTGCGTGGAAGAGCCGGATTTGTTCTTATAGCCAGCCCTTCCTTCGGCCCTTTGGACTCGATAGACCCCATGCTTCATAGCACCCAGACTGGGCAGTGGGGAAATCAGGGACCCGAAGCTCTTCATTGGTGGCTCAATTACCGTACCCCATGGCTCGCCACCATGTTTGGTAAACTCATGGAACGTGGCAGAGAACAGCTTTTCAATTTTAGATTTAGTTCCAGGGGTTTGCAACCACACTTCCCCAAGAATGTCCACACCAGCATCCATGTTGGCTTGGCCAGGTGTCGGTCTGCATCCCCTTCAGTGAGATTCTGGGGGCCCACTTGGGCCATGACCGGCACAAGGCAAAGCCCGGGATTTTCCCCTTCACTGTGCGGTCTGTGGGCCGCACGTTTCTCGGCAGGCAACCCGCCGTGAGTCGCCAGAGCTGAGTGTTCCGCGGCCATTTGGGAGCGGAAGGATGGCGGAGTCAATGGGGGAGGCCAGAAATGGGGGCTTCCCTGTAGCTTCCTTTACACTCCCAGATTCATTTCAGATCCCTTTCTCAGTGTTTTGCTTTCGGAACAAAACTCAGAACTCGCAAAGGTGGAGGTGGAAAGCTAGGGCTTTCGGATTTGCAAAGCCGTTGGCAGTCCATTTGGTGTCAACCTCGGCCCAATTCATCCTGAAGGAATCAGGAAGCCCCGCGAAAAGCAAAGCCAGCGATTAATTTATGAATGTTGAAGGGATGAACCCATGCATGAAAGTCTGGTATGAGCCACGGGTGATTGGTTTAATTCATTGCAACCGGCCCCACAGGGGACAAACACGGTGTGAATCATGTGTATGTAGTTACATGTGTATATATATATATGTATAGTCGTACATGGACTTGCGCAACCAGCCTCTGACTCCGAATCCGAACTCCAAGGCTCAGGCTTGAAGCTGAGGAGCAGGCGCGCTCGAAAAGTTGCCGCAGTCCTTGGGGCAAGTTTGGGCCGTCCTTTGGCACTGTTCGGGATTCGATTGTTGACGGAGGGAGGACCTGGCATGTGATTGTTTGCTTCGGATGTGCCAAGCCCATTGGATCCTGACAGCGTGCGTTTTGGCATTGTAGGCGTCAAGCAGTCTTTAAAACCTCCGATGACCTGACCATTGCTTGAGACAAAGGCTTGAGCCGAAGAGTAGGGCGGCCGTTTGACACCGACTCTTCCCTCAAGTTCCCATTGCTCACCCCCGCCAACTCCTTACGAAGGTTTCTACTAAATATGAACTGCGGCAGGAAGAAGACAACTCCTGCGCATGGCACTTGGGGCCAACTAACCGACCCCCCCGACCGACCAAGGGCGTCCCTGCAAAGGCGGAGGCCTTCCGTTGGATCTCCATGCTCAACGCCGCCCACCGCATCGGCGCAGATGCGGACCTCGTGGGCTGCCGCTTCGGTCAGTCGGATTGGGTCCGATGGGATCTCTTTGTTTGGGCTTCAATGCGACATGGGCTCAATACATGTTGCTGTTGGGTCCGATGCCAGAATATTTTCGGCTTTCTTATGTTCACTAAATATGAGCCAGAATTACCCCGTGGTCTTCTTAGGTCTTTGGTTGGCGGGCAAACGCTATGGGTCTGTCTTACCATGGTAGGCCTTCCAGCCATGTTCATGGTTTCCCAATCTAGGGGCAATAAGTCGGGGAACCTGAAACCCTTTTGGGGTTATGAGAAACTCTGCTTCAATGCAATTCAACTATGCGTGTAGTAATTGTCCAATTGGGAATAGAAAGCACGATTAGCCTGCCTTCAGCTGTTCTAGCTTGCAGGATGACATCAACAACTCCTTCAAGGGGCCGGATAATTCCTTGCCGACTTTCCCGATTCAACCGGCATGCCACATCGAAAACACCTTTAGAAGTACGACCCTGCTTGGGCCAACCCCTCGCCGCACTGAGCTTGAATGATTGACCTTGGGAGCCAAAAGAGCCTTACCCCAAGAAGATGGGTTTGCGGGATCGCTAAATTCCGTCTTGTAGCTCGAGAGGTCAGAAGTTGGAGTTTTACAGGTCGCGAAAGCATGCTCTAGAACAAGAATAGTGAGCCGGTAGTGTATTGACCATGCAGGTACTTTGTGCATGCTTTGCGTGTGCCTAAGTCCCTCAGTGCAGGCACCTTGAAAGACAGCAGGGTGTATTTGGTTGCGAGGGCCTGCCAGCCAGATTGGCCAAAGACAAACGCTCTCCGGAGCCATCATGCAAAACCGGGCTGCTGAGTCAGATGCATACCTTGTCGTGCAGGCATCAAAGCTGCCTACGGCTTTCGTTTGGTCACACGGGGTCCTTTCTTCCTCACCTCTTGCTAGTACATAATGTCCAGCCAAATATTTAAGTTGTTCAAAGTCAACCATATCAGCCCTTAATCCTTAAAAGTCAACCATATCATCCCTTAATCCTTGGGCCAGGTGGTCAACCGACACCTCACCCGGCGCTTCCGAGGCGGCTCCTGGCTGCCGAGCCAAGAGCTCCAAGTGAGCAGCTCCAACGACTGGCTCCCAAGCCACGAGACGCACGAGGCGCACGAGGCGCAGGACGCGCGGCGAGCCCGTGCCCGGGAGTTCACCTGTGGAGTTCCTGTTGTTTTTGCTTTGCGCTGTTTTGGGCAGTTCCGTTGATTCGTTTTTTTTGCTTTGTTGTTTTTTAGGGAGACCGGTTTAGTGGCAAGCAGGAAGTGTTGCTTTTCTTCGGCCAGGCCACGGAAGTGAGGGTTGGTCCTCACTCTGTCACTTTCAGTGAACCTTTACTGGTTCATGATTCATGTGCAGATTCTTAGCGGCAATCGCTGGAGGTTTACTGAGATACATCCTTTCCTTTCGACCTCGCGAAACAGGTGACCGGTACGTCAACGACGCAGCTAGGAAGATGGCAACTCCAATATATGAGTGAATCTTCTTTTTCGGGAGCCCAGTTTCGATTGGTTTGCAAGGCAGAGCAAGAGGAAACCTGATTGGGGAACCCTGCAGTTTTGAGACAAACCCGTATATGTTTGCTTGGATGGAGTGTCAAAGAGGTCGGCAGCGACTCAATTCATATCAGCTGAGGCAACTTGAAGTCGTTCTTTCTGATCAGAGGCCGAGACATCACGTTTCCCTTGGGTCGACCTTGGGGTGCCACCCGGGCCACTTAGGGACGATGTTTTTCTGATTTCTTGGTTTGACTTCAGGGTGGCCAAACGCGTGGGCCTATCCGGCCAGGAGGTCGCTTCCGCAGAGAAGGCCTCCGAGTCAACCGCGGATGATGACGGCCAAAGGTCGCCAGAGTCCAAAGCTTCAGATCTGCAGGACGAGCAGGCACCCTCGAGAGCCAGTGGTTTATACACTGGGCAATCTGTTAGGGCCATTTGACAGCTTGTTTGGTTTTCAATTTGGTTTCCATTTTGAATGAGCCCCTGAAGTACCCTCGAACAGTCACACCCAACATGCTGGAGCTCAACAGGTCAAAGGCAGCCTCCAGGATGTAGGGCTACCGGGTCGCCCAGGGTGAGGGTAGCTGAACCGAGATATTTTTGCAAGCATGCCATACCTGTGGGAAGATCAGGAGGCAGGCCCTCGCGTCTTCGTTTGGCAGATTGCATGATACAGAACTTCGGAAGAAATCATGAACTAAGTGGCATACCTGCTAGGGCACCCAACTCACAGTCAATACTACAAAGTGGCAGCAGCAACCGCATCGTCGAACCAAACAGCTCTGCTGGCCAACAATGATGAAACATGCGCCTAGTGCAAGTTGCAACCATTCTTGTTTACCTGCCACTTCCACAGGTTGTGCCCCAGATGAAGAACCGTGCAAGCGGGTTCCATGCCCAATTTGTAGGCCTTGGCACTCCTAGACCGCAGCATGACGTAGCCAGGACACGCCCAGCACGACAGCAAGCCCAGAGCCAGAGGCCAAGAGGCGGGCTTGTTGAGTTTCCGTTGCCAGCTGATTTATGTGAATTCCTCGGCATGGACTTGGCGGCATTTGGACATGCGTATCCAACCTAGAACTGCGCTTGTTTGAAGCTCGCCGCCTGCAAGCTAAATACCAAGAAGAAAAGCAGCTAGATTGATTGGCACACGGCTACCATCTGGAGGGTCTTGGTATGGACTACCCACACTTAGGAGTGTGGTGGAAAGAACCTGTTTTGGGCCCGCACCTGGCGCTGCACCTCAGCATATATTTGCGTCCGGACATCAGGAAGAACATGGCAGAGCCTGCTTTTTACACCTTGGACCTTAATGGGTTGAAGGTCAGACACTTTCTTTTACAGATGAAGCAAACGGATGACTTTTAAAGACGCCACCCAGCGGCACACGTCGCCAGGTGTTTGCTCCCCTCGGACTTCGGCTTCGAGGACGACTCCGAGTGCACCGAGCCGTGCGACCACGACGATGGCGAGGAGCCGCCGGACTCGGAGGATTCCGGCTGCGAAAGCGGCGCCGTGGACTGGTCCCGCACCACCAGGGCGCCCTCGGCAGCAAGGTATAGCTTTTCGAGGTTGTTTAGAGGGAAGCTAAAGGGAAAGCATTCGTTTTGGGCCGGCGTTGAGGGTTGCGGGGTTCGCCCTTTGGGCAACCAGCTTTTTTGCGATGTTTTATTTGTTTTTCCAGTTGGAGTGGCTCTGAAGCAAGTGGTGGCTTCAGCTTAGGACTTGCTGCTGCTCCAGCGCGACAAGAGCACCGCCCAGCGGATGTCGCAGGAGGGGTAAAACCAAGAAGTTGAGCAGCATAATGTGTGCGTGTGTCCCTGTTTTGAGCTTACCGGCAAGGGAAACCAAGGGGAACCCTTCCATGTTGAGGGTTTCCCTATGTGGAGATAGACAACCCCGAAACGGGTTTTGGCACGCAAGGTTGCAATGAAACACCACCCCCGGGAGCCTTCGACCTGACGACCTTGACGATCTTTTGTGTTGAGGTCTTGGGCTCCTTTGGCGTGCTTTTCCTTTACTCAACATTCACCTTCCTTGGAGCATAAACCTCTAACACACTCGGAATGGCCTATTTTGTAGTGTCTTGCGCTTTCGTGCCTTATCTGCATGGCGAGCCACCCCACCTGCCAAGGACCAAGACCCGATTCGGCATCGGGTCAGGTTGCACATGTGCAGTTGGGAGGGCAGCAGGAGCCCACCAAACCCGAACCCCAAGGCCAAGATCCAAGCCTTTGCCTGCCATTCAGTTCGCAGGATCTGAACTTGCTGCGCGGCACCTTCCGGGGCTCGTGTGGCCGTCGCCCGATCCTCGAATGAGGGGAGGGCCAAAGATTATAAGAATTTCCATCCTGGGCTCGGGATGCTCGTTTTGCCCATGGCTTCATTTAGCGGTCGGCTGCCATCTATCAAGCACCCTGGGGGCCACCCTGGCAGTGATGGCAAAGCACCGGAGCAAACTTGGTCTTCCGACCTAAATCAATTCCTGAGCAGCCGCCCGCCCAACTTCTGTCTTAAGGCTTCATGACTTGTGAAGCATTTTATCTGACTTTGCACCTGGCCTGGATTGACGCTTTCCTTCAGCGCAACACGTGGTGCAAGTGCTGCTGCAATCATGTTTGCTCATTGGAGTAGGTTCGGCACTGCAGACCCATGTTTGGTAAATAGTAAATAGCCAATCGTGTTCAACTTTCCAAATCAATTCAAGAGCGGCGGTTTTGTTTTTGCTTTGTTTCCGGATCCTCCATTCACCAAAGTTTCGCGCACGAGTATGGGATGACCTGCATCGTCGCTTCGGATTGATGGATTAGCTTTAACGTGAAGTTGTCGAGAGTGAACTGCAAGGCCTTAAGCAAAGCTGAACCTATCAGGGATTCCTGCTTTATGCACACGCTTTTGACGTACACAAAGCAATAGAAATTGTTTGCAAGGTGTTCCACCCACCCAGGGAGGTTCGATGGCCCCTCATTGAGGTTAAAGGAGCATAATCAGCTTGTGATATGTGAGCGCATGGCTTTGTTAGGTGCATTTTGGACATGACTGTTCGAGCTTAGCCCTGCCACTTGGGCGAGCTCAAGTGGGAGAGAAAGGGAAGCTGCACTCCAGCGCCGTCATGCCGAACCGCATGGGGAGAAATCAGGGTATGCGAATGAGGGGGCCCATCGAATGTACACTCCAAAAACTCTCACTCCGGCCATGACATGAGCTGCTAAGTATGTTGGCCAAAAGCACAAATGGAGCTGTTGTGTTTGATGGATGGCATTGCTTATTCTCCCTCAGCATGCGGGCAACTTTGAGCTGATATCTTGGAGAAATTGGAGATGCTAAGCCTTTTGGAATGCGGTGCCGGTAGGAACAATCTGGAATCCCGTGGTTGGACACTTACTGTACGACTCATTTGTGTACCAGTTGCCGCATTGGGACAGGCTTGGAGCAATGTTTGCAGCCCGAGTCCAGACTTTCATGCATGTACAAGGGGCCGCTGACCTGGTCCAGAGCTGCTTTGATGCCTTTCACGTGTGACATTTGGGCCGCGAGACTCGCGAACACCAGTTGATCTCCTTTGGGTGTTGCAGATTGCCAGGTTGCTCCCCCCAAATTGCTGGTGGAAATGAACATCATTTTGACACATGTTTTGCTTGCCATGTCTGCCAATGAGAACCTAACATGGCCGCCGACCAGTGCAGCAGGTGATGCCCAGTTCTGGGCGGGGATTTGCTCGGAGCTCCATCACTACCTCAAGCAGCTCTCATCCAGGCAGATCCTGCTGGTCATTAGGTCCGGGTACCTCTGGCTCCAGCTTCATGCAGATCACAATGGGAGGAATCCCCCGCTGGTTAATTTCTGGAGGTGAAACATCCCGCAAGATTGGTACGATCCTCAAGCTGAATTCGAAATCAACATGAGGCGTTGCGCGGGGAAAAAGTTGATTGTGCCACGTTGACGCTGGCAAATACAAGCAAAGCGGGGGTTCAAGATTAACATCGTGGCCGCAGAAAGTGTTTTCTTTTTTTGTTAATCAGTTCTTTTTGAATCAGTTCTGATCGAAAAGGATTTGGAGGCTTTGAAGGAAGGCTAAACAGCAAGATATCCCTGTTCCGTTTCTTCACTTCTAAATCCTGCTTTGACTCACCTCAGTATAGAACAACTGTGCCCCCCGCATGATTGAATCGAGGCCTTTCCAAAACCCTATCCAGGGTGCCGCAAGCTGCTGGCCGCAGGAACATCAGCCTGGTGTTGTCCAGCCTGGCACGGAAGCAGGTCAAAGATGCCGGTGCCCAGGAGTGCAAGGTACCACTGCCCGCCCTCCAAAAGCAAGAGCATCCTTGGAACTCACCAAACGAATGTGTTGCGGGGATTTTTTTCAACCAGCCCCTAGGGCCATCAGGAAGTTGCGGCACGCCCCAACAGAGCATGGATGCCTTCGTGCCTTCGTGTGGCGGGCGGGGGGGTTGTGGGCGAAGTGAGGAGGAAGGGGTAGAGTGAGGGGGCAGCCGCAGGGAAACAGACAGCACACCAGAACCAAAATGGAGGGAAACTTGGCAGGGCAAGGATTTGGGGTCCAGCCCGCAAGAACAACTTACGAAGCTTTAGCAAGGCTTTGTCAATCCCCAAGTTGCAGAGTGGTCTAGGGCACCATGTTTCGGCTCGTCGTTCGCAGTCAAACTTCCAAGGCTCAGCTCTTGGACTACGTGGCCGGCCAGCTGAGCCCTGCCTGGCTCACTGTTTTCAACATCCAGGAGTGCCATGGAGTGCCCAGATGTTGCGACCATCACGTCACGGACTGTCAATAGAAGCATGCCGCATTGCCCCAAGACCTACCCCAGCAAGTTACCTGTGCAATGATTCCAAGCCCATGTGGCCATAGCGCCAAGCTCGGAGGACTTGGCGCTGCTGTGCAACAGCTATGCCTCTCTGGGCCACCCTGCGCCGGATCTATTCCGCATTTGCGCAGAGGAGGGGGGGGGGGGGGCGCTTGGCAACATCCATCGGACAAACCACATAAATATTACAAGTTGGTACATACATGTGCGTATTCACCGTTTTTCTATCCTCCTAGGCTTAAAACGCACTCGTTTGCATTTGTCCCTTGCCCCTGCGGGTGCAGAAGCAAGGCTCATTTCGGTAAGACATCCCTCTTCCCGCCAAGCCCAGGGGAATATTTGCGATAGGAACGCATAATATATATATATATATAAATACACATTTGTGCGACGAGTTGCCTCAATGCATTACAGAGGGTGTCACAGGGGAAGTAGCAGCTTGGATTTCTCAGCATATGACCCATTTTGGAAATCTGAGACATGGCATGCACCGTAGTCGCCCCAAGAGCTCACTAGGTAAGGCTGCAAGGCATTTTGGAAATTGAATTTCAGGACAATGAGGTCCCCTGTCTAGAGAAGCTCACCTGCCAGGAGCTGCTTTGGAAGCTGCCGGACGCAAGTGCCCAGGAGCTGGCGCTCATTGCTTGGGGGCCCGGTCTTTGCTTCTTTGAACCGGACTGTCCACAGAGAGGGCTTGCAAGAAAACAAATTGCAAACTGCGAAATGGTGCAAGTATGCGAATCATGGATCATGGACATGTTTGCAAAGTAGAAACCGCGTGGTGTGCATGTGTCATTGTCAAAGGTGCAGCTGGTTGTGCTGGGTGTGGTGACTGGCGCTTCAATGGGGATCCTCTGGAAAGGTCATCAGCATTCCCCATCCAGGAAGCATTGATTTTGGCTCACAACGCGCAGCTTCTCGTGTCTCAAAATCTGGGATGCCGTGCTGGGCAGTCTTGGAAGGGAAGCAGCAAGAACTAACTATTTGGAGGAGCCATCATCATGCCCGGGTTGACTTGTGTTAGTTATAGTTGCAAAACATCCCGCCATTCCTACAAAACAGTCAGTTTCCCACCATTTTAAGCTTGGGCCTGCCTCATGTACCTGTTTGGACTGTTTAAAGTGGGACCAACAGGAAACCAACCACCTGCAGGCACTCCCCAGTTGACCAACCACCTGCAGGGAAGGGGATGCAGTTTTGAGACGTACCCATTCCGAACCCTACTAGGTGCTAAGATAGATCATATCGCTATCCCAAAACGAAGGCAAAAGGGGACCGGGCCTGGTTGGCTTCGTAGCTTCTGAAGCTGGTTCCTTTCCATTTCAACAAGGCCTAGGTTGACCCTACCGTCTTTTCGGTTAGGGAAACCATTTGTAGGTCTTTTCCCACCGTGGATGGACAAAATCCATGTCGCATCACTTTGAAACCATGGTTAAAAAGTTGAAACCATGAGGTTTGCGAAAGGTATTTACGTGGAATCTGAATAGCGCGAAATGGAGGCCTCCGCCTTCGCGAAGCTCCGGGCCTACGACGCGGCGCTCTTCAGGCGATGGGTTTGATTTTTGGGGCGCTGGCTGGCTGGTGTCTGGCGATATGGGTTGGTCATCTCAGGATTCCTGGATCTCTGTGCATGCTGCAGGTGTCTTTTTCTTGGGGGTAAATCCCTCCAAAAAGGATGAACCAGCTCTGAATAGAGGAAGGTGAGAATTGGGAAAACGACCCTCTTGGAGAAGAAAGCGGGTCGCTTAGGTGACAGGACTTGAGGACACGTCCCGAAGATCAAATCACACACTTTGCAAACAAGCAGTTTCCAATTGCATGCTACAAGCGAGTGTCTTGTTGAAATACGCATTCTACCATGGAGACTTTGGGTTTTGTACGTAGTGCTGCTTCCAACTTTGTAAAATATACATTTTTACGATAAGAGCGGAGGGGGGAAGGGCCTAGCAGGATGCTGGCTCAGTATGGCAAAGGCTGTGCTAAGACTGCTTGTCCAAGGCCCTACCCAAAGCAGACCTCTACCACGGATACTTCCTGTTGGCATGCTATTGCTGTCCGAAAAGAGGAAGCATGACAACCAACAAGAAGTTTGCAGATAAGTTCAACGCCAGTTGCAATCAACAAGGAAGTGCTTGAAGCTTTCACCCACATCGATGTGTTTGCCGCTTCAACAAGGTTTACGGAATGCCTTTCAGTTGGATGTAATGGTGCAATATCATGCTGACACTATGTTGGTTCGCTGTTTGTTCAAGGGCTCCGTCGTTTGGCAAATACTCATTCTGTGGGACAGCCATGCTACTTGCAGAAGCAACATGCGACGAGCCGCCATTCAAATATTCACCGTATGAACAAATCTGGGGCCCAATGAGATATGCATTGCTTGTTTCAAGGGCTGCTTGAACAACGACCACTTGAATCGCATTACTGGGATGAGCCAGGCGGCAAACATGAAAACAATACAGGCGGCCCTCAAATCAAGGACGAAGCAAGCAAACTAATTGGTGTGTTGGTTCAACCGACTACCGAGCCATGGCTGTCACTCAAGCAAGCGGCTTGCATGAGGAACATGTTCAAAGTCGGGTGTTGACAGGTTGGCCTTTCCTCTTCAGCGAAGGTATGTCTTTGCCGTGTGTTCGCCCCAAAAGGCTAGCAGCTGCAATTCCACATCCAAACTATCTCTTTGAACTTAAGTCTGTTTCTTGTAGGACTTTAGGAGCCTACCCAAGCAAGAAGCCTGGATGAGCTAGGCAGACGTAAAGAGGCCCAGCCTAAGAGGGTTTAGCATTCCGCGCAATTCGCTAGTCCCAGGCAGACATGTAGGTACCAAACCCTTCTTACTAGCATGGAGGACAAACACACATACCTATGACTACATCACCCCTTGCAAGAACCAAGGCACATAGCGGCCTTGGCCATGAGGCAAGCGGAGGAGCACCTATTGCCGCCAAAGATTGCTTTGCTTTGCGCCTCTTTGACCCAACTGTGGTGCCCCAGTTGGGTATGAATGTGAATTGAGGACCCTTCGACATCATTTGCGCTGAGGTTTCTGTCCACCAACCATGTTTGAGGGATTTCCACAGAAGCTCCTGGCCAGTTCTCCTTTGTTCGCAAGTGAATCAAAGAGAGGTGACAGCCAAGGAGCGCCGCTGGTGCTTGAACTTCAAACCCTGCCCTTCCGGTGATGGGGAATTCCTGAACTTTCCGAAAGGCGTGTGAGCCTGGTGAAAGGCTCCGGATGTTAGCTTTGAGCGGTTCTCGCTTGTGCTTAAGGACAAAAGCCTTGAGGTTTTGAGCATGCCGAGATGCCAAGGCAGAGATTTGGCCTCTCTGAAAATGGCCCTGGTTGATGATAGCGTCTTGGCACTCCAACAAAATGCGTTCGCATTTGTTCGACCAATCTCAGGTTTCTGTCAAGGACTTCACATGAGCAATCAGAGTAAATCGATTGCACATTTTGAAACATTTGCCCGCATGATTGTTGTGATGTCTTCGTGAATGTGTCAAGGTGTGCTAGGCGGCAAAGACACATAGTGTGCAGAATCGGTGAAATCCAGCACACAGAGTCATTGCTGGTGCCATTGGTACACATGAAGCGCGACAGGGGTGGCAGCATGCACGAAGGAAGGCCAACGACTTCTCTCGAAGACTTGCTTTGCATGTTTGTGTTGTGTTTGTATAGTACCAATGTCGACCCTCCATGAAGACATTGACGTCTGACGAGCCAACAGGGAATCAGCGCCATAGTTGATCTGACTTGCTTGCCAGGACATAGGCCCGCGCCACGCGGCCAATCTGCTCCATGCCTTTGCTCGCCAGCTCCTCATTGCAAGCCTTGTGGCGCGTGCAGTCAGATGAACTCTGCATTGGACATGGGACCGTCGGGAAGTCTGAGCATGGAGCTGCCTATCAAAAGTTAAATGGGAAACTGGCAGTACGGGTTGCTGATAGAACTTCAATGAGCCTTTCTGCATGAAAACCCAGGCGGGTAGTTACTGTGCAGCTGTGGAGCCTGCACTGGCTGTTATCTTGAGGCTGGACTTTTGCCATTGGCTTCCCAACGACAAAGCATTGCCACTCACATATTGGTGTAGTTTGTCGGATATGGCAGTTGAGATGTTCGAAGCTTGCCTGACTTGAATGACAAATAACTGCCAGCCTTACGACCAACTCCATGCCACGCCGTTGCGAACGTGCGCGTTGCCTTATTCAACTGGCAAGCTCACGCAGTCAGACGCTGAAGGCGACCTACTGGCTCGTTGCTAAGCTTCCTACAACAATTCGTATGTATAGGCATGCTACATGCGATTGGCGTCTTGGCTTTCTTAGCTCCGTTTGGTGGCTTGGTCCCTTTCGCCGACGCACGAGGTACCTCGGCTCCAGAGCCGCCGGCCTTCTTTGAGCGCATGGCGTCGACCTTGGCCGGGGGGGCTGGGGTGTTCTGCAGCCTGGCGTTTGCCGTATGAATGGGTCACTGAATGGGCCAAGTAGGTTCTGACTTGGCCATTTGGGACTTATGAGGGAACTGGTCGCGTATGGAGTCACATTCAGTCCTGGTGTTTGTTTCTCTCAGGCTATGATCGGCACCCGCCATGTCCAGCGAAGGTCTGGCCAGCTCTTTGGCCCCTCTAGCCTTGGATTAGGCTGAGCAGATCATGCCTGGAGTGCCCGAGCTGAGTTCCATAGGCTCGGTTTGGGAGAAGCGCCTTTGTCAAAGGCTTCTGGAAGCAGATAGTGGGGGTGTATACTTTTTCACTACGAAGCCGGCCTGGGTCTGAGTCAATCAAAGCCTGTTGGAGAAGATGTTCCAAGTGATCGGACCTTCGAATATTTTCCGGGCAGCTTGCGAGATCTTGCGCTGAGTTGATTGCGGTGGGCCAGATTGACAAAAGAGACACAATACGCACAGCATGCACGCGAGCAGCACGTTGCATGATGTTAGGTTTGACTTCCTGATCGTCTCAAGCGCGCTTTTCCCTTGGTGGCACATATTTGGATTCCTTCAAGATTCGGTCTGGGTTTGCTTCCACAAAAGCCGGATATTGGGAAATGACAAGTGCTGGTCCGCAAGAAACGCTCACAGAAGTCACAGAAGTGTAGTGTAATTTACGCCCACAAGCAACTTTCGTTGGTCGCCTAGGCCCAGACACGTTCGGGGGTCAAACAACTTGACAAGAGGGTCCCAGCACCATCCATCAGCCCCTCTAGGCGTCGTGCACGGCGCTTTCGCGGCCGGCAGAAGTCGGACTGTGGCCGGCCAACGGCTGCTGGAGGCGGGCTGTGGAAACATCGCCTTTTGGCCAATGTTGATTAGGGTTGCCTTTGGTAGGGTGTTGTGTTGGTTGAAAACCTGCTAGGTTCATTGGATTCGATGGTGTCCTGTGTCCAGCTCGTGTGGCAATTCACCAAGTGAGCACCAAGGGATTCAAAACGTGGGTTCAGGCTTCACAGTTGAAGCAGAGCACTGTCGGTGAATGTTGCCAAGGCAACGTTCACAGACAGTGTTCTTGACAAGAGGGTCCATTATCCGGGTCATATTCCAAAGAAGCCTACCAGAAATCCATGATTGTTGGAGGGAGCGTATGGGCTTGCCTGAGGTGAAGCACCCCTAAATTGGGTGATTGTCCCTTGATCGCCCTGGGGACTGCAAGGGGCCACTTGGCTCCAGGCGCTGACGCGGCGCTTCGTGCGGCTCCTTCAGGAGCCGCAGAAGGTGAACCCCCACCACGCCGGGACCTCAACTCGCACGCAAACAAACTGTCCGATAGCCGGTGGCTGGAGTCATACAATTGTTTCCATACCTGAAATGTGAAGATCCCCATTCACACGGCGCGATGTGCTCCAAAGCCAAGGTGGCCACGCTGGGCCGAGCCTTTCTGCAGGAAAGGGCTGGCCGACGGGGTTGTGTGTTCGCCTTCAAGTTAGGTTTTACACGTTGGGGGGGGGGAGAACATTTTGGCTTCCACCCTTTGGATTGTGCTACCTCAGAGGTTGCACAAATCAGAACCTAAACAGAGCCTTGACAGAACTAACAACTTCAGGGTGTCTAATTTCATGTTTAGACATGTCTTGTACCGAGATCCTCCTGTCAGGATCGCTCACATATGACAGCTGCATACGTTGCGCTGTTGCCGCATGTTGCCGCTTTTCTGCCGAGAGTTGCGCTTTTGTTTTGGGATTGAAGACCATGTAAGTGCAAAACTGCTTGAAGCTGCGCATTTGTTCAAATGAAGCAGGGCCAGTGAAGCAGTGGACGTGGCAACAGCATCTCGACCATAGGCTTTTGTGTGCAACATAGTCGGTGTGCATGGCTTCATTACGAATCGGAATCCTAAGCAACGCCATGGACCAGAGCAGTTGCAGTGTTCCACAGTTGGCCCAACTCTTGCCCAACCACATGCCATGTTCACATTCTCACCTGCAAGCCTGCTGCAATTCTTGGGCGAGTTTGCCAGGCGGGTCTGCGCAGCCAACGAGCTGTGGACTGCCTGGCGCAGGGGCCGGCCACTTGAGGGCGGGACGCGGATGGGTTTGAGTGCGATGTGGGCGGGGTGGAGAGGGTGGTAGGGTGGACTCGTAGGTCAGGAAATGTGAGGGCTCGTTGCATATCCTTCCAAGGTTTAAAACATTCAACTGGAAGCCAATGTAAGGCCCTTTCAAGTCAAGATTATTTGTTGAAGGCTGCTGATGGCAATTGCAACGTATTCCCTTTTCACTGGTCCCGAGCTTGTCAAAACCATCCTGATTGTAGCGCATCTTGCTTGCTGCATTTCAGGCAAACCTTGATTCATTGATACTACGTTGGGCGAGTTGCGCCCACCTGATTCTTTCACTCTGGGGCATCAAAGCCGCAAGGCTAATGCCTGCTGGCAGCCCGCACCTCAGATTGAGCCGCTCGCCGTTGTGGCCACCCAAACGGTGCAATTGAAGCATATATGTCTCACTTCAGTTGTGAGTAATCAATAGTATGGTCCAAAGGGCCGGATGACAGGGGAATTCCTTGTCGGCTTCAAAACATGCCGGGAACCCAGGTTGATAGGTGAACTCGAGTTTTTGGTAGACTCTAGGTTGACTCCACAAACATCCCTCTAGCCAGGATCTGACAATAGCATCCAGGACCTGAACTTCCAAGAGGTGTGCTCTGCGGTTTTGGCTCTCGTCAGGTTCACATGGAGTCACACACTCAGGTGAGGACGCGCTGGAGTCAGCCAAGGCGGATGGCAGGCGGGGCCCTTTTTTTGGGCGACTCAGTGCCTTCGTTTGGGTTGGCTCAAGCGGGGTCATTTGGAGAGGCCAATTTGTTGCGGCCAAGGGAGAGCTGGTACTGCTATTGGGCCCTGGCCTTGCGGAGAAATCTGAACGGGGCAAATGTTCAGACTTGCTCGATGCGATTTTACTGCTTTTTGCATGCTCCACTACTTCCATTTCTCTTTTGTATTTCGCTCCCGCTCTTTGCTTCTGTCTTTCCTTGTTTGCCTCTCTTTCTTCTGCAGGCTCTTCTTCCAGCTTTGCTCTGTTGGAAGTGCTTTGCCACGCTTTGTTGCACATTCAGCGGCTAAGCGGCTTCCTCAGCGGTTTATTCAATCAAATGTCTTAAGATGAGCTCACTTTCGCCCGGAAGTTGTTCAGTGCAAATGCCACATCGCCCCTATGGACGAGATGTCTAATGAGAAACTAAGATGAATTAACTCCCTGATTCATTACCCTCCCACAAACATGGAACTGCACAGGCCCCTTTTGCAAGACTACCGCCCTCTTGGGACTTGGGAAGGGCTCCTGTGCACTTCCATTCGGCGGGAGGATA
>CAUJNA010002679.1:0-25670 GCA_963377175.1 Effrenium voratum | reverse complement strand
TCATTTTCTACAGTTTAGGTTGCAGTTCTCTGAATCATTTTCTACAGTTTAGGTTGCAGTTCTCTAAGCAATTTTCTATAGATTAGGTTGCAGTTTTCTACCTCATTCTCTATAGTTTAGGTTGCAGTTATCTAAATCATTTTCTATAGTTTAGGTTGCAATTCTCTAAATCATTTTCTACAGTTTATGTTGCAGTTCTCTAAATCATTTTCTCCAGTTTAGGTTGCAGTTCCCTAAATCATTTTCTATAGTTTAGGTTGCAGTTCTCTAACTCATTTTCTATAGTTTAGGTTGCAGTTCTCTAAATCATTTTCTACAGTTTAGGTTGCAGTTCTCTAAATCATTTTCTATAGTTTAGGTTGCAGTTCTCTAACTCATTTTCTATAGTTTAGGTTGCAGTTCTCAAAAATCATTTTCTACAGTTTAGGTTGCAGTTCTTGAAAACATTTTCCAACTCTCAGCTTGAGCCCTGGACGGTTCGCCAGGTTAAAGATTCAACTCATGCAAAAGCTACTCAACTTCCTATACAAGGAGTAACGCGTGTTCATAGGGTGCTACACAGTGTAAATTCTCAACACCCCACCTGAGCCACACACCTCTGGTGAGTTGCTCACTCTTGAGATTTGCACCCGCCATGTGGACTCTATCCACATAACCAGAGCCAGACCCAAGGGCTCATCACGAGCTCTCAAAGCTCTTCTGTGAAACAAGCTTCTGCCACCCAGCCACTTGTGGGCCTCAATGGGCGTCTCTTCTCGCACGCCACTATACCATGAAAATTCTCCATCCACCATATTCTGAAAAGAATCCAGCTTCACTTCCCCAGCTGACTGCCACGCGCCTAGGCCTTGCAGCATTGCTCGAAGAACTGTCTCCATCACCTGCTCTTCCAAAACATGTTCGGCATTGACCTCTACCAGATTTCTGAGCTTCTTGCTCACTCAGCTCAGACACTTGTCTGCCTGCAATCCACTTGCAATCTCTGCGATGATAAAATCCACCAGTCCGGGCTATGTACACTCTGATGGGCTGACCTGCATCAAGAGGCCTCACATCTCCTTGCTCAGTGAACAAAGCCCCACCATGATCAGACCCGGCTGATGTTTGCATCCGGTCATTCTCTTCCACAATCGGCTCACCCTGAACCTTTGAAACTCGCTCACTCCTGCATTTCCGAAAACTCCACACCACGAAGCTGAAAATCAAATACATCGAATGGAAAAACAAAAGCGCAAAACACATTCCAAATTCCCACGTGCTCCAATCTGCATCTGCAGCTTCCTGCTTCTTCAAAGAATCATCACTTCCTTGCCCAAGTGTCACTGCCGGCAAAGTGAAGAGACTCATCACCCTCACAATCCTCTTCACCTCAGGCATACAGATAGCTGCACTTTCTGCACGCAAAATCTGAAAAGCTTCCTTCAGAGTCATTCGCTTTGCCGCACCTGAAATGTTGCTCGCCCTGATAGGTCACCACTTTCATGAGACCCAAAAGCAAAGCTACCCTGCGAATAGCCAATTGCTTAGTAAACAGATCTGCAGGATTCACCCATGTGCTCACTGACCTGATTCGCACTCGCCTCTGCTGCACCCATTGCTGCACCCACAAAAGCGAGATAGCAATATGCTTCGTCTTGCCAATCCCAACTTTGCACATCATCGCCTTAGCTGCTGAACTGTCTGTCCTCAAGCTCAAAACTGACCTCTGAAGAGAATGATACTCCTCCACAGGAATTTCACCATCATCCTGCAAGTATCCCTGCAATGTGTCCCACATACGCTGTACTGCAATACCTTCTTGCAAGGTTCCACAGGATGCTGTAAACTCTCCTTCTGCGCTGCTTGTGGACACTGACTTCTGAGTTCGTGAGAAGTAAGTAATCACATTCCCATTCACACAGATTACCCCACCTGAGGTGCTTTTCCTATGATACCGGTCATGAGCCCAGTCGCTGTCACTGAAACACTCCACCACATCCTGGTTTGTCTGCAACATGCCTTGTCCTGAAGCAACCTGAAACTCATCTTCCAATTGGCTCACATCCAAAAGACTCGTGCCCGCCTTCGGCTTCCACAGAGTGAACCAATCTCCCAATTGTGAATCACATAGCTGCAAGCATGCTGCAAAGCTGCAAAGTCGGCTCGGTTTGGCAGTGACATCTTGGAACTCAATACCTTCATAGCATATTGAATGTCCGGCCGATCGATCATCACATAGAGCAATAGCCCTACAGCACTCCTGAACTTCTCAGTCTCTTCTGCTGAAATTTGCTGACTTAGCTCAATTGGTTCTGAAACCGGCACACAGATATAATCTGTAGGAAGAACTGATCTTCTCTTCTTCAAAGGAGCGCCATCACACCATTGCACCAACTTCTCTCGGTACTTTGGATTTGCATTGACCCGTGCATGTGTAGGAAAGCCACCCTCATTACCACATAAAAGAACTTCTCGCTTCAGAAAATGAAAACGGTCTCCACTGCTAAAAGGTCCTGCTGCTTTGACTTTGAGATCGTGTTTCTCCAAGTGGTTGATCATGTCCTGCATGAGCTCCCCTTTTCCTACCAACAACAGGTCATCCACATGAACTGCAATCGCCAAACAATCACCAGTGTACAAAGATGGACATGTAACTGATGGCTGCGCATCACACTTTGTCAAAATACTGCCAATGTGAATGGACCAGTCATGAGCTCCCGACCGCTGACCTGGAACCAAACGATAAAGACGAGCCCATGTACTTGTTCCTGGCAACCTCGCAACGGTGGGTACAACCTGCGGTACCATCAACAACGCGTCACTGATGTCTGCAGTCATGTAAGAATATCCATGTGTGAGTCCCCAGGTAATCAACAGTTTGGCTGCATAAGGAGGGAGAGTGGATGCATACAAATCTGATCTTCGGGGGTCCCAAAACTTAAACTCACGAGAGACCAGTCGAGCCCTTCGATACCATGGCCCGTTCCCATCTCTTCTCCTCCAATCATGAACAAACTTGCAAGTAAGCACCACCGAATCCCCGATATCGCTCTCCCTTATTTCCTTGCACACTCCCATCTGCTCTAAACGTCGCAACTCCTCCAGTTCAGCCGCTCTGTCTATTGCTGCCAACTCATCTCCCTGCACATCTGGAGGGCGCTCTTCAGTTGCATCATCGCCAGCATCGTATCCCCAAGGAAGGCTGTCATCAGCCCCTTCCACTGCATCCACCACTGGCATTTGCACTGCCCCCACCTGCCTTCCATCTCCAGATTTCAAGATCTTTGGCAGAGGTGGGCCTTCTGGCTCATTCGCTTCCGCTCTTCCACCACATCCTGCATATCCTCTGGTGGGATCACAGGTGGAGGCGGTCTCTGAACAGGCACCGAAGGCTCAGCGCTGCTCATTTGATTCAAACCACTTTGATCTGAAACTGACTGTCCCACAGAACCCAAATCTGCAAGCATCGCATTGTCAGGCAAAACCGATCCACTCTGCTGCTCTGCCTGTGCTTCAGCTTCAGACTCTGGATCCGACGCTGCCTCATCTTCCACTGCAAACGCAACCCTGGCAGAATAGGAGGTACCCCAAAGTTGTCCTTGACTGTCAAACTCTTCTGCAACATGAGCCAGGGAATTCCTCTCACTTTATCCAGCTCTGATGCAACCCAAGCAGATGAGCTTGGTAGCCTTCTCACACTCCTGGATGTTGTCACTCCCCAAACTCCACCAACCAAGTAAGATCCAGTTCTGGGATCCTTTCCCAACCAAACTGCTTTCCTCCACCACCTGCGTAGAGATTTTCCCGCATTTGCCTGCAAAGCCATCACACATTCGCCATAGGAAAGAAGAACTCCTTTGTACTTTCCTTCGCCAAGCAATTGCATAGGCGTCATTCGCTCTCTCCTCTGAATACCGAAAGCATTGTACAAGAAAGTCCCATGCACAAAAGACCACAGTTGGACAGGATGTCCTGGCTTCACCGAATAACCACTCCTTAGTGCAATCTGCTTCCTCAATGTGCGCGCCATTGTTCTCACTGCACGCTCGGCCCTGCCATTGCTCATAGGTTGACCCTTCTCTGTCTGTCTCAGGACCGTCGTAAACTGCTGCCTGTCTCGCATCTGTCGCACACCTCTCAAAACAGCTTGCAAAGCAGGTTCTTGGTCACCTTGAGTTGTAACTGCAGTGCTTGACACTCTCAAAATGAAATTGTAAAATTCCTGCACCAACCGGGCAAGAGAGCTGCCTCCCTTCTGCTCCACTGGAACGCAAAGCAAAGCATGGCTGTGCTTATCTGCTGAAACCAGCGTGGGCCACTTGCTCCCTTCTGCTTCATCTTCACCTGGGGCATCATACTTCTCCCCATCAGCCTCAGTACCAGGCTACATGAAGTCACATTGAATGACTGCCATGTCTTGAACATCATCGTCTGGTTCCACTGCTGAAAGATGAGCGTCCTGAACTGCCCTTGATGCAACGCAAGCCTCACACCATGGCATGTATGGTTGGTGAGTCACCTCATGCAATTCCCTTTCTCGCACTGATGGCTCACGAGGCCTAGCACGCACAACCGGATCCACCTGCTCACCACGCAGTGCCAAGGCAGCCGCTTCATCGACTGCGCCTGCCGCTGCTTGAAGGTGGAAGTTCACCAACTTGGCCCACACCTTGCTCTTTGCACCTCCAATTGCAATCTTCAGGAATTTGGCTGCTTCCCTCATCTTCCTCAAACTAGACTCAGCTGTGATCTCTTCACCATTGACTATCAGTCTATTGGGTGCTGCATCAATTGGCACTCCCTCAACTTGTACTGCAGGTAAGTCCACATCTGCAAAACCCGGAACCTCGGCTTCCTCCCTCAACAGTTTTGGGTTCAACAGATTCCTCCAACGCCTGATCTTGCTGTTCCACAAGGATCGCTTCCATCTCCTCCTTGCTCATCCAGAGTGTTTTCAACTCCAAAGGTTCCTCAGTGACCACAGTGATGAGCCTGCAAGGAACTCCAGTGTAAACGGCCTGTGCGTCGGACAAACTCCCCCATGCCTCATTAAAATTAATCACTTTCCAGTCTTTTCCATCCATGGAAGCAGTCAGTCTTCTGCTCCAAATGCACCACATGACCTGCAGGAAGAACATTCCATCCTGGTGCCAGCTCACTCCATGCATCCCCCAACTTCACAAACTGTCCCGCACACAACTCTGGTCGCTCTGGGATTGTGGCAGGCTCAGGGTCTCAACTGCCTTGAGAGACCTCCACCGGTCGCACCTGAATCGCATGCACTCGGCCAGACACTTCCAAAGAGTTGTGTCTGAACTGCAACCTGATATTCACTGCTATTGACAGTTCCTGCTATCTGGGGTTTTGCTGTGCATCTAGGGTTTTGCTCTGCCATCCAGCAGCTGCTGCTCTGCCTAAACAGACACTGGCGCTTGCGCACGCAACGCTAGTGCCAAGGCGTCGCGCCGCGTTCCAACTTGGAAAAAGATAAATGTAACAACTTGCAGTGAGGAACGCCGCAATTCGTTCGTTCTATTGCGCAAGCACTCCGATGTTATGACGAACAATTTGTTTTTTCCCAGGCATCCTTCTGGGCCGCGCTGGTCAGTTCAAGTGTGTTTCCTCGTTGGTTTTTTCGGTGTGTCCGGGTCGTACGGCTGCGCGACATGATGCGTTGCAAGAGTTTCATTTTTGCGGTTGCTTGTGTGGCCCCTCGTCATCCTTGGGTCTTTCAAAGACTAAGTTCATAAAATGATTCCTTCAGCAACCAACTGTTACGCATGCCCCCATCCATAGAGAACTGCAACCTAAACTATAGAGAATGATTTAGAGAACTGCAACCTAAACTATAGAGAATGATTTCGGGAATCGCAACCTAAACTATAGAAAATGATTTCGAGAACTGCAGTCTAAACTATAGAAAACGACTTAGAGAACTGCAACCTAAACTATAGAAAACGATTCAGAGAACTGCAACCTAAACTATGGAAAATGATTTAGAGAACTGCAACCTAAACTATAGAAAATGACTTAGAGAAACTGCAACCTAAACTATAGAAAATGATTTAGAGAACTGCAACCTAAACTATAGAGAATGATTTAGAGAACTGCAACCTAAACTATAGAGAATGACTTCGGGAGTCGCAACCTAGACTATAGAAAATGATTTCGAGAACTGCAGTCTAAACTATAGAAAATGATTTTGAGAACTGCCACCTAAACTATAGAAAATGATTTAGAGAACTGCAACCTAAACTATAGAAAATGATTTAGGGAATTGCAACCTAAACTATAGAAAATTGCTTCAGAGAACTGAAACCTAAACTATAGAAAATGAGTTAGAGAACTGGAACCTAAACCATAGAAAATGATTTAGAGAATTGCAACCTAAACTATAGAAAATGAGTTAGAGAACTGCAACCTACAAGTAAGGTCCGGCAGAGCCGGGGGGCGGAAGTTTCAAAGCAGTGAACAACCATAGTTTGGAGAACTGTCCTTGGCCCCTTGCTTCTCTCTCTCTCTCTCTCTCTCTCTCTCTCTCTCTCTCTCTCTTTTTCTCTCTTTCTCTCTTTCTCTCTTTCTCTTTCTCTTTCTGTTTCTCTGTCTCTTTCTCTCTCTTTCTATCTATCTCTCTAGCTATCTCTATATCTGTTTATTGATCTATCTATCAACCCATCTTTCTCTGCACTTAAAAGTTGCGATGTTCAATCCCCGAAAGTTGACTTCGCGTACTACTTTCGTACTTAAAAGTTGCGATTTTCGAGCCCCAGCTGCGAAACTGGACTTCACGTACTACTTTCGTAATTAAAAGTTGCGATTTTCGAGCCCCAGCTACGAAAGTGGACTTCGCGTACTACTTTCGTACTAAAAAGTCGCGATTTTCGAGCCCCAGCTGCGAAAGTGGACTTTGCGTACTACTTTCGTACTTAAAAGTTGCGATTTTCAAGCCCCGGCTGCGAAAGTGGACTTTGCGCACTACTTAAAAGTTGCGATTTTCAAGCCCCAGCTGCGAAAGTTGACTTCGCGTACTACGTACTTAAAAGTTGCGATTTATCTATAGATCTACCTATCTATCTACCTCTCTATCTCCTATCTATCTATCTACCTCTCTATTTATTTATCTCTCTATCTCTTTATCTATCTAGCTAGTTATTTGTCTATCTATCTACAAATCTATCTATCTCTGTCTATCTCTGTTTCTCTATCTCTTTCTATCTATTTCTCTAGCTATCTCTATATCTGTTTATTGATCTATCTATCTACCCATCTTTCTCTGCACTTAAAAGTTGCGATGTTCAATCCCCGAAAGTTGACTTCGCGTACTACTTTCGTACTTAAAAGTTGCGATTTTCGAGCCCCAGCTGCGAAACTGGACTTCACGTACTACTTTCGTAGTTAAAAGTTGCGATTTTCGAGCCCCAGCTACGAAAGTGGACTTCGCGTACTACTTTCGTACTAAAAAGTCGCGATTTTCGAGCCCCAGCTGCGAAAGTGGACTTTGCGTACTACTTTCGTACTTAAAAGTTGCGATTTTCAAGCCCCGGCTGCGAAAGTGGACTTTGCGCACTACTTTCGTACTTAAAAGTTGCGATTTTCAAGCCCCAGCTGCGAAAGTTGACTTCGCGTACTACTTTCGTACTTAAAAGTTGCAATTTTCGAGCCCCGGCTGCGAAAGTTGACCTTGCAAAAATGCTGCGCCTGCCACCAAATCTGTGCTTGACCTTGCTAAAGTGCTGCGCCTGCCACAAAATCTGTACTTGACCTTGCGAAAGTGCTGCGCGTGCCACGAATTTTGCACTTGACCTTGCGAAAGTGCTGCACCTGCCACAAATTCTGTACTTGACCTTGCGAAAGTGATGCGCCTGCCACGAATTTTGTACTTGACCTTGCGAAAGTGCTGCGCCTGCCACGAAATCGATACTTGACCTTGCGAAAGTGCTGCGCCTGCCACGAAATCTATACTTGACCTTGCGAAAGTGCTGCGCCTGCCACGCAATTCAAACCTTGCGAAACCTTCGCGCGGCCGTGCCAATGGGCCCGTCTCCGAGACCGTTCCGAGACCGTTCCGAGACCGTTCCGAGACCGCCTCCGTACAGGCGTCGCAGCCGAGGTGGTTTGCGCAGTCCGGAAGCCCAATTCACGCACAGCGCCAACGTTTTCTGCATCTTGCCATCCCCCAGCTCGCAGAGAGTGCTTGCGAAAGTGCTGCGCCTGCCACGAAATCTATACTTGACCTTGCGAAAGTGCTGCGCCTGCCACGAAATCGATACTTGACCTTGCGAAAGTGCTGCGCCTGCCACGAAATCTACACTTGACCGAAAGTGCTGCGCCTGCCACGAAATCTACACTTGATTGCGAAAGTGCTGCGCCTGCCACGCAATTCAAACCTTGCGAAACCTTCGCGCGGCCGGCCAATGGGCCCGTCTCCGAGACCGTTCCGACCGTTCCGAGACCGTTCCGAGACCGTTCCGAGACCGCCTCCGTACAGGCGTCGCAGCCGAGGTGGTTTGCGCACAGTCCGAAAGCCCAATTCACGCACAGCGCCAACGTTTTCTGCATCTTGCCATCCCCCAGCTCGCAGAGAGTGGGCGCAGTGACCTTGCGAAAGTGCTGCGCCTGCCACGAAATCTATACTTGACCTTGCGAAAGTGCTGCGCCTGCCACGAAATCTATACTTGACCTTGCGAAAGTGCTGCGCCTGCCACGCAATTCAAACCTTGCGAAACCTTCGCGCGGCCGTGCCAATGGGCCCGTCTCCGAACCCGTTCCGAGACCGTTCCGAGACCGTTCCGAGACCGTTCCGAGACCGTTCCGAGACCGCCTCCGTACAGGCGTCGCAGCCGAGGTGGTTTGCGCACAGTCCGGAAGCCCAATTCACGCACAGCGCCAACGTTTTCTGCATCTTGCCATCCCCCAGCTCGCAGAGAGTGCTTGCGAAAGTGCTGCGCCTGCCACGAAATCTATACTTGAGAAAGCTATCTACGTGTTAAGCTGGCTATATGTCAAAGCTATCTATCTGTCACGCAAGCCTATTGGAAAGCTATCTATCTGTCAAGCTAGCTATATGTCAAAGCTATCTATCTGTCATGCAAGCCTATTGGAAAGCTATCTATTCAGGAGGCTCCAAGGAGCAAGTTACTTGTGCGCCCGAAAGTAGCGGGCGCTGCTGCCATATCTCTCCCGGCGCTGCGTTAGCTTTGCTGTTTTTGGCCTGTGGCGCCTTGCGTTCTGGATGTGCGGCTTGTGCTTTGCTAGGCGTGTCGCAAAAGCATGTTCCACAAAGATGCGTGTTTGTAAATATGCTCCGGCGAGCCCCAACAGCATGCTCCGCTACCACCCCGCAGCCCTCGCAGAACCTTGTGGAGGCCTTGTGGAACGCTGGTCGAAGCTTCACGGAGCCTATTTGAAAGCTTTCAGCTGTGAAAGATGAAGTCAGTTCGAGTCACGCGCTTGACCCCTAAATAATCTTCGTCCAGGCATTTTTTTTGTAGGCGCAACAACGTTTTGTTTTGCATCAGGTTTGGGAAGAGCTACACCTCGAGCCGCATCGCGTCACCGGCTCAACAAGCGTGCGTGGCGCAAAGCGCCTTTCTTTTGAGCGGGGCCTTCCAAGCATAAGCCATGACGCTTGGGCCAAACACGCAACGCAGTGACCAGCAGTTCAGTAAACTGGCGTCAGGGCCAAGCAGCACTTGGCACACGTGTGTGGCCATGCTTCACCCACTCTACTAACCACAGGCAGCCCAAACATGATGCAAGTTCAAAAGAAAGCAAGCATCTAGTCCGGCCATATAGCCAAATGGCTTGAGCCCGACAAGGTGCGACTGGAAAGTTTGGGGGCTGGGCGGGGAGTTGCTTTGGTTAAATTGAGTTGGTAGAACGTTTGGGTTGATGTGGAAACCTAGCAGGGGACTCGTTGACGCCATTGTTTTTTAGGGTTGCCCCCAAACGGAGCTGTTCACTGAGCTTTGCAAGGGTTGCCTCCTAATGTGCCCAAATTAGTGACACGCTCAAGAGTCCTCTTCAAAGGCTTTTACATGTCGCCCTTAAAAGAAAGAACACGGGTCCTTTCAAGGGCTTTTCAAGGGTTACCCACTTAACGCTTTTCACATGGTGGGGCCTTGAAAAGGGGAGCCCCCTTGTTCTAATAATAGGACCCATTTCGGCATTCATGTAACTTCCAAGCTGACAATTTCAAAGACGTGTGTGACAACAATCTAACCAAAGCTTGTGGACACCCCAAACCCTGAAACGAAATGGGTCTGTTGCTTTTGGTTCCATCTTTGCTTTGGCAATTGCCTTCAACCCTGGCCTGCTGCGCAGAGCACTTTTGTCTGCGCAATGTCATGAGCGCGGCAGTCCAATTCAGCCTTGGCAACGCAGTCATTTGGCTGTGCAACACCTTTTTTGGGGAGCCATGGCTGAACCGGTGACACCACCGCAGGCCATCAAGCCCCTTGCTGATTGGAAGACTTGGTGGGGCGCTGACTTGGCTTTGACCATTGCTAAGTCTGTCCGAGATCATGTCAAAGTCTTGCCTGATGGCGGAAAGCTCATAGAGTTGCCAAACAACAAGGTCGCTGCCGCAGATCTCGAAAATGACCGGACTGCGTTATTGGCCGAGGGCCTTCTCAAGAGCTACCCCTTTGCACGTCAGCCCTCTGCGTACTTGCTTGGCGATGCAGTCCTTTATGTGAATGCGCTTTGGGGCAACGGGCTTCTGGGACCCCCTTCTTCAAACCCAATGGAGGAGAGAGCTCGAAGGGAGAGGGCGTTGAAAGAAGGTGGCAAGCTGAAACTGTTGCTGAGCTATGCTCGAACTTCAGGGTGCAAGAATGAGCAGGGGAAGCACCCGAATGTGACTTACTTGAAGAAGTTGGCAAACCTTCGAAGGTCTCCGAGTGCAAAATCGCATAAGTCATCCGCATCTTCTATTGCCAGCGCACCGTCCAAGCAAACTGGTCTGACATAGTGACAACTTTCTTTTGTGGCTACCTTTGGAAAAACAGTGAGTGGCTCACGGACTCATGGTGTGTAATATGTCGTGAGGGTGCGGGGGTGGTTGAGACCACTTGAAATTTCTCATTCAAAGGGTCCCGCAACAACACACATCCACATGTTCCAATGGTCCGTTATGCTGAGGCAAGAAGCCCCGGCAATCAACACCGAGAACCAAGAGGAGGATGTGTATGTCAAGACTATGGAGCTTCTTGGGCTTCTCGGCAGCTTTTGCCTGGCAACGGCTTGTTGAAATTGACTTGGGGGGTTTGAAAAATCAACACAAAGCCTCCTGTCAAGGTTGGCTCCGGACACGGCGGTCAGTTTCCTGAACTATGAGAACACCAAAGAGGACTGGCGAGATGTGGGTAGGCGCATGCTATGTGTGTATATACGTGTACATTTACATGTACATGTGAGTAAAGAATTGTGCTTTTGTGTACACATAGACTCGCATGTGTGAGAGTTGACCAAGCTTGTCATGTCCTGCTGGGTTTTCCAAATGGTTCAAACAGTTTTTCGCTTGAGCCTGTAGTTCCAACTATGTCAAAACCAGCTTGAACAAAGGTTTCAGCGTTCCAGGAGCTGGAGTCTGTGTATCAGCCTGGCCAACAGCTTCGCAGTCTTCCAGCCCCTCAAGAACCGGACATGATGCCCGACGATCTTCAATTTGGTGAACCAGTTTGCCCACGCGAGCAACTCAAATTGTCAGCGGAATCTTGCCATCATTTATGTTCTTTGGCCTGGAGACCTAATATGGAAAGCCTAAGTGTAAAACATGTTGAGCTTTGAAGGGACCAGTGTTTGTGCTAAAGGGGGGAAGTGGAAGTTCCAAAGTTTAAGCTCAAAACTTTGTGGCAAGCCGGGGCTGCGTCGAACCCTCGCCTCATGAGGCCAAAAAGCGGCCAGCGCCAAATCTTGGGGCCCCTGACAACGGCGTCAAGCGGGACAAGCAGGAGGAGTCGGAGGCGCCTGCCGAGCCAGCTGGCCAAGCGACCATGAACGGCAAAGAGAATTTAATGCCAATCCCGGAAGGCCAGCGGCTTTCAAAGTCGCAAGTACATTGGGTTTACAAGTTGACTGATGTTGCAGTGATGTTGCCTTGCTACAATATTTTGCCAGGTATGCCATCTGAAGCCCTTCCTCAAGTGGCTCGAAAAGGCCGCTTGAGCTACACGATCAGCGCCAAAAGCGCAGGGTGGAGGTGTTGCTGAAGCACAAAGCTTTCCGGATCTCAAGGTATGTGGGCGTTGAAAAGCCCGTTGTCCTGCAGCGAGCTTGGAATGAGAACATTTCGAGCTGCTGGGAGGCTATGAAACCACTTTCTGGGTGGGATGAGCCTGCGGCTGTAAGCAGTGCCTGACTGCCCGGCCACTGGGTTCTGTTTAATCACAGTTGTCGCATTAGCGCACAGGCTGTGAACCTGACAAGGGGTTGATCGGGGTGGAAAAGGTACCGGTCGCGTGACTGGCGCGGCGCCACCCCCCACAAACACACGACTTCTTCAACTACTATAGCGCTGTCGGCTTTTGTGTTTGTTTCCAAGTATCCTCACACGGTTTCCAAGGACCGGAGCGCCAAGACAAAAGATGCGTTTGTAGAACCTTAGCAAATTGAGCCAGCAACAGTTGATGGCAAGAAGCGTGCGCCAATGAATCTGAATTCCGTCTATAGAGACAATTGAAGAAGGGCACTCATGTGTTACATTTTGGTTGGCTTTATTTTCCAGAAAAAAGGGAACCCTTTTCGGCCAATGTGTTGCGCGTAGACTCAGGCAATTTTTAGCAGCCTTAACTTGTATGTACTGCCAGTCGACGGGTCAGCCCTTTAGGCTTTGAAAGCTGCTTGCGTCGAAGCATTTTGGTTGGCTTTATTTTCCAGAAAAAAGGGAACCCTTTTCGGCCAATGTGTTGCGTAGACTCAGGCAATTTTTAGCAGCCTTAACTTGTATGTACTGCCAGTCGACGGGTCAGCCCTTTAGGCTTTGAAAGCTGCTTGCGTCAAAGCATTTTGGTTGGCTTTATTTTCCAGAAAACAGGGAACCCTTTTCGGCCAATGTGTTGCGTAGACTCAGGCAATTTTTTGCCGCCTTAACTTGTATGTACTGCCAGTCGACGGGTCAGCCCTTTACGCTTTGAAAGCTGCTTGCGTCAAAGCGTGCGAGGGTCAGCCATGGGCAAGGGATTGCGCGTCTTAACGATTCCCAAGAAGAACAGGGATGCCGTTGAGAAGAACATGAAAGAAGACATCAAGAAGCTAAAGGCCTCTCAAGAGAACAAGCCTGGGCTACAGCAACTTTCAGATTCCATGTGCGAGATCGAGCGGGGCCTGACGCGCAGCAAAGCCTTGTCCACGGACATGCAGGAGAAGGCCTGTGCCGCAGCAAAGCCCGCGTGTCCCGAACGGCATTTGACCCGTGGCGCCAAACGCTCCCTTGTTTAAGTGTTGTTGAAGCGTTCCTCAACGTTTTATTGGTCTTGTTTGTTTTCCAAGGCCCTCTTCCGGGCGAAAGTTCTCGAAAAGTAAAGCAGGACACCTCGGGGTGTAGGGGTACTTGTTTAAATTGATGGAAAGTCAACGTGGCAACAAAGCCACTTGTTGAAAGACCGGTGAAACACTTGATGGGTTGCGCGCTTAACAAGTATTTTTGCCCCTCTGGGAAACCTGGCTTGGTTTGAAACGGTGCGAGCCACTGTTTTGGACTGAGCTCCAGCAAGTAAGTGGTGCTGTGAAATTTTACAAAGCTCTTCTCACAACAACATTTAGCCGACCCCTGCAGTTGAATGGCACCCTTGCTGCATTGGCCCTCATTACCGCGCCGAGAGTTGTCATGCAGCTTGTCTGCTTGATCTTTCGGTGTGTGGGCGAACTGCCCATGGACTTGGACATGGTGGAATATTTTGCCGGCGAGATGGCAGTGACGCGATCGTGGGCCAGGAGTGGATACAATTGCGCGCCTTTTGAAATTAGGCTTTTGCCATTTATGGACATCCTGAGCCCTCAGGGGTTCCTGCCTTACAAAAGTAGTGTTGTAGCTCTTGGCCCAGTTTTCTCTTGTCACGGGCCTAACCTGTTTGAGCTCCAAGGTTTGCGTTGGCGTTCTTATTGTCTCTTCGTCTTCGGCGTGGGGGATTCAGCATGATTGCCACCGTATGTTCATCGTGGGTGTTCCTTTCCCGCTCCTCGAATCTTGGATGAGATAGTAAACAAGCAACACACACACAGGTGGGATCAAAACAGTTGAGACTTGTGATGTTTTGCTTTTAGGAGTGGCCGCACTATGTGGCAGCCGCTCGGGTTTCAGCACTTCAGGTTTGTCTCTGAAGCAAACGCTCCTGGGCAGCATTACTCTTGCAATGTGTTAGTGCTTGGGGTCAAGACCATGCTCTTCACCGCTGTGGATCAGGTCATGGTCAGCCGTATGTGTCTGATTTTATGGCTGCTGGAAGCCAAGCAGTGCTACTGGTTGTATGAGCAGCCCAGCACCAGCCTGTTGTGGGAGCACCCGAGACAACAGGAGTTTACACGCGAACGCTCAGTTTACCGGTGCTTTACATGGATGGGGGCCTTCAAAGCTGAAAGCCCGAAGGGCACGCACCTGTACAGCTCGCGCCCAAACGTTGGAAAGTTTGCTCGCAGTCTCCCAAAAAACCGGAACTGGAGCTCGGATATTGTGACAAAAACAAAGCTTTCCGATGGACGGTCATCGATCTGTGGAAGCAAGGGGCTTAAGGCCTCGCAAACATACACACCCGAGTTTGGAGTGACTACACTTGCAGCGTGGCTCTCTGAGCCAGAGCTTCCCATCCCGGATTTGAAATCTGCCATCATCCCAGCCATTTGGGCGCCGTTGACCAAGAAAGAGTCTTGGGCAGATGCCAACATTTGTGAGGTGATGCAATATCTCACGGTTGGTTAGCCCGGCAGGGTCCGTTGTGTGCAAAGAGGCTTTCACGCTTTTGGCAGCGTTTGATAATTTGATGCGTGTGTGTGCACACGTGCTTGAAGCAAAGCAAGATTGCGATTGCCGCACGTGGGGGAAAATGGGAAATCGATTGTTCTGATTCTGGCACGAGCGACTTGCCTGTAGGGCCCTTTGAACTGCGCCCCGCCCATCTGCCCAAAGACTAGCTTGCCTGCGGCTGGGCCAGGCAGTGCGCGGTGACCTTGCGAGCTTCCACATCCGCTGCGCTGAGAAGGTTGGGACTTTCAGTTACAATGCACAGGGTACCAATCAAGTATTGTTTTGAAGGGTGTTGTGGAAGAGGGTCTCCCTGACACAGTTTCTTGAACACACACCACTTGCCCAATGTTTGCCACCAAATCTCTTTGAACCATGTTTCCAGCTGATTCCAACAGCAGTTAATTGGAGTGGCAAACAGATGCTAGCCAGAACCCAACAAAGACACTTCAATGGGCTTATCTACAGGCTTCCCTGCCCAGCTGTTGCCCTTAACAAAGGGTTTGAAAGGGAGTCAACAGGTTTCCCTCCCTGCTCAGCTGTTGCCCTTAACAAATGGTTTGAAAGGGAGGAAGGTAGGCTAAACTAGCATGGTGCCGGAACTCTGCCAAAAACAACCGTCACCCAAGCCCCAACATGGGTAAACCACCCTCCGAAATGCTTTTTCAGGGGTTACCCCAAAAAGGCAACTCGTTCGGGGCGACCCCTAAAGCGGGTATCCTTTTCAAAAACCTGCAACCCTCCAAACGGATCTTTGCCCGTGTGCGCCGGGCACGCAGGCCTTGGATGAAGCGGGTGGCTTCTCTATTGGACGAAGACCGAGTGGATGGAGGCAGATAGGGCGGGCTGGCTGTTCTTAAGGGGTCCCAACAGAAATGCACCACGAGTGTCAATGGAGTCCTGTGTACGGTGGGACCAGTTTGTAAACCCGTGATGCCGTTACTACTCCGTGATGGTGCCGTGATTACTCGTGAAACTTCACGCTTCACGCGTTCTGCAGTTTTGCCAGCAACTAGTTGGACTTGGTTTGCCATCATGCCGCCCCCAGTGCCTGTTCACCCGAGCTTCACAGCTGGCGGGGCTTCTTCTACTCCTTCGTCAGCTGTCGCGACCCCCCAGGCTCGCACACAACATGTAGAAGAACGCCACACAACTCCTGCAAACATCAAACGTTTCTTTGATCCTTGCACTTACCGGCCAACAACCCCTCAGAAGCGGACCGCCTCACCTTCCACACCGAGCTCAACAGGGGCAGTGCCAAAGGCAAAGCTGGCAAAAACAGAGTTGTTAGAGAAGTTCAAGCTGGCAGCCCAACTAAACGGGATTGCCTGGGATGAGTTGGCCGAGCCTAGGCTGAGTCTGCAACAGTTTTTTCCAAATCCCACACCCATCATTACTTCAACCAATGCAACTTTGTTGAAGTGAGTCTACCACACTTTCACAACCCCATCATTACTTTAACCGGTGCAACTGTTTTTCTAAGGACGACATCTCCACTGCTGCTGGCTACGTGTCCTCTGCGCCATCGGAGTCGCATCGTGATGAGGACATGATGGGCACAGACGTGGATGGAGAGGAACCAGATGACTTGGACAAGTTTGAAAAGGAAGTGGAAGCAGAGTTGCAAAGAATGGAGGAGGAAGAAGAAGTGGAGGAGGTGGAGGAGGTGGAGGAGGTGAACTTGGAGGCAACTGAGCGCGCTCACCCCGCCTTTACGCAAACAGCGCAGGCACACCCAGCACTTGCGCAGTTGGCCCCTGCGCCGCCGCCGCATCCCGCCCACCAGCCAGCAGCCCCCGCAGCCCCCGCGCCAGCAAGCCCTGCCCAGCCAGCTGCACCGCCAGCCCAGCCAGCTGCGCCGCCAGCCCAGCCAGCTGCACCGCCAGCTGCGCTGCCAGCCCAGCCAGCTGCGCTGCCAGCCCAACCAGCTGCGCTGCCAGCCCAACCAGCTGCGCTGCCAGCCCAGCCGCCAGCCCAGCCAGCCGCGCCACCGGCGCCGTCGTTGCACGCGCCTGCGCCACCAGCATCCTCGCCGCACACTGCGGCGCCCCCTTCGCATCCTGCTCAGCAAGCCGCCCCGCCAGCCACCCCAGGACCCGCAACACAGACGATGGGTCCAAAAGCACCCAAGATCACTGTGCAAGAAGACCCACCTCCAGCCCACGGACAGACCCAACCTGCGTTCCCCCCAAGCCAGCTTTCTGCCAAAGCTGCCGAGGCAGTTGCGTCAGCGGCGCCAAAGACAGGGCAGAACACAGAAGCCGGACCAAACTCAAACACCCACCGAGCGGAGTACATGGCTTTTCTTCGATCAGCAAGAAACCCGTAACTGGGCACCAACAGCTTTTTGTTTGCGTGTTCGCAACTTTGAAAGTGGAGTTTCAAGAGCTATTGACCCTTCCTAAGAGCAACCAAGGTCAAAGATGGCCAAGACCCTGATCCCCACTTTTAACGGTGGAAATATTTCCCGCAACGAGCTCTTCAAAGTCTGGCTGGAGAAGGGCCGTGATTTTTCCCAGGTTGAGGTGGAGATGAAGCGTCGCTGCGTGCAGAGCAAGTCGCATGGCGAGAAGGAAGTTTGTTGGAGCAGGCGGCAGTTGGAGATGGATGGGAGGTACGACAAGAATGAGGTGGACACCCTTATCGCAAATGCCACTCGGACCGGCCGGTTTATGGACGACCCAAACTTCCCGGGCAACGAAAAGCTTCGCCAATACTTCTTGGTCTTGGAGACTTCGAGGGAAAAACGCAACACCTTTGAGGAAGAGCAGAACCTTCGCTCAACAACACGGACGTCAGCCGATGAAGCCCTTGCCCTGCTCACGAGCGGCGTCTTCACTGAGGACGCTGCGCTGGAGCTCGAAGCTGCCCCTCCTGCTCTCAATCCTGAAGAGCCGCAGGCAAAGGCCAAGGGGAAACCCAAAGCCAAGAGCAAAGCCAAGGCCAAAGCTAGCCCTTCCGCGGGCCAATCTATCCAGAATTCTCAAGGAGACCAGGGTTCCCCACAGAATGCCGAAGAAGTGAAGGAGACCACACCCCTTGAGAAAGCCACTGCTTTGAAGAAGGCAGTGCTTCTTGGCTTTTACAAGTCCAACGGTCTTAGTGTGTCAACCGATGTTTTTAAACTGTCTTCTAACAGTGCTAGAATATCTTGTTCAATGCATCCGAACACTGCTCACCTAGGTTGAAGGAAGCTGAAGAAGCTCGCACAACTTGCGTTGCCATTGAGGGGTTGGAGTGCAGCCAAGAGCTCAGCACGTCTCTACAGCAACACGCAGAGGTGATGACTGAGCTGTATCGTGTGCTCAATAAGCTCACGCAGGCCCAAGTGAATGATCAAAGCGCTTACTCGAAGCTGTTTGACCAAGCGAATACGTACAGCGCTTGGTACAAGGCTCGAAAGAAGGTGGCAAACAGTATGCGCCAGGCGGCCACAAGGGCCGATTAAGCATGTGAGGCTTGGTGGTTCGAGGTGGCATGTGGGAGTCTATTTCCAAACCATATGCAACTGCCTGGTTTCCTCATATAGCAGCCAAGTTCACCATCCGTGGGCAACCGCGCCTCACGCCTAGTTTTGGCATCCAATCTGGGGGCTTGTCACTCGTGTATGGATGAGTGCAGGGCACCAACGCGTGAAAATCAAAATTGGCGCTTGCATGCTCAGCCTACTTGCACGTGGTCAACCCTGGCCTCTCTCTCTCTCTTTCTCTCTCTCTCTCTTTCTCTCTCTCTCTCTCTCTCTCTCTCTCTTTTTTTTTATTTCTCTCTCTCTCTCTCTCTCTCTCTCTCTCTCTCTCTCTCTCTCTCTCTCTCTCTCTCTCTCTCTCTCTCTCTCTCGCTCGCTCGCTCGCTCGCTCGCTCGCTCGCTCTGTGGCGCTGTGCCAGGCCTTCCCCGGCGGCGGATCAAAGCAGATCGGCCTGGAAGCGGGCTGGCGCGTGAGATCTTGTGGGACTTGACCCGCGGGGTGCCTTGTGTGACCGGACGTGTTTTTTCATTTCAAAGCGCAAACAAAAGGGCGCCTTTTAAAGCAACCAACCCCCGAAAAGGGTCCCTTCAAAGCAATGATTTGCAACTCGGCAACCTTTCGCAGCAATGAGTCTTGAATGAGGATCTTTTTCTGGTTAACCACCCCCCACCCCTCCACCCAGGTCTGCAAATTCCAAAGCGCCCATAAACATTTGTTTTTAAGCAATAGATCTTCCTCTTCTGGTCAATACCCCTTTTGGTTGCTCATTGAACTTGATTTTTTTCTCCCAAATCAAAAAGAAGCTGAAAACAAGCAACACTGTGTACGCCTGTCGGCAACCCTCTCCATAACAAGGAAAGTGAACGGGCACCTTGACCGCGCGGGCTTCTTGATTGGGTCGCGTAACCCTTTTTAATGTTTTCTCACACTTGAAAAAAAGCACCGCAGGGCAAAGGGTTCATGACGTATTTTCAGTTCGCGCTGGTTCGCTTGTTGATGAGGGTTGCCTGAAAAAATGCTGACGCACGGACACACACATGAGGGGGTTCTGTGAGGGCGCCCTTTTTGGGGTTGGATGTCACTTGAAAGAACAAACAAAAGGGCGCCTTGGCCGGGTTTTTACAGACTACCAAAAGAGCTTTGTTTTCACAGGAGCAGCCATGACCCATGAAATTACCGCCATTTCGTCGCGGGCTCAGGAGATTTGCGTGAGCACGGCCCAACGTTATGCGGCAGCAGCGTATGACGACGGCCTCACGGAAGACACGCTTCGTGCTTTAGCGAGTTTGGCCTGCTGGGGAAAACACCAGCAAAACGTGGAGCGGGACTTCCACAGGTGGATGCCGTACGCGCACGGGTCTCGGCTGACAACCCATTCAACTGTGATCGAAGTTTATGATCCCGACACGGCTAGTGTCCAACAAAAAGAAATCCCAATTTTGTTGGCGTCTGATGTTTTGCATTCTCTGTGGAGTCGGCAGAGTGACAAGCTTTGGGATGTTTGCGTCGGGGTTACCTCAGAGAAAACCTCCGCCTTCTGGACAGCTGCTCAGCACGACTGGGCCTCCGCACATCCAGTGGTGAAGCCATCAGGCTGCGTTTGTGGAGCCTGCGGGTTTTGCTGTGTGCAGTTTTTCAAGTTTACTGTTTTCCATTCACAGCGCCTTTGCAAGGGCTTGAGTCAACCAAGGTTGGGTTTACAACACCAGGCCATCCCAGAGCCTTGGCCAGCTTGTTTGCTTTCTGTGGGTGCTACAAAAAGCAAATCATTTAGTTGATTCTTTCTGTAAGGTCAAGTGGTTCACTGATGGAGCACAGTTCAACACCAACCATGAGCTATTGATTTGGATGTGGAGCTCCACATTGTCCTCAAAGAACTGGAGCACTAAGTTTCCCTTTGCAGCAATTCCGATGCGGTACCTTCCATCCAAAATGCTTAGGACCAAAGCCAACAGGGCAGTGGTGCAGGCCATCAGCTGGGATTGAAACTGGGTAGCGATGTGAGAAAGTGGTGACTTTTCCACATTCTGAAATGTTACGGGGTCCTTATGTGTTGAGAAGATTCGCCCTAACATCGCTTGTCACAGACATTTGCGCTAAGGTAAGAGCCTCCTGGAGGGGCGCTTTCCTCACACAGATCAATTTGGCAACGCTTTGACGGGCGACCGAGCTCTCAAGGCAGGGGACCTGATCTGCGGCGGCTGGCGCGCTGCCTTTGAATCTTGGACTGGGGATTGGAAAGAGCGTAGCCTCTCGCACGAGTTCGTGAAAAGGAACTACCAAAGCATGCGGATCTGTGACCAGTGCGAGGCTATCAAACCCTTCGCCAAGACCCCTGCAGCATTGCTGCCCTTGGTGTTCTCCAACTTCAGTTTGGACGCCCCGTGGACCAAGACAATCCGAAACCATGCAACGTACTTGCAAGAAACGCCGCCCTCCAACTTAACTCCTTGGCTCGAAGTACCCGGCTTCGACATTGCCAGGGTCAGGTGGGATTCTGCTCACACAATTTTGTTGGGGGCAGGAAAGGACCTGGCTGCAGCTTTCCTTGTTGACCTCGCTTTGCGGCAGCATTAGCTGTATTGGCCGGGGGCACGCTTTGAACAATGACCCAAACAAGCGCTTTTCAACTTTAGGCATAGAGTCTACAAACGCTTTGCCTTCCCATTTTCTCAGGTCGAGCTCCCCATCCGAGCCCGCCTGCGTGCGTGTGGGGCGGCAGAGCTTCGCAGCCTGCAGGGCGTGGTGCTGAGCTGTCAAGATTCCGGGGAGACTGTCATGAACAAAGTTGGAGTGGCCTTTCGTCGATGGTGCAGGAGCAAGAAGATTGAAACCCCGCCATGCACATGGAACTTACACCTCATTGGCCGCGGTGATTCTGACTGCAAGACTGAGTACCCAGTTTTGGATTCCAACGTGAAGGCTTCCCACACCAAACCCATTCTCTTCTTCTTGAGCGAAATTGCGACAGAGATTTATCACCTTTGCAAGTGCCTCCTGACAAGGATTGAAAAGTACTTGACACATGCGCGGCATATTTTTTAATTTGAAAGGCATCCCCCACAACCCAACTGTAACGGCTAAGGTTCTGGGTGCAAAGATCGATCCCTGAGTTTGTGGGGTATGTGCGACTACCTCTGGGTAACTGACCGGCCGGACATCCGATTGGGCGAGGCTCTTCGTTCTCGTGGCTTGAAAGCAGGGGTGACGTGCCTTTCTGCTTATGGGCGGCGATCTGCCCAGTCTTTGTCAGCTGGGCGCTTGAACTACAAAATCCGCCCGAAGTGGCGCTCAGCTTCAACGTAGAAACTTTGTCCTTATGGTTAGTTGTTTGGCGAAGCAAAATGTGTCAATGATTTGTGTGTTTTGAAATTTGCTGAGGCATTCCCTGGCTCACCTGATCCATGCCCTCCAGTGGAGTGATGAAAACTCCAGGCACCACAAGACTCTGGCGGAGGAAGACATGTTGGGTCATTTGACCCAGTTAGCCTCAGCTTGCCCTGGAAGTAACATTTTGGCACGCTTCTTTCAACGCTTTGGGCTGTTCCTGGCAATGCACTGGGAAAGGATCATTGAGGCCAAAGAGGGCATACCGGAGAAAGGCTGAGCCTCCCAGCCATCGCAGCAAAGCTGGCCATTGCTGCCTGTCACCTTTTCGCGCCAGGTGCTGTCTACCTGTGTATAGTGCATGTGCTGAGTCTAACGATTTTGCTGCGCTCTCAAGTTCAAAGGTGCATCTCCGACGCAGAGCCATAGGGGTCGCGCGGCTCGTGCGTTCCATCGCAAACTTCGAGTTGTTTCAAAGCGTTGGTAAACCCATTTAGGGTGGGAGGTTTCTTTCCAATTTCAACTCAACACCAAAAATCGAAGTGGCCCCCCCAGTGGTCCAAGTTCTGTAGGCATTGTTCAACAACAGCCTTGTGTGAATCATTGCTTTGCTTGAATTTGACCATTTAAAGAAACAGTTCCAAGCATGCTGTAGCATGTGGAAAACATGCAGTTTGATTGACATTCAGAACAAGGGGCCCAAAGGAACCAACGACAAAGCCAAGTCAAGAACAACTTGTAGACTATGGTGTGGAGCCCGGAGAGCAGTAATTTCTAGCTCAAACAAACATATATATATATATATAGATAGAGCTAGGTTTCTGAGTTTTTTGGGTTCTATGTTTTCTTCAACATTTGGCTCAAAGATATTGTGCACATAGTCCTTGCAGACTTAAGACACAGTGATAAAAGGCTTGCAGACCGCTTTCGCAGGTATTGCAAACCACACCAGAATTTCTAGTTGACCTTGATACGGCTTGGCCTTGCATGCGTGACTGTACAAACTGCGGGCCCGACTAATATGTCGCCGGAGCCTTTGCGACCATATCTCATCCTTGGGGGGCTTGTAACTTGCTCCTCGGAGCGTGCTGGATCTGTCAAGCTAGCTATATGTCAAAGCTATCTATTTGTCATGCAAGCCTATTGGAAAGCTATCTATCTGTCAAGCTAGCTATATGTCAAAGCTATCTATTTGTCATGCAAGCCTATTGGAAAGCTATCCATCTGTCAAGCTAGCTATATGTCAAAGCTATCTATTTGTCATGCAAGCCTATTGGAAAGCTATCTATCTGTCAAGCTAGCTATATGTCAAAGCTATCTATTTGTCATGCTAGCTACCTGACATAGCTATATGTCAAAGCAGCTAGCTCATTTAGTTCCAGTACTACGGAAGTTTCTTGTTAAACTTCCTTTGATGATTTAGAGAACTGCAACCTCAAATATACAAAACGATTTAGAGAACTGCAAGCTAAACTATAGAAGCTTCTTATAGAGAACTCTTAGAGAACTTATAACTACGAATGATTTTACTGCGATCTAAACTATAGAAAATGATTTAGGGAACTGCAACCTAAACTATAGAAAATGAGTTAGAGAACTGCAGCCTAAACTATTGAGAATGATTTGGAGAACTGCAACCTAAATTATTAAAATGATTTAGAAAGCACACCTAAACTATAGAGAAAAGCCCTTACAAGTAAGGTCCGGCAGAGCCGGGGGGCGGAAGTTTCAAAGCAGTGAACAACTATAGTTTGGAGAACTGTCCTTGGCCCCTTGCTTCTCTCTCTCTCTCTCTCTTTCTCTCTTTCTCTCTTTCTCTCTTTCTCTTTCTGTTTCTCTGTCTCTTTCTCTCTCTTTCTATCTATCTCTCTAGCTATCTCTATATCTGTTTATTGATCTATCTATCTACCCATCTTTCTCTGCACTTAAAAGTTGCGATGTTCAATCCCCGAAAGTTGACTTCGCGTACTACTTTCGTACTTAAAAGTTGCGATTTTCGAGCCCCAGCTGCGAAACTGGACTTCTCGTACTACTTTCGTAATTAAAAGTTGCGATTTTCGAGCCCCAGCTACGAAAGTGGACTTCGCGTACTACTTTCGTACTAAAAAGTCGCGATTTTCGAGCCCCAGCTGCGAAAGTGGACTTTGCGTACTACTTTCGTACTTAAAAGTTGCGATTTTCAAGCCCCGGCTGCGAAAGAGGACTTTGCGCACTACTTTCGTACTTAAAAGTTGCGATTTTCAAGCCCCAGCTGCGAAAGTTGACTTCGCGTACTACTTTCGTACTTAAAAGTTGCGATTTATCTATAGATCTACATATCTATCAATCTCTCTATCTACCTCTCTATCTCCTATCTATCTATCTACCTCTCTATTTATTTATCTCTCTATCTCTTTATCTATCTAGCTAGTTATTTGTCTATCTATCTAAAAATCTATCTATCTCTGTCTATCTCTGTTTCTCTATCTCTTTCTATCTATTTCTCTAGCTATCTCTATATCTGTTTATTGATCTATCTATCTACCCATCTTTCTCTGCACTTAAAAGTTGCGATGTTCAATCCCCGAAAGTTCACTTCGCGTACTACTTTCGTACTTAAAAGTTGCGATTTTCGAGCCCCAGCTGCGAAACTGGACTTCACGTACTACTTTCGTAGTTAAAAGTTGCGATTTTCGAGCCAGCTACGAAAGTGGACTTCGCGTACTACTTTCGTACTAAAAAGTCGCGATTTTCGAGCCCCAGCTTTGCGTACTACTTTCGTAGTAAAAAGAGAGCTAGTAGCAAGGTCAAGTATCGATTTCGTGGCAGGCGCAGCACTTTCGCAAGGTGCTGCGTCCACTCTCTGCGAGCTGGGGGATGGCAAGATGCAGAAAACGTTGGCGCTGTGCGTGAATTGGGCTTTCGGACTGTGCGCAAACCACCTCGGCTGCGACGCCTGTACGGAGGCGGTCTCGGAACGGGTTCGGAACGGTCTCGGAGACGGTCTCGGAACGGGTTCGGAGACGGGCCCATTGGCACGGCCGCGCGAAGGTTTCGCAAGGTTTGAATTTCGTGGCAGGCGCAGCACTTTCGCAAGGTCAAGTATAGATTTCGTGGCAGGCGCAGCACTTTCGCAAGGTCAAGTATCGATTTCGTGGCAGGCGCAGCACTTTCGCAAGGTGCTGCGTCCACTCTCTGTGAGCTGGGGGATGGCAAGATGCAGAAAACGTTGGCGCTGTGCGTGAATTGGGCTTCCGGACTGTGCGCAAACCACCTCGGCTGCGACGCCTGTACGGAGGCGGTCTCGGAACGGTCTCGGAACGGGAGGTCGCGAATTTTCAAGCCCCGGCTGCGAAAGTGGACTTTGCGCACTACTTTCGTACCCCCAGCTACGAAAGTGGACTTCGCGTACTACTTTCGTACTAAAAAGTCGCGATTTTCGAGCCCCCAGCTGCGAAAGTGGACTTTGCGTACTACTTTCGTACTTAAAAGTTGCGATTTTCAAGCCCCGGCTGCGAAAGTGGACTTTGCGCACTACTTTCGTACTTTAAAGTTGCGATTTTCAAGCCCCAGCTGCGAAAGTTGACTTCGCGTACTACTTTCGTACTTAAAAGTTGCGATTTTCGAGCCCCGGCTGCGAAAGTTGACCTTGCAAAAATGCTGCGCCTGCCACCAAATGTGTGCTTGACCTTGCTAAAGTGCTGCGCCTGCCACAAAATCTGTACTTGACCTTGCGAAAGTGCTGAGCGTGCCACGAATTTTGCACTTGACCTTGCGAAAGTGCTGCACCTGCCACAAATTCTGTACTTGACCTTGCGAAAGTGATGCGCCTGCCACGAATTTTGTACTTGACCTTGCGAAAGTGCTGCGCCTGCCACGAAATCGATACTTGACCTTGCGAAAGTGCTGCGCCTGCCACGAAATCTATACTTGACCTTGCGGAAGTGCTGCGCCTGCCA
>CAUJNA010002678.1:0-25727 GCA_963377175.1 Effrenium voratum | reverse complement strand
GCTGACCTGATCTGCATCTGCTGCCAACCTCCTGGTGGCACCGAGAAGTCCAGGCGCGCCGTGCTCCAGACACCCTGCGCGGCCGTCACCAAGTTGGAGGCCCTGCCCAGCCTGTACCGAGCAGCCAAAGGAGCAGCGTCTCCCCGGCGAAGGCGCTCAGGGTCAGGCGTAGCCCTCCAGCTGGAAGCCTTCCACCGTGAAGCTGGCCGAGGCCACGGAGCTGTTAGCGCACCAGAAATTGCCTAGCGTGGTGAGCGTGGGCTCCAGCAGCACCTCGCCCAGGGTGGCCATCCACCTCCGCCGTATTGCCGGCCTTGCGTCCAGGATCTGGAGGCCGTAGACGTCCACCGTTCTTGCCGTCTGGTTGGACAGGCCGGCGCCTGGAAGTGCGCCCCGAAGTGCCGTGCTCCAGGCGCCCTGGTCACCCACGAAGCTGCCGTACAGGGGGTCTAGACGTTGTCGGCCTCCACCACGAAGTTGGAGGCCGTGCCGAGCTAGCCGTCCACGCTCACTCCCGCGGTGTGCGTGGCCAGGACCACGCTGCAGCCGCTGCTGGGGCGAACCGTCCAGTTTGAGAGTGAGACGTCCGTGGGGCCCAGAATCTGCTCTCCTATGGCGGCCACCACCTCGTCGGCCCCTCCGTCGTCCGGAAAGCGCACGGCTATTTGCAGGGCCGAGGCCGCCTCCGTGACGCCGAGCTTGTTGGCAAGGAGACCGTCCATTATGCGATGGTGTTGAGCTGAGCAGCGCGGCTGCGATGCTTGAGGCCGTTTCCGCCACCAGCGCTTTGGTTGGTTGTGAACACGTTCTGGTCCGGGCCCGTCCTGTAGGCCAGCAGCGCGCCTGCGATGGCGGCCTGCGTCTGCGTGTCCTGCGCGCTTGCCGCGCGGTAATCTTCCAACAGCGCATCCACTTGCGCCAAGGTGCAGTAGGCCAGCAGCGCAGCCGCGAGGGCCGCGTCTGCCGCTGCGATGGAGCAGCAGTCTGCCGTGATGCTCAGCGTGTCGTCGCCGTTGGCCAGCGCAGCAGAGAGAGGAGCCCCCAGATGCAGGTTGCGAACGACGTTGCTTCGCGAGAGCTCCCAAGTCGTGAAGCCCGCCCAGGCCGGCAAGGATTCGAAGTAAAACGCACGTGTGGCTGCAAAATAATGACCCCTAGATGTGCTTGCAATTTGGCTCCAGGTTGCATTTCAAGCGAGCCAACCTTTGCAGGGCTAAGAAAAAACAAAAAAAAGAAAAAAAGGGGTCCCAAAAAAAGGGGTCCCCAAAAAAAAGGGAAAAGGGGTTTCCTTTGGCAAAGGTTGACATCGCTTGAAATGCAACCTGGAGCCAAATTGCGGCACGGGTCATTATTTTGCAGCCACACGCTTGCACGCAGCGTTTTAGACTTCGAATCCTTCGCAGGACGAGGTCAAATGCTGGACGGACGAGTGCTGGGAGCCTCTCAGGTCGAAAAGAATCCATTTGGGAAACGCCCTCTAAAGAGAGAGGCGAGGCACACGGAATCGGGGCCTGTGGATATGGGCGTAATCTGAGAGAGCTTGTAACCGGCAGCCCGCAGTTGTGTCCAAGTTCCTTGTCCAAGATTCCCGGGCGAACTTGGAAAGTGGCTCTGTCAAGGGAAAACGTGATAAAACTTGTACCAAGTTCCTTGTCCAAAGAATGTTCCCAGTTCGGAGTTTCCGGCCTGGGCCCGTTGTGATATCCATCCTTGGAGTGGAATCGGGCGTTCTACAGCGACAGCTTTAAAACACGGCAGTCCGCAGTTGTCAAGTTCCTTGGTCCATGTTCCCGGTGTCGAATTGGACAAGTGGCTCTGCAGAGGAAAACACGTGATAAAATTTGTTCAAGTTCCTTGTCCAAGTTCTTGTCCAAGTTCGGGTTCCGCCCGGTGTGAGGCACACGGAATCGGGCCCTGCCTGGAATCGGGGCCTGCTTGGGATCGGGGCGTAATACTGAGAGAGCTTGTAACACGGCAGCCTGCGGTTGTCCAAGTTCCTTGTCCAAGTTCCCCGGGCGAACTTGGACAAGTGGCTCTGCAAGAGGAAAACACGTGATAAAATTTGTTCAAGTTCCTTGTCCAAGTTCTTGTCCAAGTTCGGTGTTTCCGGCCTCGGGCCAAGTTGTGGAACGGGGCACTGCTGGACATATCGGCGGCGGTTCTACTGAGAGAGCTTGTAACACGGCAGCCCACAGTTGTCCAAGTTCCTTGTCCAAGTTCCCCGGGCGAACTTGGACAAGTGGCTCTGTAAGAGGAAAACACGTGATAAAATTTGTCCAAGTTCCTTGTCCAAGTTCTTGTCCAAGTTCGGGTTTCCGCCGGGGCGAGGCGCCCGCATCGTGTCCTTCCTCCTGCCTGGAATACGGGGCGTCGTAACAACTGAGAGAGACTTGTGAACACGGCAGCCCGCAGTTGTCAAGATCCTTGTTCCAAGTTTCCCCGGGCGAACTTGGACAGTGGCTCCTCAGAGGAAAACACGTGAAAATTTGTCCAAGTTCCTTGTACCAAGTTCTTGATCCAATGTTCGGGTTTTCCCGCTCGGTGTTTGGTGAGGCGCACGGACTCGCGTCCTGCCTGGAATGGGGCGCTCCTAGCTCGGATACTTATACGTTTTCTTTTAACTTAAGAGCAGACAACAGGAAGAACACAAGTATTAAGGGGATTGGGCAGAGCAAAAACCACTCGAAACGCAGGTGATGGTGGTGATTTGGTTCCGAAGCGATTTGAAGGACAGCCACCTGATTCTGGAACCGTGGCAGCACCTTTGCTGCTTGCTTTGAATCCATCCGCCTGAACCGCGGCATACAGGTATCACAGCGTTCACTTCAATTTGCACTAGTGTACCATCAACTGGGGAGAAGGCACCTTTGCTCCTTGCTTCGGCTGATGCGGCATGAGCCAGACCATCCAGGTTTTGCAGCGTTCACTTCAAATTGCACTGGTGCACTTCAAAAGAACCAGGGGACTCGAAACCCGTACCGTTCACCTCCGGAAGCTGCGCCTTTGCCAACTAGACTATGGCGTCTTGCTCCCTGGGTGTGGCTGGGTTGTCCAAGTTCCCCCGCCGAACTTGGACAAGGAACTTGGACAACTGCAGGCTGCCTTGTTATTATATACCTGGAGCCAGCCTGGCATCGAAGCCTCCCTGCACCTGCCCGGCATCGGAGCCGCGCCAGCCCGCCGAGTCATACGGATCAGAATTGGAGCCTCCACCCTGGCGCGCCACCTGCCCGGCATAGAAGCCTCTCCCTGTTGAAATTCTCGTCATTCATCGCAGACCACTGCCGCGCCACCTGCCCGGCATAGAAGCCTCCGCCCGGCCGCGCCACCTGCCCGGCATCGGAGCATCCGCTGCCGCGCCGCGTTCTCAATCCTGTGGCCAACGCAGGATTGCTCCACTCCATCCTGCGGCCAACGCAGGATTGCTCCACTCAATCCTGCGGCCAACGCAGGATTGCTCCACTCAATCCTGTGGCCAACGCAGGATTGCTCCACTCAATCCGGTGGCCAACGCAGGATTGCTCCACTCAATCCTGTGGCCAATACAGGATGCCGTACTGCTGGCATACTGAATGGTACTCAACTGCGCTCGCGGCAGGAATCGAGCCCCGTGCGGAGTAAGAAGCGCTTAGCTCCTTGGACTAAGGCGTCGGCGACAACATATGTAAACATGATTGAAGGACCTGTCACCGGCAACATCCCGGAGGTTTTGGACAACGGAGAGGTAACTGACGGCACGCACGTCACCGCAGGGCAGCTGGCCCTGGCTCTGACGCCTTACGCGCAAGTAACGGACCTGGCCGTGAACACGGCAGCCTCCGGCAACAACGCGGCTGCCATCCAGTCCCTGGACGACAGAGTCACCGCCGAGCTGGCCTCAAAGCTGGACAGCAGCGCGCTGGCGCCGGCAATTGCGCCCCTGGCCACGGCGGCGGCCCTGGCCGCCACGGACGGACAGGTGGCCGCGCACGGAAGCAGCATCGCCGCGCTGCAGAGCTCGCTGACCACGGGTCTCTCCAACAAGGCAGACCAGTCGGCCTTCGACGTGCTGGAGGGCGTGGTGGCCACGAAGAGCACCCCGGACGGCGTGGACCAGAAGCTGTCCAACTACAGCACCACGGCGGCCATGAACGGCTCCATCGCCTCGGCCAACAACGCCACGCTGGCCACGGTGGCCGCCAACTACGGCCTCAAGACGGTGGTGGACCAGCACTCCCTAGACATAGCGGCGAGGATCACGCCGCTGGAGGTAGACGCCAAGGTGGCCAACGCTCTCCTGGGGGCCGTCACCGCCGCAGCGCTGGCCTCCGAGCTTGCGAGCCGAGACGCCTCCATCGCGGGGCTGCAGGCCTCCAAGGCGGACGCCAGCGCCCTGACAGCGTACGCCCTGCTCTCGGCCGTCGACACTTCCTCAGAGGTGGACTCTAAGATAGCAGCGGCCCTCCTACACGCAGTCACCACGGCAGCCCTGGACGCCGCCCTCGCCGGCAAGGCGGACACCAGCGCGCTGGCCTCCCTGCTCTCCACGGTGGACGGGTTGGACACTCCACTGGAGGTGGACACCAAGATAGCAAATGCAGAGCTGGGCCTCGCCACCGAGGCCTTCGTCGCAGCGCAGCTTGCTAGCCGGGACACCGGCATCTCGGCGCTCCAGGCCTCCAAGGCTGACGCGGCGCTGCTGACCTCATACGCCACGAACGCCGCGCTCTCCGCCAGCGAGACCACGCTCCAGAGCGCCCTCGACGCAATCCTCGCGGAGCTCGCCGCCCTGCAGCTTCCCGGAGGCGGAGTTGTTAACGCGCCGGCCTGGGCGGGCTTCACAACTTGGGAGCTCCTTCGCGGAAGCAACGTCGTTCGCAACCTGCATCTGGAGGCTCCTCTCTCTGCTGCGCTGGCCAACGGCGACGACACGTTGAGCATCACGGCAGACTGCTACTCCGTCGCAGCGGCGGACGCGGCCCTCGCGGCTGCGCTGCTGGCCTACTACACCTCCTCACAAGTGGACACTCTGTTGGCCGACTACCGAACCGGAACGGCGCAGGACACGGAGACGACCAGCGCCATCACGGCCGCGCTGCTGGCCTACTACACCGCGGCGCAGGTAGACGCGCTGTTGGGAGACTACCGCACGGCGAGCGCGCAGGACACACAGACGCAAGCCGCCATCGCGGGCGCGCTGCTGGCCTACCGGACGGGCCCGGACCAGGACGTGTTCACAACCAACCAAATCACCTCGGCGCTGGTGGCGTACCGCTCAGCCGCCGAACAGGACACGGCAACGGCCTCAAGCATCGCCGCCGCCCTGCTCAGCTACTACACCATCGCACAAGTGGACGGTCTCCTTGCCAACAAGCTCGGAGTCACGGAGGCGGCCTCTGCGCTGCAGATAGCAGTGCGCTTTCCGGACGACGGAGGGGCCGACGAGGTGGTGGCCGCCATAGGAGAGCAGATCCTGGCCCCCAAGGACGTCTCGCTGTCAAACTGGACGGTTCGCCCCAGCAGCGGCTGCAGCGTGGTCCTGGCCACGCACACCGCGGGAGTGAGCGTGGACGGCTACACCCGGACCCTGGCGGCGAACCCGTGGAACATCGTGCGCACCTACAACTTGACGCCCGGCAGAGAGCTGCTCTTCGCCTGCCGCTACCGGCTCGGCACGGCCTCCAACTTCGTGGTGTACGTGTCAGAGGCAGACAACGTCTACGACCCATTGTACGGCAGCTTCGCGGGAGACGAGGGCGCCTGGAGCACGGCCAAGATGTACTTCACCGTGCCGCCAAACGGGGTGGCGAAGCTGCACTTCGGGGCGCACTTCCAGGCGCCGGGCCTGCCCAACCAGACGGCAGGAACGGTGGACGTCTACGGCCTCCAGATCCTGGACGCAACCCTGGAGACCGGCAACACGGAGGAGGAGGACACGGCGGCCTCGGCACTGCTGCTGAAGCACGAGTTCCTCGACGGAGGGGCGGACGACGTCACGCTTGCAACCCTGGGCGAGGTGCTGCTGGAACCCACGCTCACCACGCTAGGAAATTTTCTGGTGCGCTCCAACAGCCAGAGCTCCGTGGCCTCGGCCAGCTTCACGGTGGGAGGCTTCCAGCTGGAAGGCTACGCCATGACCCTGAGCGCCTTCGCCTGGAACATTGTGCGCACCTACACGCTACCGCCGGGGAGACGCTACTCCTTCGGCTGCCGGTACCGGCTGGGCACGGCCTCCAACTTGGTGATGTACGTCAGCGCGGCCGACAACGACTACGTGGGCGTCACCGGCGCCTTCCTCGGCACGGCCTCGCAGGGCGTCTGGAGCACGGCGCGCCTGGACTTCTCGGTGCCGCCGGGTGGAATCGCGAAGCTGCACTTCGGAGCCTTCGGCGGGTCTATCCCCGGGCTGGTGCAGCAGTCGGCGGGCACGCTGGACCTGTACAGCATGCAGATCAGGGCCAGCGCCTTCGAGGGAGAGTCTGTCTCAGTAACGGACCTGCGGGCGGACTCGCTGGCCCTCACGGGCTCGGCCACGCTGGACGGGCTCACCGCGCAGGGCAACGTGGGCTGCGACCAGCTGCTGTGCAACGACGTGAACTGCACCGACATGTTCACCACGGGCGTGGACGCCTCGGGCGCAGTCTCCTGCGCAGCGCTCACAGCCACAGGCACCGTCGCCGGAGCCACGCTGTCGTCCACAGGGGCCGAGTCAGGCAGCTCGCTGAGCATCACGGGGGCGGCCAGCGTGGGCCTGCTGAGCTCCGCCACAGGAATCACGGGCAGCACTCTCACCATCAACAACACGGCCAACGCCGGGAACTTCACCACGGTGGGCGACGTGTCCACGGGCACACTGACGGCCTCGGGCGCAGCAACCGCGGCGAGCTACGCAGCCACCGGGGCGCTCACGGGCGCCACGCTGACCATCACCGGGGCGGCCTCCACGGGCCCGCTGGACTGCGAGAGCCTGGACTGCACCTTCACGGCCACGAGCGGCGGGGTGTCGACGGGCAGCGTGGTGTGCGGCGACGTGACGAGCTCGGGCACGGTCTCCGCGCCGCAGCTCTTCGCCTCCAACACGCTCACCGTGACCAACACCTCCGACTTCTCGGACGATCTCTTCCTGACGAAGAACTGGGCGGGCTGGAGCAAGCTGCAAGTGTCCAACAACAGCGCGGCCCCGACAGCGGCCCGGAGCTGCGGCTGCTGGGCAACCAGAGCGCGCGGGTCTTCCTGGAGCGGGACGGCGGGGCGCACCAGTGCGAGCTCATCATGATCACCGACGAGGCGCTGGTGCAGACGAAGAGCCTCTCGACGCAGCTGTCCCTGACCACGAACCAGAGGAACCCCGGCTGCCTGGTGATCGCAGGCAACACGGGCAACGTGGTCTGCAACACGAGCTTCACGAATTTGTCGGACAGCAGGGTGAAGACGGAGATGGCCGAGGCCGACGTGGCAGAGCTGCTGCACGTCATGCCGCCCTGTCACGTCGTGGTGGCTGCTTGTTTTCAGCTTGTAGTCCGGCTCTGCATCAGCTCATCTGGGCTCCGGCGGTACAACCTCCTGGCTTGATATATACACGCATTTTGATTCGTACGGCGAAAGGAAAAATATTCTTCCAAGTGTCTTATATTGATATAGGCCTGGAAGATGCGATTTTTGTGGCGCAAACCGTGCAAAACGAGCTATTAGTCCCGGGTACCTTCTATCTGATAATGATAGAGCCTAGACCTAATAGCATTTTTTCAGCGCAAAACCGTGCAAAAGCTATATTCTTTAGTCGTAATCTCTATATACGGACGAGAAAAATCGTGCAACCCGTGGCAAAACCGTTGCACAACGAGCTATCTAGTTAGTCCGGTAACTCTATGTACGGACGACACTATAGCATTTTTTCAGCCCAAAACCGTGCAAAATAAACTCTCCCCCAAGAGGAGGGGTTTTATTTTTTTTTAAGCAGCCTCAATGTCTCGGTCAAAGCTGGGCGGAGGCAGGCTCCGGCGTCCGGAACTGGAGCTCGCCCGCGAGCTCGGCTGGGACTGGGGCAGGGCCACGGGGTTCCACGGGGTTCAGGCCCCAGGAGAAGGGGCGCGGAGTGTTGTTGGACTGCGCCTGCACGCACAACCCGGACTGCGAGGCGCGGCTGCTTGCGGGGCTGCCTGAAGTGCTGCTGTAAGCAGCACAAGAGCCCGGACATGAACGGGGACCTGAGGCTGGGCTTCGCCTCGGACGACTTCGCAGGAACAAAGTGGAAGAATTTGACGGGCACTGCCCGGTGGAGCGACGGCACGGAGATGGTCACCCTCGACTACTCGCACCTCACCAGCGTGCTGGGGGGGGTGTGCAAGGGTTTCCAGGCCCGGTGGAGCACTTGAGCCTGGCAGGGCGCAGCGGGGGCCCCGAAGAACAAGTAAACACGGAGGCGCTGAGGGACTGGCCAGAGACTTCAACAGTGCGGGACACGGATCAGCTGTACCGGACTAGAAATTACGAGGGCCAGCGCGATCCTCGAACGTGACGCAGGCGATGGCCTTCGAGGCGCCATGGCCTTCGAGGCCTGAAGGCCGCGGGCCTGAAGGCCGACGTGGGCCGGCAGGTGCAGGCGCCCCGGCCGCGCGCGCTGGGCAAGTCGGCCGCCGAGGGGCCGAACGACCGGCTGCAGGCCGACCTCATCGACTTCAGCCTGAACACGCGGGGGAAGACGAAGTACGGCCTGGTGGTGATGGACGTCTTCACCCGGGAGGCCGCCGTGGAACCTCTGCAGAACAAGCACGCCGAGACGGTGGGCCGGGCCACCAGGCGCGCCGCGCGGGAGCTGACGGGGGACGACGGGAACTTCGTGGTCACGACGGACCTGGGCAACGAGTTCGCCACGCTGGACCGGGAGCTGCCCGAAAACCGTGCACCGCACGAAGCGGCCCGAGGACCGCAACGCCATTGCCCGTGGTGGACCGGGGCATCCAGACGCTGAAGAAGGACCTGGCCACGAGGGTGGCGCGCAAGGGCGGGCAGTGGAGCGACCACTTCGAGCGGGCGGCCGGGGCCTGCAACGCGCGGCCCCACGAGACGGTGCACGGCGCGCCCGAGGACGTGGAGAAGCAGCCGGCCACGGAGTTCAGGGTCCTCCAAGACAACGCCGACAAGTACCAGCACAACAAGGACCTCACCGAGCGGCGCGTGAAGGCGGTGGAGGACGCGGGCGCCTTCCGAGCGCCGACGAACGCGGCGAGGAGCTTCAACCCTCAGTACGGCGACGTGCAGCGGCTGGGGGCCGTGGACTCCATGACCGTCCGCAGCACGGAGGGCCGGGAGACCCTGCTGAAGCTGGCGCTGCCGGCGCCGCAGGGCAGCGGCAACGCGGCGGGCCGACTGACGAGGCGGGGCAGGCCGGCGGCTGTAAGGCAGCTGGACGACTTCCTGGCGCCTCCGAGGCCCAGGACCATCGACTAGCCTTCTTTGAAAATGATTTTTTGAGGCACTCTTCAGGCCTCCTGTCCAGGAAGCTTGATTGGACCCCTTTTTTGCGCAAAAAAGAGGCTGCGCAGGCTGGGGGAATTCGGGCCCTGCTCAAGCCCTTTTGGGTCCTCGGGAAACCAACGCATTCGGCGAACCAAGCTCCCAGGCTCACCTTGTTTTTGGAACAGCTCAGCCCATAAGACAAGCATATGACTACTGGCAAAATCAACCAGGTTTCTTTTCTTTGCATGCTGCTTTGTCGCTGGAATCCAGCCCGTGAGACAAGCGTATGACTACTGGCAGGATCAACCAGGTTTTTTTGCGCCAGAAATGCTTGCAAGGAAGCTCTCTGCAATCCAGCGACCCCCCCAAACCCGTTGGGCAAACCAGTACTTAAAAAACGAACCCCCCGTACCCGTTGGGCGAACCAGTACTTAAAAAAACGAAACCCCCCAGGCATGTTGGGCAGACCAGTACTCTAAAAAAACAAATCTGAAACCTCTCCAGACCTGTTGGGCAGACCAGAACTTAAAAAACCCGACACCTATCCCCAGACCCGTTGGGCAGACCAGTACTAAGCCAAAAATGCCGTGCCCTTTGGGCAAACCAGTACTTGAAAAAACGAACCCCCCCGGGGCCCGTTGGGCTAACCAGTACTTAAAAAAACCCGACCCCTATCCCCCAGACCCGTTGGGCGAACCAGTACTTAAAAAAACCCGACCCCTATCCCGCAGACCCGTTGGGCGAACCAGTGCTTGAAAAAACCCGACCCCTATCCCCCAGACCCGTTGGGCGAAAGGGTACTTTAAAAAAAACGAAACCCCTCCAGACCCGTTGGGCGAACCAGTACTTGAAAACGAATCCGAAACCCTCCAGGCCGGCGAACCAGTACTTGAAAACGAATCCGAAACCCCTCCAGGCCCGTGGGTCCCCACCTCCTTGGCGAACCAGAATCCCGAAAAAATCCGAAAACCCCAGACCCGTTGGGCGAAACCGTAGTACTTGAAAAAATGAAACCCCAGACGAGGGGGATCAGTGCTTCGGACAACCGAATCCGAACACACCTCCAGGCCGGCCGATACCAGTACTTGAAACCGAATCCGAACCCTCCAGGCCCGTTATTGGGCGAAACCAGTACTTGAGAAACAAGGTTGGAAACCCCCAGACCGTTGGGCGGATGTACCGCAGGTACTTTGAAGAACAAATCCGGACCCCCCGCCAGTATCCACCACCTTGTTGGGCCGACCAGTACAGTGAAAAGAGAACAAATGAAACCCCAGACATATGTTGGGCGCACCCGTCCTTGCTTTTAGACTTGGGCGAGGCTTAGTACTAGCCAAGAACCCCCCCTGGAGCCCGTTGGGCGAACCAGTACTTGAAAAAAAATGAAACCCCCAGACCCGTTGGGCGAACCAGTACTTGAAAACGAATCCGAAACCCCTCCAGGCCGGCGAACCAGTACTTGAAAACGAATCCGAAACCCCTCCAGGCCCGTTGGGCGAGGCAGTACTAAACCAACCCCCCCCGGGCCCGTTGGGCAGACCAGTACTTGAAAAAAAATGAAACCCCCAGACCCGTTGGGCGAACCAGTACTTGAAAAAATCCAAACGCCCTCCAGGCCCGTTGGGCGAGGCAGTGCTAAGCCAAACCCCCCCGGGCCCGTTAGGCGAACCAGTACGTGAAAAAAACCGAACCCGCCCAGACCCGTTGGGCAAATCAGTACTTTACACAAATAAACGAACCTTCCAGACGCGTTGGGCGGACCAGTACTAAGCCAAAAAACCCCAGACCCGTTGGGCAAATCAGTACTTCAAAAAAAATCCCCAAACCTCCCAAACGCGTTGGGCGGACCAGTACTAAGCGAAAAACCACCAGACCCGTTGGGCGAACCAGTACTTAAAAAGAGAATGACCCCTCCTCCCCCAGACCCGTCTGGCACCAAGCCCAACCCCCCAACCCTGCCTCCCATTTGGACGAATCCAGGCCGGCGTCCTCCGCATCACCTGTCGCACCCTCAGCAAACGGGTTGGGCGGACCAGTGTCAAACGGGTTGGGCGGCAGTATCAAACGGGTTGGGCGGACCAGTATCAAACGGGTTGGGCGGACCAGTGTCAAACGACGTCGGGCCCTGGTACCGGGGCCTGGAATCGGGGCATACTGAGAGAGTCTATAACACGGCAGCCTGCGGTTGTCCAAGTTCCTTGTCCAAGTTCCCCGGGCGAACTTGGACAAGTGGCTCCTCAAGAGGAAAACACGTGATAAAACTTGTCCAAGTTCCTTGTCCAAGTTCTTGTCCAAGTTCGGGTTCCTCGGGGCCAGGCGCACGAAGCTGTGGAGTCGGAGCCTGCCTGGAATCGGGGCACTCCTGCTGGGATACTTATACTGTTCTTTCTAATAACAAGACAACCAGAAGAAGAAAATATTAGGGTAAGAGAATTCTCCCCCCGGGGAGGAACCTGAACTTGGACAAGAACTTGGACAAGGAACTTGGACAAATTTTATCAAGTGTTTTCCTCTTGCAGATCGACTTGTCCAAGTTCCCCGGGCGAACTTGGACAAGGAACTTGGACAACTGCGGGCTGTCGTGTTACCATCTGTCTGAGTCTGCTGTTGTCCAAGTTCCTTGTCCAAGTTTGGCGTCCCCAGTATCAACAGCCGTTGGGTGAGCTAGTATCAAGGGTTGTTGGGCGAGCCAGTATCAAAACGGAGTTGGGCGGACCAGTATCAAACCTGAACGGGTTGGGCGGGCCAATATCAAACCTGAACGGGTTGGGCGGCGGGGCCGTTGGGCCCAAAAAAAAACTCCGAACTCCCCCCGACCCCAAAGGGTGAGTGCCAGAGGACGCACTCCCAAAACGAAGCAAAAAAAACGCAAAATCAAGCAAAAAGCCAACCAGCGGAAGGGTGCAATCAGGATGCAAAAGGGCGCAACCCCAAAAATCGTGCAAAAACATGCAAAAATCGGGCCCAGTTGGGCGAGCCAGCTTCAAACTCGGGTTGGGCGAGCCAGTATCGAGCGCGGGTTGGGCCACCCTTGATTTGCTGCTTCTGTTCCGTGCTTGTTTGCATCGTGGTTGGGTCCGGGTTTGGCCGAGTACTGGTCTGCCCAACGCGTTTCGGATTTTTTCAAGTACTGGCACTCCCAAAACGACGCAAAAAAACGCAAAATCAAGCAAAAGGCCAACCAGCGGAAGGGTGCAATCAGGATGCAAAAGTGCGCAACCCCCGGCGCCACCCGCCACTTGTACAGCGGCCGCCACTTTCACAGCGGCCCCCCCTCCTAAACGTGCCGCTGTTACAGTGCCGAGCGGCACTCCTACGGTGCCTGCTCGGCACTGTGCCTGCTCCAGACCCGCGGAGTTGTGCTTTGCCAGGATGTGCGACCTCACACGCACGACAGCCTGACAGGGAATGAAAAAAACTTCGGGGGTTTGAGGGGTGCACCACATGCCAAGCGCAATCAAGCAAAATCATGCCAACAACATGCAAAATCAAGCAAAATCATGTCATGCCAAAAAACCATGCAAAAACCGTGTAAAAAGCTATTCTTCCTGTGCCCGGCGGACGGCGTTGAGCCCGTGGACGGCGTGCTGCCTGTCGCACAGGATCGTGGGCTCAAATTTCGACACGATGTCCAGGGAGACGACCTCCCACCCTGCCGCCTCGAAGGCTCGGCCAATCGACTTTGTGCCGCAAAACAGCTCCAGCAGTCTCGGCATGTTTAATAATCACCACCAGCGCAACGAAGCACGCACAGGCGAGGGCGCGGCTCAAGCAGTTTCGCATGCTCGGACCAATCTTTTAATCGGAGACAGAAAAGGATGACGAGCCAGGCAAGCATGTGGAACTTGGGCGAGGTGCGCTCCAATGCTAAGGGTGGCAAATTCTTGTGCCTGGAGCCGCTGTTTTGGCAGAGCGAAGCCTTGCTGGAAATCCCATGGGAGCCCAGGGCTTGGAGCAGCGGGCCGTGCGCTGGTTAAGCTGGCCCAGCGGCCTCCCTACAAGCGGCCTCGCGAGGATGCGCTGCTTGAGGCCGAGCGCTCGCACCAGCGACATCTCATCGCGCAACTCGATGAGAAGCTCCTCGATGAAACTCTGCGCTGTGAGGAGCGGGAGCGCGACAACAAAAATCTCCGCCGGATGCTGGACCGCCACAACGAGTTCCTCAAGCAAACCGCGAGCGGTGCAGTGCAGGCGGAGCGGCGTGTTGGGGAGCTGGAGCACAGCAACAGAATTCTCCGCCAGCGGGTGGAGCGCCTCGGCGAGATCCTCGAGCGAGCGCGCTGATGAGCTTGAGGACGCGCTAAAAAAGATCCCGAGCTCTCGTTTTCTCGCTTCTCGATAATGCTTATTCAATCCGCCGCAGCTGCTCAAGATGACTTCCTCGGCGGCCTTCCGATGCGTGCAGGCATGGCTTCTGGAGAAGCCTACCGCGTGGGCGGACAAGGACACTCCCAGCCTTGCGGCCGCTCTGATGGCCCAGCGGCCTCCCGCGCGGCCTTGCGAGAACGCGCTGCAGTAGTAAGGAAAGAAGGCTTATAGGGACTTAATTATTTGGCTTTTTTGGTCCCCAAACCCTGCAAAACAGCCAAATTCTCCATCCAGCTGAACGTTTTTCCGATGTCACCGGTCTTCGTCACCGCTCCGTTTTTGGTGCAAAAAGCGCTCAAAACGGTCAACTCCGAAAAGGTCGTTTTTTCGTGTCAGACGTCGAAAGTGGTGCCTGAGTCTCCAAGTTCGCTCGTTTTCCGCCGAAAACCGGCTCCAGACGTTCGCCGTGCTCCGAATTCCGTTTTCTGCCCCGAAAAGCCTGCGAATTCCAGCCCGCTGAACTCGTCACCGCTTGTCACCGCTTCATCACCGCTCGCTTTTTGGGTGCAAAAGTGCGCATGAGCCATTGATGAATCACCCGGTTCCATTATTGACTCAAACTTGCCAAGAACCGAGTCCTCTCGGTGACAAGCGGTGACAACCTCGGCGGGCTGGAATTCGCGGGCCGAAAGCGGAAAACTGAGCAAAGTGGTCGTCTGGAGCCCGCTTTCGACCGAAAACCAGCGAAACTTGAGGCTCAGCCATCTCGCCGTCCGACACGGAAAAACGCACTCTTCGGACTCGACCGTTTTGAGCGCTTTTTGCACCAAAAACGGAGCCGGACGGAGCGGTGACGTCAGCGGTGACAAGCTCGGCGGGCTGACGGACCACCTCGGCGGGCTGTCGGGCTCCGAGCCTGGTCCTCGCAGGCTGTCGGGGGAGAACGAGGTCCGGAACTGGGGCCGCTTTTGGTTGATTCATGAATGCCCGGTCACAGGTAAAATTCGAGCCCCGGACCAGGGGGTGCTGCAGAGACAGCGCTCTAACCACTGAGACAAGGGAGGTGTCCCATGACCCCTGACACAAGCTTTCGGTCTTTGTCCTACTATGCACGCATAGCTTCGCCGGTCTCATCATGAGGCCGAGGTGTCCCAAGCGTTTTGACCGACGCCATCGGTCAATTCATCAGAGGCCTCATAAGTGAAGGACCTCGCCTCATGCCCAGTGTCCGACGCCATCGGACACTGCGTCATTCCACATTTCACTCACTTCGCGTACTGGTAGGGGCTGTTGCGAGATGATATATAATTATACCACCCAGCGCGGGAGGGCGTGTTGTGAAAGTACAACACCCCTGCGTTACAAGCACGTAACGACTACTCCTAAGAAAACATGTTTGAAGGACCTGTCACGGGCAACATCCCGGAGGTCCTGGACAACGGAGAGGTAACTGACGGCACGCACGTCACAGCAGGGCAGCTGGCCCTCGCTCTGACGCCCTACGCCCAAGTAGCTGACCTGGCGGTGAACACGGCAGCCTCCGGCAACAACGCGGCAGCCATCCAGTCCCTGGACGACCGAGTCACCGCCGAGCTGGCCTCAAAGCTGGACAGGTGGCCGCGCACGGAAGCAGCATCGCAGCGCTGCAGAGCTCGCTGACCACGGGTCTCTCCAACAAGGCAGACCAGTCAGCCTTCGACGTGCTGGAGGGCGTGGTGGCCACGAAGAGCACCCCTGACGGCGTGGGCCTGAAGCTGTCAAACTACAGCACCACGGCGGCCATGAACGGCTCCATCGCCTCGGCCAACAACGCCACGCTGGCCACGGTGGCCGCCAACTACGGTCTCAAGACGGTGGTGGACCAGCACTCCCTAGACATAGCGGCGAGGATCACGCCGCTGGAGGTCGACACCAAGGTGGCCAACGCTCTCCTGGGGGCCGTCACCGCCGCTGCGCTGGCCTCCGAGCTCGCGAGCCGAGACGCATCTCGGGGCTGCAGGCCTCCAAGGCGGACGCCAGCGCCCTGACTGCTTACGCCCTGCTCTCGGCCGTCGACACTTCCTCTGAGGTGGACTCTAAGATAGCGGCAGCCCTCTTGGGCGCAGTCACCACGGCAGCCCTGGACGCTGCCCTCCTCGGCAAGGCGGACGCAAGCGCGCTGGCCTCCCTGCTCTCCACGGTGGACGGGTTGGACACGCCGCTGGAGGTAGACACCAAGATAGCAAATGCCCTGCTGGGTCTCGCCGCCGAGGCCTTCGTCGCAGCGCAGCTTGCTAGCCGGGACGCCAGCATCACGGCGCTCCAGGGGGCCAAGGCCGACGCGACGCTGCTGGCCTCATACGCCACGAACGCCGCGCTCTCGGCCAGCGAGACCACGCTCCAGAGCGCCCTCGACGCAATCCTCGCGGAGCTCGCCCTGCAGCTTTCCGGCAGCGGCGGAGTTGTTAACGCGCCGGCTCTCTCTTTAGAGGGCGTTTCCCAAATGGACTCTATTCTACCTGAGAGGCTCCCAGCACTCGTCCGTCCAGCATTTGACCTCGTCCTGCGAAGGATTCGAAGTCTAAAACGCTGCGTGCAGGCGTGTGGCTGCAAAATAATGACCCCTAGATATGCTTGCAATTTGGCTCCAGGTTGCATTTCAAGCGAGCCAACCTTTGCAGGGCTAAGAAAAAACAAAAAAAAAGAAAAAAAAGGGGTCCCAAAAAAAGGGGTCCCCAAAAAAAAGGGAAAAGGGGTTTCCTTTGGCAAAGGTTGACATCGCTTGAAATGCAACCTGGAGCCAAATTGCGGCGCATATCTAGGGGTCACTATTTTGCAGCCATACGCCTGCACGCAGCGTTTTAGACTTCGAATCCTTCGCAGGACGAGGTCAAATGCTGGACGGACGAGTGCTGGGAGCCTCTCAGGTAGAATAGAATCCATTTGGGAAACGCCCTCTAAAGAGAGAGGCGAGGCACACGGAATCGGGGCCTGCCTGGAATCGGGGCGTAATACTGAGAGAGCTTGTAACACGGCAGCCCGCAGTTGTCCAAGTTCCTTGTCCAAGTTCCCCGGGCGAACTTGGACAAGTGGCTCTGTAAGAGGAAAACACGTGATAAAATTTGTCCAAGTTCCTTGTCCAAGTTCTTGTCCAAGTTCGGGTTTCCGCCGGGGCGAGGCATACGGAATCGGGGCCTGCCTGGAATCGGGGCGTAAGACTGAGAGAGCTTGTAACACGGCAGCCCGCAGTTGTCCAAGTTCCTTGTCCAAGTTCCCGGGCGAACTTGGACAAGTGGCTCTGCAAGAGGAAAACACGTGATAAAACTTGTCCAAGTTCCTTGTCCAAGTTCTTGTCCAAGTTCGGGTTTCCGGCCTGGGCCAAGTTGTGGAATCGGGGCCTGCCTGGAATCGGGGCGTAATACTGAGAGAGCTTGTAACACGGCAGCCCGCAGTTGTCCAAGTTCCTTGTCCAAGTTCCCCGGGCGAACTTGGACAAGTGGCACTGTAAGAGGAAAACACGTGATAAAATTTGTCCAAGTTCCTTGTCCAAGTTCTTGTCCAAGTTCGGGTTTCCGCCGGGGCGAGGCACACGGAGTCGGGGCCTGCCTGGAATCGGGGCGTAACACTGAGGGAGCTTGTAACACGGCAGCCCGCAGTTGTCCAAGTTTTTTTGTCCAAGTTCGGCGGGGGAACTTGGACAAGTGGCTCTGCAAGAGGAAAACACGTGATAAAACTTGTCCAAGTTCCTTGTTCAAGTTCCTTGTCCAAGTTCTTGTCCAAGTTCGGGTTTCCGCCCTGGGCCACGAAGTTGGAATCGGGGCCTGCCTGGAATCGGGGCGCTCCTGCTCGGAGACTTATACTACTCTTTTTAATAACAAGACAACCAGAAGAAGAAAATATTAGGGTACGAGAATTCCGCTCGAATCGGGCTGATTTGGTTCCGAAGCGATTTGAAGGACAGCCACCTGATTTTGGAACCGTGGCAGCACCTTTGCTCCTTGCTTTGAATCAATCCGCCTGACCCACCGCATGAAGGCATCTCAGCGATCACTTCAATTTGCACTAGTGTACTGTCAACTAAGAAGAAGGCACCTTTACTCCTTGCTTTGGATGATGCGGCATGAGCCAGACAATCCAGGTTTTGCAGCGTTCACTTCAAATTGCACTAGTGTGGGGTCAACTTCAAAGGAACCAGGGAGGAAGCGAACCCCTAACCCTTCAGCTCCGGAAGCTGCGCCTTTGCCAATTAGACAACGGCCTCTTGCTCTCTGGGCGTGGCTGGTGCGTGTCTTCGCGCCATCAGGTGGTGCTAACAAGGCAGCCTGCAGTTGTCCAAGTTCTGTCCAAGTTTGTTGGGGGAACCTGAACTTGGACAAGGAACTTGGACAAATTTTATCACGTGTTTTCCTCTTGCAAAGCCACTTGTCCAAGTTCCCCCGCCGAACTTGGACAAGGAACTTGGACAACTGCTGGCTGCCTTGTTATTGTCTGCGTGGGCCCAGGCGGGAGGGGCCGCCTGGAATCGGGGCGCTCCTCTTTTTAATAACAAGACAACCAGAAGAAGAAAATATTAGGGATTCTCCTCCAGGGGAGGAACCTGAACTTGGACAAGATCTTGGACAAGGAACTTGGACAATTTTTTTTCACGTGTTTTCCTCTTGCAAAGCCACTTGTCTAAGTTCCCCCGCCGAACTTGGACAAGGAACTTGGACAACTGCTGGCTGCCTTGTTATTGTCTGCGTAGGCCCAGGCGGGAGGGGCCGCCGGGAATCGGGGCGCTCCTCTTTTTAAGAAGAAAATATTAGGGATTCTCCTCCAGGGGAGGACCCTGAACTTGGACAAGAACTTGGACAAGGAACTTGGACAAATTTTATCACGTGTTTTCCTCTTGCAGAGCCACTTGTCCAAGTTCCCCCGCCGAACTTGGACAAGGAACTTGGACAACTGCAGGCTGCCTTGTTATTATATACCTGGAGCCAGCCTGGCATCGAAGCCTCCCTGCACCTGCCCGGCATCGGAGCCGCGCCAGCCCGCCGAGTCATACGGATCATAATTGGAGCCTCCACCCTGGCGCGCCACCTGCCCGGCATAGAAGCCTCTCCCTGTTGACATTCTCGTCATTCATCGCAGACCACTGCCGCGCCACCTGCCCGGCATAGAAGCCTCCACCCGGCCGCGCCACCTGCCCGGCATCGGAGCATCCGCCGCGCCGCGTTCTCAATCCTGTGGCCAACGCAGGATTGCTCCACTCAATCCTGCGGCCAACGCAGGATTGCTCCACTCAATCCTGTGGCCAACGCAGGATTGCTCCACTCAATCCTGTGGCCAACGTAGGATTGCGGTGTCTCCCGGAAAGCTCTGTGAGCGCCTTGCTATATAGCAGGGCGCTGACTCGCCGCCCGGCTTCCCGGCTTCGAGTTTGGCAAGTGAAACAAAGGGATGGGGAAGATCAAGCTGTTTCCTGTGCCTGAATACACCAGCAAACAGTCCTCGGACCCCGTGGTGCCCCTGGTCCCGTGCACGGGCATTTTCCTCGGGCCATCAAAATCGGGCAAAACCGTGACTCTGATCAGCCTGATTCTGGAGCAGTATCGTGGCGTGTTTGAGAGAATCTACATCTTTAGCCCGTCCATCGACATCGATGACGGCTGGATTCCCGTCAAGAAGTACATAGAGCAGGACCTGGGGGTGAACACCGAACGGGAGCAAGCGTACTGGGACGAGTGGGACGAGCCGGCGCTGCGCCGCATCATCCAGCAGCAGCGCCAGATCACGGAGGCGTCCAAGAAGTTGGAGATGAAGAAACTGTATCAGGTCCTGATAATCTGTGACGATATGGCTGATATGCCTCAGCTCCACAAACCCAACGGCGCCCTGGATACGCTGTTCATCAGAGGCCGGCACATGCAGATCAGCGCCTGGGTGAGCTCGCAGAAGCTGAGGCTCATCAGCGCCGCCGTGCGGGTGAACATCCAATTCCTCTGCTGTTGGAGGCTGCGCAACCAGCACGAGCTGGACGCCGTGGTGGAGGAGCTCAGCGCCCTGCTGCCGAAGGAGCAGCTGTACCGGCTGTATGAGCAGGCGACGCGGGAACCCTACAGTTTCCTGTTCGTCTACTATCTGAAGCCGCAGAACGAAATGTTCCACATACGCTTCGAAGAGCGCTTCGCACTTGAAAAAGACGCCGATGGGAGCGGCGCTCAGCTTCCTGGGCCAGAAGCTGTTCGCCAGCTCCACGCTGATCAACGCGAAGTGTGAGAACATCTCCTGCTGCACCTCCGTCGCAGCCGTCCAGCCGCCCGTCGTCCGCCGGACGGGCGGGTTCCTAAAGAAAAGGATGACCACTATCTACGTGGACAGCCGCAAGAGAGTGGCCGGCTCGGACAGCGACTTTGAGGTAGACCTGGGGGAGTCCCTGCACTTGCAGAGCGACGCCCGGCTCGCCGTCTACAAGATCCGCCTGGCCGACAGTTTTTTGTCCACGGACCGGGGCCGCTACCTCTACTGGGTTGACGCCGCGCTGGGCACGCTGAACTGGGCGTTGTTGCCCGAGGGCGCGTACACTGGTGCCCGGTTGGCCGCCTGGATCAGCTCCAACTTTGCACTCCGCTCTTCAGCGTGATCTTGGAGAGGATGTCGTCGCCCAGGTTGCCCAGCACTCTGCTGGCGTTGGCCAGCGCCATCATCCGGACGAACTCAAAGACCTGCTGCCCGCCGGAGACGAAGCTCGGGCCCAGCATGTGGTCCACGCTGAAGGGCTTGGCGGCGCAGCAGGGTAGTCCGCTGCGTTAGGAAATTGTTGGCGCAGCTCCAGGTCGTTCAGGATGAGCCGGTTGCCGTCGTAGGCTACGCTCAGACTGTTCGTGGTCTCGCTATAGGTGGCGGTGGCGGTACCATTGTGGAGACGGGCTCCGACGACGGGCACTTCATGGCCCTCAGGGGCCCGGTTACCCTGAGGCACATGCGCTTCCGCCTGACCGACCTGGACGGCAACGTCGTCCGGCTTCGCGGGTCGTCTTTGTCGTTCGTGTTATATCTTGACCACGTATAATTAAAAAGGATGGAGCCAACCGAACACGACAGGGCGCCGGAGGCGCAAGAGGCGCAAGAGGCGCAAGAGGCGCAAGAGGCGCACGCTGCGCCACACGCTGCGCCACACGCTGCGCCACACGCTGCGCCGGAGGCACCGGAACCGAAACGGCGGGGCAGGCCCCCTGGGAGCAAGAACAAACCGAAGCAGGACGTGCCTACTGAGCCGGCTGCTCCAAAGCGCAAGCCAAAGCCGCCCCCGCTTGAGACGGCGCCGGCGGAGGCACCAGCGCCGGTTGAGGCACCGGCTGAGGCACCGGCTGAGGCACCGGCGCCGGCTGAACCGGAGGCGCCTCAGCAGCAGCGCGCCCTGCGCATGCTGGAGAGGCAGTCCGCTTATGACCGGCTGACCACAGGCGCAAGCGTACTAGTGTAAAAGCATGATGTCCATAGAGCCCCGCAACGAGCCGCGGATGCTCCGGTGGTTCCGCAGGACGTACCCCAGTTACAACTTGCAGCCGCTGCTGCTGAAGCGCTACCGAGAACTGGAGGAGGAGCGGGCCTTCAACAACTGGCTAGGCGAGCGCAGGCAGGCGCAGGAGGGGCAGCGGCACCTGGACGACGTGAGCCGGCTGACGGAGGCCGTGCACCGCCAGGTACCCAGCTGCGCTACGCGCGGGCCGAGCGCCGGGGCGTGGAACGGGCGGCGGACGAAGTTGCGCAACAGTAAATGAAGGCACTTCGGGCGCACGGCTTCAACCAGCGCCCGCGCTTTGAGCAGGTGGTGGGCTACCTGGAGCGGAACGAGCCGCTGCCCCTGGACCAGCCGGACCGCAAGGCCACCTCGTTCGTCACAAGCCACTTCTACTTGGACGATTTCGTACAGTCCAGCGAGGACCCCAACCCTCGGCCCCAGCAGCACACGCCTCTGCAGGCAATTCCCGAGGACGGCTTCCGCACTCCCGCAGAGGCCACGGACGAGGACGTGCGGCTGGCGCGGAGGTACCAGGGCTACGGCGGAACCCGCGTTGTTGAGGATGACCTGGCAGGAGACCCCGAGGCCGGCGCCCTGGCCAGCAACGGGCAGGGGCCGCCCTCCATCACGGACCGTCTGCGCAGCACTGCAGACGGTGCTCAGGCGGCAGCGGACCTCCTAGGCAGCGCGCGCAGGAGGTGGAGCGCGGCGCGGCGCAGGCCGTTGAGGAGACGGCGGCCGTGGCTGCGGAGGAGGGGGAGGTTGCCGTTGCCGCCGAGGGCGTGGGCGGAGCCTTTGGGTACCTGGGGGGCCTGGCCGAGGGGGCCGCAGCCCTGGCGCCCACCGCGGGCGAGGTTGCTGGAACGCTGGCTGGCGCGGCGGGAGTCGGTGCGGCGGCAACGGCGGGGCTGGCCGTGGGCATTGCGGGCGGCGCAGCCTACGGCCTCGCGCGCGGCACGGGCTGGGTGCTGGAGAACACGCTCTTCCGGCCCCAGCAGGGCAGCGAGGACGCGGCCGCGCAGGACGTCCGGTCCGCCAACGGCATGAACGACGCCACGCAGCCTCAGCACTTCTCGCTGCGCACCGGCAGCAGCACGTCCGGCAGCCCCGCAAGCAGCCGCGCCTCCTCGCAGTCTGGCTTCCGCGTTCAGGCGCAGTCCAACACGCCGCGCCCCTTCTCCTGGGGCTTGAACCCCGTGGCTCTTCCCCAGTCTCAGCCGAGCTCGCGGGCGAGCTCCAGTTCCGGGCAGCAGCCGGAGCCTGCCTCCGCCCAGCTTTGACCAGCTGGCGCGAGACATTGAGGCTGCCTAATTTGCACGGTTTTGCGCTACAAAATGCTATTCCTCCAGGCCGTGTATCAATATACGCCCTGTAAGAATAGCTCGTTTTGCACGGTTTTGCGTTGAAAAAAGCTATTCTTCTTGTCCGTATATAGATATACGGACTACAAGAATAGCTTTTTTGCACGGTTTTTGCGCTGAGAAACGCTATTCCTCTCGTCCGTATATCTATATACGCACTGGAAGAATAGTTTTTTCCTTCGCCGTACGAGTCAAAATGCGTGTATATAAACAAGCATGGAGGTAGTCACCGCCGGAGCCCTGGATGAGCTGATGCAGAGCCTGGACTACAAGCTGAAAACAAGCAACACCAGCTACGTGACGGCGCGGCATGACGTGCAGTACTTCCCCAGCTCGCTGAGCTCCTTCTCCCCCAAAACCTCTAGGGTCTGCCGCATCCCGCTCACCAGCGGCACGTCCTTCATCGACCCCGAGTCCATCAAGATCGCCTTCCGCGTCAGGAACACGGACGGCACCAACCCGCTGGCCCCGGCCACGCCCAACCCCGCCTGCTTCGTCCCGCGCGTCCAGGTCTTCGCCAACGGCCAGCGCTGCGACGACATCAACTACTACGGGCGCACCGTGGCCGTGCACGACCTGCTGAAGGGCAGAGAGTACAACCGCAACAAGGCCATGGAGGGTTTAGACGAAGTGAACGACCCGCGCATCGCCCGCGCGGTGCACCAGGGCGGCTACGCGGACGTGCTGCTGCGCCCCACCATGGTGGGCATCCTGCGCTGCGGGAAGATGCTGCCGCCGCAGCTGAACCTGGTGATTGAAATTGAGTTTGCGGACGCCACCACTGCGCTGTGGTCCGAGAACGCCGGCGCGCACCCGGCGGGGGCCACGCTGAGCACCGACTTTGAGATCCAGACCGTCCGAGTTCTGGCCTCCCAGGTTGTCCTGGACTCTGCGCTGGTAGAGTCCTTCAACCGGGTGCTCCTCTCAGGAAGGTCCCTGGTGTTCAGCTACCCCGGTGCACACGCAGCAGTCCAGCGTCCCGAACGGCGTGGCGGAGCACAACGTCACCGTGGCGCGCGCCTTCACGAAACTCATGGGCGCGTTTGTGACCTTTTGGGACAACGACGCGGGCTCCAAGATCCACTTGCTGGCCAACCCGGGCCAGGACGTGGCCCCCATCGGCGCGGCCAGGCAGGAGGACAGCCTCCTGGAGTCTCAGATGCAGCTGGGCAGCCTGCAGTACCCTCACAACCCCATGAAGGGAGCCTCGGAGCACTCCCACTTCCTCTCCGTCCTCGCGGGCACCTACGACGACACGGTGCGCAACATCGACATCGGCCGCGTGGGCTACCTGCGCCACAGCTTCATTGCCGGCTTTCCCTCCGAGCGCGTGCCCAAGATGCCGCTGAGTGGCGTCAGCACCCGCTCGGGCGACCTTGCCCGGTTCACCTTCAAGGGCCTGGACGGCACGATGACGGACCTGTTCATTCATTTGGTGGCCTACCAGCTGGTGACGCTCTCCGGCACGGGCGTCTCTGTGCTTGACTAAGGCCCGGTGTCCTTTTGCTTCATTTTTGATGCAGCGTGACACCGCTTTTGAAGTTGAGTGACACCGCCCAAAAATGACAAAAAAAGGCCCGGTGTCGCTCTGCTTCATTTTTGATGCAGCGTGACACCGCTTTTGAAGTTGAGTGACACCGCCCAAAAATGACAAAAAAAAGGCCCGGTGTCGCTCTGCTTCATTTTTGATGCAGCGTGACACCGCTTTTGAATGCGCCGCAAAAACGGCAAAAAAAGGCCCGGTGTCGCTCTTCACCATTTTTGGTGTTTAGTGACACCGCTTTTGAATGCGCCCAAAAAACGAGAAAAAAGGCGGGGGGTGCCCCTCTTCGCCATTTTTGGTGTTTAGTGGCACCGCCCCAAAACATGCAAAAACATGGAAAAATGGGCTTCTTCCAGGCCCCTTGGAGGAAGACTCAGTCCGGAATGCTCAGCCGCTCCGCAAGCTCCTCCATGGCCGCGCGCGCAATCTCCTCGCACAGCGCAGCAGGAACGCTGTAGAGCAGCTCGCGTGATTGGCTGACCCTCTCGTACTGCCCCTCCATCAGCCGCGGCCCCCGCTGCGCGGCCCGGAGGTGCCTGCCGTCCTGCCACGCCTTGCAGCGGCTGCCGGGCTTGCACAGGCCTCGGCTCGGCCTCCAGCGCATGTTGGTCCACAGCCGCGTCTGCTTCCTGTACGGAGTTCCGTACTTGCAGTAGGTCACGTCCACCCAGGGCAGGCGCTCCATGAACGGCCGGGTCTTCAGCAGCCCGGTGGCCGGGTACTCCACAATCCACATGAGCGGGTCAAAGTGCGCAATGATCTCAAGGGCGCTGAGCACCAGCGCGTCGCCCTCCAGGAGCCGCCGCGGGCGCGTCGTCAGCGCGCGGCTGTATTCCGTGCAGACCGGGCTGGCCCAAACCATGTCGAAGTGCCCCGGCGGAAACGTAGTGTAGTCCCAGCTCCGGATGTCGCACAGGATGGTGGGCTCAAACTTCGACACGATGTCCAGGGAGACGACCTCCCAGCCCGCCGCCTCGAAGGCCCTGCCCACCGACTTGGTGCCGCAGAAAAGCTCCAGGAGCCTCGGCATTTTTAAAGAGCAAGATCACCGCCACTGCGACGACCAAGAAGACTCGCGCGTTCATCGGACCGGACTTTTTTCCTACGGATAAAAAAAGGAGCCGAACTTCGCAATGAAGCTTGCACTCGGGCTGGACGTTCAGACCAATGCCAAGGGGGGAAGGTTCATGTCCATAGAGGACTCCCATCTGGGCGCGCTGGTGTGCAAGGTGGACGTGGAGGTGCTGTGGGAGCCCGGCAACTTCCAGGCCAAGAGGGTGGGCGTGTGCTTTGCGAGCAACACCGACCTGGAGCTGTGGACGGAGGAGGTGGAGCAGGGCGTCATCGACAACATGATCATCTTCCAGAAGCCCTTTCCGGGGGCCGCCCGCGCCGAGCTTGAGAGCCAGCTGCAGCGCGCCGTCAAGGTGAGCGCCAAGGGCAAGCACGTGAAGTGCAAGATGGACTTGGAGCGCTGCCTCTTCTGGGACCCGGCCGGCAACCGTGCGCCGCGCCCCGCGGAGTTCGCGCGCCGCAGGGGCCGCGCGCTTGTGGAGGCCCGGCACGGGTGGCTGATGGGCAGGCAGTGGGGCGT
>CAUJNA010002677.1:0-25774 GCA_963377175.1 Effrenium voratum | reverse complement strand
CGCGCCGCAGGGGCCGCGCGCTTGTGGAGGCCCGGCACGTGTGGCTGATGGGCAGTGGGGCGTGCTCTTCGAGGTGCGCCACCTCATGCTGGAGCCCCTGGAGGCGCCGTGCTGCCCGTTCTAGGCCGCCTCCAGCAGCTCGGAGCTCGTGGCCCGCGAGGCGCCCACGTACAGGTGGCGCAGCGTGAGGTGGCAGGACTCCAGGTCCAGGCGGTTGGCAGCTGGCGTAGGTAACTGCGTGGCTCGGCCGGGTGGCCCGCAGCAGCTCCTGGTTCTTCAGCCGCATGCTGTTGTCCAGCCTCACTCCGTCCGGCTCCACTTCCGCCACGGCCACAAAGACGCCCTTGGGAATTTTTCCGCCGGCCCCGATGAGGCGCAGCCCCGGCCAAACCCTCATACTCTGCGGGCTGTTTTGTGTTGGTATAAGTTTATCACAACCGTTTTGGGTTGTTGCAGTTTGGCAAAATCCATGTGGTACCTGTGGTACCGTTTCGTGGCACCCCAAATCTATGTGGATGACGTGTGTCTCCAGCTCTAGGAGCTTTGAGGCCTCCGGCGCCAGGGCCCGGTTCGCCGCTGCGTTCACGGCCATGCGCTTGCTGTGGCTGATGACCAGCGTGGTGTCCGGCCACCCGGGCTTGGAGGGGTAGAGCTCCTTCGGCCTCGCCTTGGCCTGCTCCAGCGTGGGGCACGCCTCCTCGCCGACCCGCAGCCACTTCACGAAGTCGAAGATGCCAAGTCGATGCATGGCATGTGCTTCATGTGCTAGGTTGGCTGTCATGGATGAGCTGGTTGTGTCTAACGGCGCGCTGGATGGCTGCCGGCCTGGCGGTCTGGTGACGCTCGGCAGCCGCCAAGTCTCCTGCAGGAACTTCACGCCGGCGTTCAGCCCCACGCAGGCCAGGTCCGCCCAGAGCGCCATGTCCAGCTGCGTGATCTCCTCCACCACCAGCCAGTCCAGCTTTTGCGCGCTGCCCCCGCGCACGTACCTGCGCACCCAGTGGTCGGCCGTCTGCGCCCCCAGGCCCAGGTTCTGCGCGGAGCAGTGCGTCTTGGACACCAGGTGCACCGCTTCGCCCTGCTCTCGCAGCCTCGCAACAATGGTCCGTGCCAGGTGCGTCTTCCCGGTGCCCGGCAGGCCCGTGAGCAGCAGGGAGTTGCCCGCCAGGCAGTGGTTCACGGGGTCGTCCACCCCGTTCCACCTCCGCTGTTTGGGGTGCTCCGCCTCCATGCGCGGCGCCCTGCCGCTGAGCAAAGGCTTGTCTCTTCCACGCGGTAGACCGGCGTGCCGTCCGGGTGGCGCAGCGCCTCCAGCGCCCGCAGCCGCTCCGCGAAGCGCTTCGGCAGCCGCTGCGTCAGCAGGCAGTCCGTCTTCACCTGCGCGAGGTACCGCGGCGGCGCGTGCAGGATGCGCCGGGCCTTGGCCACCATGCAGTGCTCGAAGCCCAGCACCGCGTCGTGGATGGGGCGGTAAGTGCCGTTGCTCAGCAGCCTCCTGGCGTAGACGAAGTCCCACACCATGCCCCCCTCGTAGGCGAAGGCCTGAGAGAAGTCCGCGCCCGCGCCGTCCAGCTCGCTGCTGCTGCTGCGCACGCTGTAGACCACCTCCGTGTTGCGCGCCCACAGGCCTATCATCGCGTTCACGCTGAGCTTGGCTACGCCTGCCCCGCCACGCGGTCCGGGCGCAGCTCAGCAGCAAGCGGCACCTGCTGGGCACGGCTCCGGCAAGATGCCCAACAATGATGTGGTCCTGCGTGGCAAGACGCCTGCGTCCACAATCGCGGCTGCTTGTTCCGTACCGGGTGCCGGTTCCACGGCTGCGGCCAGGTTCCGCGATCGCTCGCGTCGCAGCAGCCCTCCACAAAGCCCAGGTCCGGCAGCGCGCCGTCCACGGGCTCAACGCCGTCCGCCGGGCACAGGATGGGCAGGGGGAAGGGGGCGTTGGTCAGCCCGTTGCGCCTGCAGCGCACCACGTCCACGCCGACGTACGTGCTGTCCTTTGCGCACGCCTGCGCCTCAAAAACCAGAGGGGGCAGCTTGGGGCTCCGGACGTACTCCATGACGCCGGGGCCACGCGGCTCTCCAGGCTCGTGGGCTGCGCGCTCTCCCCGCGTCTTCTCGTCAGGCAAGTCGCCGCACGCGCCTGCAGCGCCCGCACGCTGCCCGCAGCCGCCTGGGACGCCATCATCACGGTCCAGTTCGCGTTCGCCGTCGCAGCCCGCAGCCACAAGCGCGTACTGCCGTCTCGTGGCTGTGCGTCCGTTGCCTTCTCCGCCGCGCCGGCACTCCTTGCTTGCCTTGATAAGCTTCAAGAAAACCCAGGTGCTGGGCCATTGCGTTGGCTCCCTGTATCTGGCTGCCTCGCACCATCTCTCCAAGCACCCGTGCTCCTCCGGTGCCTCGATCCCAGGTTCGCTCGCCTCAGCCCGCAGTACTGCGCCGGGCTGCTGATGGCCACCTTGGGGCTCTCGCCGGCGGCCATGAGCTGGCGCCGCGCCTCCCGCAGGTCCTCGCACCAGAACAGGCCTGGCTGCACGTCCGCGGCGTCGAAGCGCCTCCACTCTTGGATGGGCGGCAGGGTCTGCCTCGCCTCGCCCCGGTACAGCACGCGCGCCTGCCTCTCCAGCACCCGCTTCACGGCCCTGTACATGGAGCAGTGCCCGTCGAAGGCCAAGAAGCAAACGGTGCGGTGCTCCTTCAGCGCCGGGTCGTAGCTGTCCACGAGGTCGCCCTGCGAGCTCAGCACGCGCATCGGCGCGTTGCGCCACACGCAGAACTCTCGCACCTCCTCGGCGGAGATGCCGAGGCGTCTCGAGTCGTGGCGCAGCATGGCGTCGAAGTCCGCGCACACCTCCTCCACGCTCAGCTGCAGCAGCTCGGCCAGCTGCCGGGGCACGCAGAGCGGCTTGTCCTCGAAGGCGCTCTGCAGCACGTCCTCCTCGCAGGGCAGCTGGAAGCTCACGCTCCTCAGGCCCCTCATGCGCTGGCGCAGGAGCGTCTCCACCTCGGTCCTGAAGTTCCTGTAGTGCGTGCTCTGGGTGCTGACCACCCAGTGCCCCTCGGGGTCGAGGAAGTAGGTCTCGTCCGAGAGCTGCAGGATGGGGCCGCGGTCCAGCAAGGCCTCCACTTGTTGCCTGACCCGCTGCGCCACCTGCTCTTCCGTGAGGTGGGCCGGGTGCCTCGTGGCCCCGCCCAGCTCATTCACCGGCAGCCAGCCCCTGCGCTCGTAGTTCCGCCCGCTGCGCCGCCTGCCCCGGATGATCACCGGCACATGGACCAGCCAGGTACTCGTAGTACTTGTCGCGGAAGAAGCCCTTGCCCAGCTTGGTCAGCCGGTGCTCTCCGCCCTGCAGGGAGCGCACGAGCTTCTTCTGCCCGTTGCGCAGCAGGATGTAGTCGTTGGGCCCCTCGCGGATGAGGGGCTGGTTGTAGTCGAAGTCCTTGCTGGGAGGCCGCAGGCCCAGGTGGGAGCAGTAGTGCTGGCCCGCCCGGGTCAGCTGCCCGTCCGCGCGCGAGAGCAGCGCGTAGGCCCCCGGGCCGCGCCGCAGGTTCAGCACGACGGCACCATCCGCCCCCGTGCGAGCCCAGGCGCCGCCGTCCGCGGCCTCCGTGATCTGCTGTCGTTGTCTCGCCCAACTTGCCATTCTTTTTTTACGGGCCCAGTTTTTTTTTGCTCGGCGCGGCCAAGTCGGGGGTGCGTTCAAACGGGTTATCAGGCCGTCAGAGCGTTTTTACAGCGGGCGGGGTGGTGCCTGTAGGGTTTAAACACAGCTGGCTTTCAACAAAGTCACTATTTGCTCGAGAAGCAAGCTCAGTCTGCGATGGCGACTCGATCCGAGTGCGAGCGCGAGGCGCGCGAGGCGGCAGCGAACCTGGTGCTGCCTACCGCCCTTCCGCACTCCGTGAGAATGGGGACTCGCGTGCTCGAGACCCTGGGCGACATGCGGGAGATACTGTCCTACCACAGCATCGGCTGCAAGCAGGCTCTGCCCATCCTTGAAGAACTCGTCAAGGCCGGCCAGGAGCCCGCGGGTGAAGACTACCCGGCGACGAACTTGGAGCATCGCCTGGTGGAGTGGTTGGATCGCCGCGAAGCCGCCCCGGACACTCCGCCCGTGAAGCCTCAGTCTCCGCGCCAGCCCATTTTCCAGAACTTGAAGAGGAAGGCGAGCGAGGCGAGCGAGGAGAGCGAGCCGGAGAAGCCGGAGCCGGAGGTAACCACCTTCTTGCTGCCAAGGGCCGCCGAGCCGCGAGAGGAGGATTTCATGAGGAACAAGGCCGCTCCCGTCTTCCACAGCAGCAACCACGTTCTGGTTCCCTGCGAGTTCCGCCACACAGGCCCGGGTGTGTCCGAAGCATAACTGCTGGAGTGCCTTTACAGGGTGGGGGACGACAAGTACCAGGGCAAAGGTTGCGCTTGGATGGCGTGGCGCCTCGTGGGCCAAGCTCAGCCTCCTGACGTCGGCCACCACGTCGTGCTTCGACCCGAAAGAGGGGCAAACTTGTGGGTCTTCTTCCACAAGCCCACCATGAAGCCGCTGCCCCATCCTCCGGCGTCCACCCAGCTCTACAAGCTTGGCAAGGGGAAGCTTCACGATGTCGTGAAGCTGATGGCCAACTGCTTGGAGCAGAAGGGGACCATGCGGGCCATGAGTCGGGGCGAGTACGACGGCCTTGCAGCACCTCCGGCGCCAGAGTTCTCCCCACGACGGGTTTTGAAGAACTACGGCGATATGACGACGTCCGAGTTCCAGAGCCATCTCATCAAGCTCGACACGACCTTCCGAGGCGACAATGCCTTGAACACCGGCAAGCGCCCGCCGAACAGTGAGGACGAGTTCGTGCACTTGCAGAGCAGGGCCCTCTTGCAGCTCCGCAAGCAACTCCAGGACGACCAGTTGCAAACGGAGAGCCTGCTGGTGTCGCGCCATCGCCAACTTCTGATGACCAACTTCGTCATCAACGAGAGCACCGTGAACTGCTGGTGGTACAACCCCGAGGTCCACCAGAAGCAGCCGCTGGACTTTTTCGAGGCCTGCCTACGAGCGAGCTCGCGACGAGTGAAGGACCCTGATCTTCTACACAGACAGCGGCAAGGGGAAAACTCCCCTGGCAAGTTGCCTGGCAGCCATGGTAGCCCGCGACGTGGGTCTGGACGAGTTCGTCATGGTGTCCAGCCCGGACATGCTGCGATCCGCGGTCGAGCGCAGCCTCCTGCGCGACGAGAGGCCTTTGCTCCTGGACGCGCTTCAGATCAGCAGCAGCAACATCGGCGCCCAAGGCGGGGGAGTGGACACGCTGAAGCATCTCCTCGGTCTGTCGCCCGACTTGCCAGCCACCATCAAATGTCGCTACAACGACGTGAAGGTGCCTGCGGAGACGTTCAGGATCATCACGGTGCAGGACCTGGCGAAACTCCACCACAACTTGGACGACATGGCGAAGATTCGCCCTCCGGACCTCATGCTCGAAGGGTTTGAGCGGCGCGCTCGCCCGCTTGACAAGGTCTTTGACGCGGACACGCGCGCGGTGCTGAAGCGCTGCATCCTCGTGGAAGTGACGGCGCAGTGTGTCAAGGACTCTGTGCGCGAGAAGCGAAAGTTCGGGTCCGACAAGGCGATCTCCATGGCGGAGAGTTTGAAGGCCTTGTACAACGGCCAGTAATTCGCGACACGGGGGCCTGCCTTTTGAGGGCACAGACCAGGCAGAAGCCCGACCGAACGCGTACAGATCGTTGCAAGCCCCCTGCCGCTCTGGCACACTGCACCCTTGCCGGGCTCGTGAGGCCGCCTTGCCCAAAGACGCACAGTTGGGCGACGCGCTGCAATATGACCCGCTCCACTCCCCCCCAGCTCCATGCTATATGTGCTATATGGCCCCCAACCCGCTCCACTCTCACCCGGGTCCATGCTATATGTACTATATGTGCTATATCTCACAAGGCAACCCACCGAACATCCACTCTCCCCGGGTTCCTTGCTATATGTTCTATATGTGCTATATCTCACAAGACAACCCACTGAACATCCACTCTCCCCCAGCTCCTTGCTATATGTACTATATGTGCTATATACTCTGTACGCGCGAAATCTGTACTATATGTGCTATATAGGGGCCATATAGCACATATAGTACATATAGCAAGGAGCTGGGGGAGAGTGGATGTTCAGTGGGTTGCCTTGTGAGATATAGCACATATAGTACATATAGCAAGGAACCCGGGAGGAGTGGATGTTCAGTGGGTTGCCTTGTGAGATATAGCACATATAGCACATATAGCAAGGAACCCGGGGAGAGTGGAGGTTCAGCGGGTTGGCGTCCATATAGCACATATAGCGCATATAGCATGGAGCTGGGGGAGAGTGGAGCCAAACCCAGGGACATTTGTGCGGTTTTGCGCCACGAAATGCTATTCTTACAGGGTGTATATTCATATACGGCCTGGAGGAATAGCTTTTTTTGCACGGTTTTGCACGGGTTGCCCATGCCAGCCCCCGCTGGTTTGATTGGTTCGCCCAACCCGCGCTCGATACTGGCTCGCCCAACTGGGCCGGTTTTTGCGTGTTTTTGCACGCTTTTGGGGTTGCGCCCCTTTTGATTGCACCCTTCAGCCGGTTGACTTTTCGCTTTGCTTGATTACGGGTTCAGGTTTTTCAAGCACTGGCTCGCCCAGCGGGCCCGCCCAACGGGTTTGGGGGGGGGCTGTCGGTTTTTAAGTACTGCCTCGCCCATGGTGGAGTTGGGCTGGGTACTGGTCCGCCCAACAGGTCTGGAGGGGTTTTGGATTTTTAAGCACTGCGCCCGACCCGCTGGGGCTTGATACTGGTCCGCCAAACCTCGTTTTGATACTGGCTCGCCCAACTGGGCCTGTTTTTGCGTGTTTTTGCACGCTTTTGGGATTGCACTCTTTTGCACCCTGATTGCACCCAAATTGCACCCTGATTGCACCCTGATTGCACCCTTCAGCCGGTTGACTTTTTGCTATGCTTGATTATGGGTTCAGATTTTTTTTTCAATGGCTCGCCCAGCAGGCCCGGGTTTGGCTTAGTACTGGTCTGCCCAACGGGCCCGGGGGAGGGTTCGTTTTTCAATGGTTCGCCCAACGGGTCTGCGGGGATTCGTTTTTCAATGGTTCGCCCAACGCGCCTGGACGTTTTTCAATGGTCCGCCCAACGCGCCTGGACGTTTTTCAATGGTTCGCCCAACGGGCCTGGACGTTTTTCAATGGTTCGCCCAACGGGTCTGCGGGGTAAGGGGTCGTTTTTCAATGGTTCGCCCAACGTGCCTGGACGTTTTTCAATGGTCCGCCCAACGCGCCTGGAGGGGGTTTCGTTTTTCAATGGTTCGCCCAACCGGCCTGGAACGTTTTTCAAAGGTTCGCCCCACCGGGTTCTGCGGGGTAGTCGTTTTTCAATGGTTCGCCCAACGCGCCTGGACGTTTTTCAATGGTCCGCCCAACGCGCCTGGACGTTTTTCAATGGTTCGCCCAACGTCTCAGATTTCGACATGTGGCGGCACGCCAACCTGCTGAACTCCCACACTGCCCGGGTTCCTTGCTATATGTGCTATATGTGCTATATGGGTCTGACACGCCAAGCCGCTGAACATCCACTCTTCCCCAGCTCCTTGCTATATGTGCTATATGTGCTATATGGGTCTTACACGCCAACCAGCAGAGCTGTATACTATACACATAGCATCTCAACATGTACCAAATATGCCCTATAGACATATAGTACAGATTTCGCGCGTACAGAATATATAGCACATATAGTACATATAGCAAGGAGCTGGGGAAGAGTGGATGTTCAGCGGCTTGGCGTGTCAGACCCATATAGCACATATAGCACATATAGCAAGGAACCCGGGCAGTGTGGGAGTTCAGCGGGTTGGCGTGTAAGACCCATATAGCACATATAGCACATATAGCAAGGAGCCCGGGGAGTGTGGAGGTTCAGCGGGTTCCGGCAGATGAGGTGGAGGACGCCGGCAGCTACGTTTCGGATTTTTTTTTCAATGGTCCGCCCAACGGGCCCGGGAGGGGTTTCGGATTTTTTTTTTCAATGGTCCGCCCAACGGGTCTGCGGGGTAGGGGTCGGTTTTTTTCAATGGTTCGCCCAACGGGCCCGGGAGGGGTTTCGGATTTTTTTTTCAATGGTCCGCCCAACGGGCCCGGGAGGGGTTTCGGATTTTTTTTTCAATGGTCCGCCCAACGGGCCCGGGAGGAGTTTCGTTTTTCAATGGTCCGCCCAACGGGTCTGCGGGGTAGGGGTCGGTTTTTTTTCAATGGTTCGCCCAACGGGTCTGCGGGGTAGGGGTCGGTATTTTTTCAATGGTTCGCCCAACGGGCCCGGGAGGGGTTTCGGATTTTTTTTTTCAATGGTCCGCCCAACGGGTCTGCGGGGTAGGGGTCGGTTTTTTTCAATGGTTCGCCCAACGGGCCCGGGAGGGGTTTCGGATATTTTTTTTCAATGGTCCGCCCAACGGGTCTGCGGGGTAGGGGTCGGTTTTTTTCAATGGTTCGCCCAACGGGCCCGGGAGGGGTTTCGGATTTTTTTTTCCAATGGTCCGCCCAACGCGCCTGGAGGGGTTTCGTTTTTCAATGGTCCGCCCAACGGGCCCGGGAGGGGTTTCGTTTTTCAATGGTTCGCCCAACGGGTCTGGAGGGGTTTCGGATTTTTTTTGAGTACTGGTCTGCCCAACGTGCCTGGGGGGTTTCGTTTTTCAATGGTTCGCCCAACCCGTACCCCAAACCCTAAAGGGACATTTGCAACGTTTTGCGCCACAAAATGCTATTCATCCAGGGTGTATGTACGGCCTGTAAGAATAGCTCGTTTCGCACGGTTTTGCACGGTTTGCCCACGCCAGCTCATTTGATTGGTTCGCCCAACCCGTTGGTTTCCCGAGCACCCCAAACCCAAAAAGGGCTTGAGCAGGCTCCGGGAATTCCGCCCCAGCCCGCGCAATGTCTCAAAACCTTTTTTTCTAGTGTTTTCGCTCGATCAGGCAATTCCAACTTGAGTGTGATCAGCCTCTTTTTGCGCCAAAAGGGGCTTCTTCAAGCGTCCCTGGACGCAGGGAGGCCTGAACAGTGCCTCAAAATCATTTTCAAAGGAGGCTAGTCAAGGGTCCTGGGCCTCGGAGGCGCCAGGAAGTCGTCCAGCTGCCTCACAGCCGCCGGCCTGCGTCTCGTCAGCCGGCCCGCCGCGTTGCCGCTGCCCTGCGGCGCCGGCAGCGCCAGCTTCAGCAGGGTCTCCCGGCCCTCCGTGCTGCGGACGGTCATGGTGTCCACGGCCCCCAGCTGCTGCACGTCGCCGTACTGAGGGTTGAAGCTCCTCGCCGCGTTCGTCGGCGCTCGGAAGGCGCCCGCGTCCTCCACCGCCTTTACGCGCCGGTCGGTGAGGTCCTTGTTGTGCTGGAACTTGTCGGCGTTGTCTTGGAGGACCCTGAACTCCGTGGCCGGCTGCTTCTCCACGTCCTCGGGCGCGCCGTGCACCGTCTCGTGGGGCCGCGCGTTGTAGGCCCCGGCCGCCCGCTCAAAGTGGTCGCTCCACTGCCCGCCCTTGCGCGCCACCCTCGTGGCCAGGTCATTCTTCAGCGTCTGGATGCCCCGGTCCACCACGGCAATGGCGTTGCGGTCCTCGGGCCGCTTCGTCCGGTGCACGGCTTCGGGCAGCTCCCGGTCCAGCGTGGCGAACTCGTTGCCCAGGTCTGTCGTGACCACAAAGTTCTTGTCGTCCCCCGTCAGCTCCTTTGCGGCGCGCTTGGTGGCGCGGCCCACCGTCTCGGCGTTCTTGTTCTGCAGAGGTTCCACGGCGGCCTCCCGGGTGAAGACGTCCATCACCACCAGGCCATACTTCGTCTTCCCCCGCGTGTTCTGGCTGAAGTCGATGAGGTCGGCCTGCAGCCGGTCGTTCGGCCCCTCGCGGCCGACTTGCCCAGCGCACGCGGCCGGGGCGCCTGCACCTGCCGGCCCACGTCGGCCTTCAGCGCCTCGAAGGCCATGGCCTGCGTCACGTCGAGGTCGCGCTGCCTCGCGAGCCGGTACAGCTTCCGCGGGTCCCGCACGTTGAAGTCGTCGGCCAGGTCCCTCAGCGCCTCCATTTAGCTTTGTTGGCCCAAAAAGGGGCTAATCAAGGTTCCTCTAGAACGAGGAGGCCTGAAGACCGTTGCCCCAAAAAGGAGCTTGCGCTGGCGTCCCGGGATGCCGGGAGGCCTGCACACACCTACTTCTTGCCCCAAAAAGGAGCTTGAGCAAGGTTCCCTGGACGCAGGGAGGCCTGCGCAGCTACTTGTTCTTCGGCCCCCGCTGGGCCTGCCAGGCTTCAAGTGCGTCCAGCCGGGCCTGGAAGCCCTTGCACACCCCCCACAGCACGCTGGTGAGGTGAGAGTAGTCGAGGGTAACCATCTCCGTGCCGTCGCTCCACCGCGTGGTGCCCGTCAAATTCTTCCACTTCGTTCCTGCGAAGTCGTCCGAGGCGAAGCCCAGCCTCAGGTCCCCGTTCATGTCCGGGCGCTTGTACTGCTTGGCCTCCACGGAGTCGAAGAGCTGCTTGAGCTCCGCCACGTCGGCCTCGGCAATCTCCGTCTTCACCCGGCTGTCGGACAAATCCGTGAAGCTCGTGTTGCAGACCACGTTGCCCGTGTTGCCTGCAATCACCAGGCAGCCGGGGTTCCTCTGGTTCGTGGTCAGGGACAGCTGCGTGGAGAGGCTCTTCGTCTGCACCAGCGCCTCGTCGTTGATCATGATGAGCTCGCGCTGGTGCGCCCCGCCGTCCCGCTCCAGGAAGACCCTGGCGCTCTGGTTGCCCAGCAGCCGCAGCTCCGGACCGCTGTCGGGGGCCGCGCTGTTGTTGGACACCTGCAGCTTGCTCCAGCACGCCCAGTTCTTCGTCAGGAAGATCACACAAGAATCGTCCCGAAAGTCGAAGGTGTTGGTCAACGATGAAGCTGTTGGAGACGAAGAGCAGGCGGCGCGGAGAACCGAGGACCTTCGGCGGGTCTATCCCGGGCCTGGTGCAGCAGTCGGCGGGCACGCTGGACCTGTACAGCATGCAGATCAGGGCCAGCGCCTTCGAGGGAGAGTCTGTCTCGGTAACGGACCTGCTGGCGGGCTCGCTGGCCCTCACGGGCTCGGCCACGCTGGACGGGCTCACCGCGCAGGGCAACGTGGGCTGCGACCAGCTGCTGTGCAACGACGTGAACTGCACCGACGTGTTCACCACGGGCGTGGACGCCTCGGGCGCAGTCTCCTGCGCTGCGCTCACGGCCACCGGCACGCGCTGTCGTCCACGGGGGGCGTGTCAGGCAGCTCGCTGAGCATCAGCGGCGCGGCCAGCGTGGGCCTGCTGAGCTCCGCCACAGGAATCGCCGGCAGCACACTCACCATCAACAACACGGCCAACGCCGGGAACTTCACCACGGTGGGCGACGTGTCCACGGGGACGCTGACGGCCTCGGGCGCAGCGACGGCGGCGAGCTTCGCAGCCACCGGTGCGCTCACGGGCGCCACGCTGACCATCACCGGGGCGGCCTCCGCGGGCCCGCTGGACTGCGAGAGCCTGGACTGCACCTTCACGGCCACGAGCGGCGGAGTGTCGACGGGCAGCGTGGTCTGCGGCGACGTGACGATTCCGCCCGGCGGCACCGAGAAGTCCAGGCGCGCCGTGCTCCAGACGCCCTGCGAGGGCGTGCCGAGGACGGTGCCGGTGACGCCCACGTAGTCGTTGTCGGCCGCGCTGACGTACATCACCAAGTTGGAGGCCGTGCCCAGCCGGTACCGGCAGCCGAAGGAGTAGCGTCTCCCCGGCGACAGCGTGTAGGTGCGCACAATGTTCCAGGCGAAGGCGCTCAGGGTCATGGCGTAGCCCTCCAGCTGGAAGCCTCCCACCGTGAAGCTGGCCAAGGCCACGGAGCTCTGGCTGTTGGAGCGCACCAGAAAATTTCCTAGCGTGGTGAGCGTGGGCTCCAGCAGCACCTCGCCCAGGGTGGCCAGCGTGACGTCGTCGGCCCCTCCGTCAGCGCCGAAGCCGCCGTGTCCTCCTCCACCGTGTTGCCGGCCAGGGTTGCGTCCAGGATCTGGAGGCCGTAGACGTCCACCGTTCCTGCCGTCTGGTTGGGCAGGCCTGGCGCCTGGAAGTGCGCGCCAAAGCGCAGCTTCGCCACTCCGTTTGGCGGCACTGTGAAGTACATCTTGGCCGTGCTCCAGGCGCCCTGGTCGCCCACGAAGCTGCCGTACAATGGGTCGTAGACGTTGTCGGCCTCGGACATGTACACCACGAAGTTGCAGGCGAAGAGCAGCTCCCGCCCGGGCGTCAAGTTGTAGGTGCGCACGATGTTCCACGGGTTCGCCGCCAGGGTCAGGGTGTAGCCGTCCACGCTCACTCCCGCGGTGTGCGTGGCCAGGACCACGCTGCAGCCGCTGCTGGGGCGAACCGTCCAGTTTGACAGCGAGACGTCCGTGGGCCCAGGATCTGCTCTCCTATGGCGGCCACCACCTCGTCGGCCCCTCCGTCGTCCGGAAAGCGCACTGCTATCTGCAGCGCAGAGGCCGCCTCCGTGACTCCGAGCTTGTTGGCAAGGAGACCGTCCACTTGTGCGATGGTGTAGTAGCTGAGCAGGGCGGCGGCGATGCTTGAGGCCGTTGCCGTGTCCTGGTCTGCGGCTGAGCGGTACGCCACCAGCGCCGAGGTGATTTGGTTGGTTGTGAACACGTCCTGGTCCGGGCCCGTCCTGTAGGCCAACAGCGCGCCCGCGATGGCCGCCTGCGTCTGCGTGTCCTGCGCGCTCGCCGTGCGGTAGTCTCCCAACAGCGCGTCTAATTGCGCCGCGGTGTAGTAGGCCAGCAGCGCGGCCGTGATGGCGCCGGCCGTCTCCGCGTCCTGCGCCGTTCCGGTGCGGTAGTCTCCCAACAGCGCGTCTACTTGGGAGGAGGTGTAGTAGGCCAGCAAGGCTGCTGTTATGGCAGCGTCAGTGCCCGCCGTGGAGTAGCAGTCTGCCGTGATGCTCAGCGTGTCGTCGCCGTTGGCCAGCGCAGCAGAGAGAGGAGCCACGAAGTGCAGGTTGCGAACGACGCAGCTTCCGCGAAGGAGCTCCCAAGTCGTGAAGCCCGCCCAGGCCGGCGCGTTAACAACTCCGCTGCCGGAAAGCTGCAGGGCGGCGAGCTCCGCGAGGATTGCGTCGAGGGCGCTCTGGAGCGCGGTCTCGCTGGCGGAGAGCGCGGCGTTCGTGGCGTACGAGGCCAGCAGTGTCGCGTCGGCCTTGGCCCCCTGGAGCGCCGTGATGCTGGCGTCCCGGCTAGCAAGCTGCGCTGCGACGAAGCCCTCGGTGGCGAGGCCCAGCAGCGCATTTGCTATCTTTGTGTCTACCTCCAGCGGCGTGTCCAACCCGTCCACCGTGGAGAGCAGGGAGGCCAGCGCGCTGGCGTCCGCCTTGCCAAGGAGGGCGGCGTCCAGGGCTGCCGTGGTGACGGCGTCCAGGAGGGCCGCTGCTATCTTAGAGTCCACCTCAGAGGAAGTGTCCACGGCCGTCGCTGGACCCGGGCGGCCCCATCCTGCAGCTCTTGGACGAGACCTACTTCCTTGACCCTGAGGGGCACTGGGTGGTCAGCACCCAGAGCACGCGCTACAGGAACTCCAGAACGGAGGTGGAGACGCTCCTGCGCCAGCGCATGAGGGGCCTGTGAGCTTCCCCTGCGAGGAGGACGTGCTGCCGAGCGCCTTCGAGGACAAGCCGCTCTGCGTGCCCCGGCAGCTGGCCGAGCTGCTGCAGCTGAGCGTGGAGGAGGTGTGCGCGGACTTCGACGCCATGCTGCGCCACGACTGGAGGCGCCTTGGCATCTCCGCCGAGGAGGTGCGAGAGTTCTGCGTGTGGCGCAACGCGCCGATGCGCGTGCTGAGCTCGCAGGGCGACCTGGTGGACAGCTAAGATCCGGCGCTGAAGGAGCACCGCACCGCGTGCTTCCTGGCCTTCGACGGGCACTGCTACATGTACAGGGCCGTGAAGCGGGTGTTGGAGAGGCAGGCGGCGCGCGTGCTCTACCGGGGCGAGGCGAGGCAGACCCTGCCGCCCATCCAAGAGTGGAGGCGCTTTGACGCCGCGGACGTGCAGCCGGGCCTGTTCTGGTGCGAGGACCTGCGGGAGGCGAGGCGGCAGCTCATGGCCGTCGGCGAGAGCCCCAAGGTGGCCATCAGCAGCCCGGCGCAGTACTGCGGGCTGAGGCTGTGGCGGGGCACCAGGATCCGAGAGCTGCCGGAGGAGCACGAGGTGCTGCGGAGGTGGTGCGAGGCGCTCAACCAGGAGTACTGGGGCCAGCGCCTGGCCGGCTTGGCGCACGAGATTTTTTTGAAGCTGCTGAAGGCGAAGCGGGAGGTGCCCGGCGCGGCGGAGAGGCAGAAGACCCTGGCCGCGCAGGACGGCAAGTGCGCGCTGTGCGGCTGCGGGCTGACGGCCGGCACCTGCGAGCTGGACCAAGTGGTGCCGGTGAGGCAGGCCTTTGCGGGCAGCGTGCAGACTTTGCAGGCGCTGTGCGGCGACTGCCACAGCGAGAAGACGCTGAGGGAGAGCGCGCAGCCCACCAGCCTGGAGAGCCGCGTGGCCCCCGGCGTCATGGAGAACGTCCGGAGCCCCAAGCTGCCCCCTCTGGTTTTTGAGGCGCAGACGTGCGCAAAGGACGCGCTGTACGTCGGCGTGGACGTGGTGCGCTGCAGGCGCAACGGGCTGGCCAACGCGCCCTTCCCCCTGCCCGTCCTGTGCCCGGCGGACGGCGTTGAGCCCGTGGACGGCGCGCTGCCGGACCTGGGCTTTGTGGAGGGCTGCTGCGACGCGAGGCAGTCCTGCCTGAACCTGTTGGCGTACGTGGGGCCCGGCTGGTACCCGAAGGTTTCGCTGGCCGCGATGCTGGACCTGGGCGTCTGCCGCTGGGACCACATCGTGTTGGGCATCTCCGCGCGGAGCCACGTGGACGCGGCGACGCTGCGGCGCGCGCTGGAGCGCATGGACGCCGCGTGGCCCGAAGGCGAGGAGCACATGGCCCAGCTCAGCGTGAACGCGATGATAGGCCTGTGGGCGCGCAGCACGGAGGTGGTCTACAGCGTGCGCAGCAGCAGCAGCGAGCTGGACGGCGCGGGCGCGGACTTCTCCCAGGCCTTCGCCTACGAGGGGGCATGGTGTGGGACTTCGTCTACGCGCGGAGGCTGCTGAGCAACGGCACACAACGGCCTCCGCGCCGCGCTCCACCTCCTGCGCGCGCTGCCCCGCCTCGTCCAGGAGGCGCACCACGTCACTGGGCCGGCCTATGATCTGCGGAGGCGGCTGCGCCGGGCCCGGACGGGGCAACACATTTAGGCGCACGTACTCAGCTGCGTCCTGGGGCAGCTGAGAGCGGAAGGCCTGCGCGGCTGCGAGCCCCGCTGCCCCTGCGCCTACGAGGTCCGCTGCCGCCTGAGCGCCGTCTGCAGTGCCGCGCAGACGGTCCGTGATGGAGGGCGGCCCCTGCCCGTTGCTGGCCATCGCGCCGGCCTCGGGGTCTCCCGCCAGGTCGTCCTCAACAAAGCGGGTTCCGCCGTATCCTTGGTACCTCCGCGCAAGGCGCACGTCCTCGTCCGTGGCCTCTGCGGGAGTGCGGAAGCCTTCCTCGGGATGCAGGGGCGTGTGCTGCAGGGGCCGGGGGTTGGGGTCCTCGCTGGACTGTACAAAATCGTCCAAGTAGAAGTGGCTTGTGATGAACGAGGTGGCCTTGCGGTCCGGCTGGTCCAGGGGCAGCGGCTCGTTCCGCTCAAGGTAGCCCACCACCTGCTCAAAGCGCGGGCGCTGGTTGAAGCCGTGCGCCCGAAGGGTCTTCATTTACTGTTGCGCAACTTCGCCCGCCGCCCGTTCCACGCCCCGGCGCTCGGCCCGCGCGTAGCGCAGCTGGGGTACCTGGCGGTGCACGGCCTCCGTCAGCCGGCTCACGTCGTCCAGGCGCCGCTGCCCCTCCTGCGCCTGCCTGCGCTCGCCTAGCCAATTGTTGAAGGCCCGCGCCTCCTCCAGTTCTCGGTAGCGCTTCAGCAGCAGCGGCTGCAAGTTGTAACTGGGGTACGTCTTGCGGAACCACCGGAGCATCCGCGGCTCGTTGCGGGGCTCTATGGACATCATGCTTTTATACCAGTACTCTTGCGCCTGTGGTCAGCCGGTCATAAGCGGACTGCCTCTCCAGCATGCGCAGGGCGCGCTGCTGCTCTCTTGTGAGCTGAGGCACCTCCGGTGGAGCCTCAGCCGGTGGTGCCTCCGCTGGTGGTGCCTCCGCTGGTGGTGCCTCCGCCGGTGCCTCCGCCGGCGTCTCAAGTGGAGGCTTTGGCTTGTGCTTTGGAGCAGCCGGCTCAGTAGGCACGTCCTGCTTCGGTTTGTTTTTGCTGCCAGGGGGCCTGCCCCGCCGTTTCGGTTCCGGTGCCTCCGGCGCAGCGTGTGGCGCAGCGTGTGGCGTAGCGTGTGGCGCAGCGTGCGGTGCCTCCGGCGCAGCGTGCACCTCCGCCTCTTGCGCCTCCGCCTCGTGTTCGGTTGGCTCCATTTAATTATACGTGGACAAGATATAACACGAACGACAAAGACGACCCGCGAAGCCGGACGACGTTGCCGTCCAGGTCGGTCAGGCGGAAGCGCATGTGCCTCAGGGTAACCGGGCCCCTGAGGCCATGAAGTGCCCGTCGTCTGAGCCCGTCTCCACAATGGTACCCACTCCGCTCTTCAGCGTGATCTTGGAGAGGATGTCGTCGCCCAGGTTGCCCAGTACTCTGCTGGCGTTGGCCAGCTGGGCGCAGCGCAGGTAGACCTCGTTGTGCGCCATCATCCGGACGAACTCAAAGACCTGCTGCCCGCCGGAGACAAAGCTCGGGCCCAGCATGTGGTCCACGCTGAAAGGCTTGGTGGGAGAGGCGGGCGGCGCGGCGGGGTAGTCCGCGGCATCAGGGAATTGCTGGCGCAGCTCCAGGTCGTTCAGGATGAGCCTGTTGCCGTCGTAGGCTACGCTCAGGCTGTTCGTGGTCTCGGGCGACCTTGCCCGGTTCACCTTCAAGGGCCTGGACGGCACGATGACGGACCTGTCATTTGGTGGCCTACCAGCTGGTGACGCTCTCCGGCACGGGCGTCTCCGTGCTTGACTAAGGCCCGGTGTCGCTCTGCGCCATTTTTGATGCAGACCGCTTTTGAGTGCGCCCAAAAAACGAGAAAAAAGGCGGGGGTGCCCCTCTGCGCCATTTTTGGCGTTTAGTGGCACCGCTTTTGAATGCGCCCAAAAAACGAGAAAAAAGGCGGGGGTGCCCCTCTTCACCATTTTTGGTGAAACGTGGCACCGCCCAAAAAACATGCAAAAACATGGAAAAATGGGCTTCTTCCAGGCTCGTCGGATTAGACGAAGCCTGAAGAATCAGTCCGGAATGCTCAGCCGCTCCGCAAGCTCCTCCGTGGCCGCGCGCGCAATCTCCTCGCACAGCGCAGCAGGAACGCTGTAGAGCAGCTCGCGTGATTGGCAGACCCTCTCGTACTGCCCCTCCATCAGCCGCGGCCCCCGCTGCGCGGCCCGGAGGTGCCTGCCGTCCTGCCACGCCTCGCAGCGGCTGCCGGGCCTGCACCGGCCTCGCCTCGGCCTCCAGCGCATGTTGGTCCACAGCCGCGTCTGCTTTTTGTACGGAGTTCCGTACTTACAGTAGGTCACGTCCACCCAGGGCAGACGCTCCATGAACGGGCGGGTCTTCAGCAGCCCGGTGGCCGGGTTCTCCACAATCCACATGAGCGGGTCAAAGAGCGCAATGATCTCAAGGGCGCTGAGCACCAGCGCGTCGCCCTCCAGGAGCCGCCGCGGGCGCGTCGTCAGCGCGCGGCTGTATTCCGTGCAGACCGGGCTGGCCCAGACCATGTCGAAGTGCCCCGGCGGGAACGTCGTGTAGTCCCAGCTCCGGATGTCGCAGAGGATGGTGGGCTCAATTTTCGACACGATGTCCAGGGAGACGACCTCCCAGCCCGCCGCCTCGAAGGCCCTGCCCACCGACTGGGTGCCGCAGAAAAGCTCCAGGAGCCTCGGCATTTTTAAAGAGCAAGATCACCGCCACTGCGACGACCAAGAAGACTCGCGCGTTCATCGGACCGGACTTTTTTCCTAGGGATAAAAAAAGGAGCCGAACTTCGCAATGAAGCTTGCACTCGGGCTGGACGTTCAGACCAATGCCAAGGGGGGAAGTTTATGTCCATAGAGGACTCCCATCAGGGCGCGCTGCTGCGCAAGGTGGACGTGGAGGTGCTGTGCTCCCAGACGACGGGGCCAAGAGGGTGGGAGTGTGCTTTGCGAGCAACACCAACCTGGAGCTGTGGACGGAGGAGGTGGAGCAGGGCGTCATCGACAACATGATCGTCTTCCAGAAGCCCTTTCCGGGGGCCGCCCGCACCGAGCTTGAGAGCCAGCTGCAGCGCGCCGTCAAGGTGAGCGCCAAGGGCAAGCACGTGAAGTGCAAGATGGACTTGGAGCGCTGCCTCTTCTGGGACCCCGCCGGCAACCGCGTGCCGCGCCCCGCGGAGTTCGCGCGCCGCAGGGGCCGCGCGCTTGTGGAGGCCCGGCACGTGTGGCTGACGGGCAGGCAGTGGGGCGTGCTCTTCGAGGTGCGCCACCTCATGCTGGAGCCCCTGGAGGCGCCGTGCTGCCCGTTCTAGGCCGCCTCCAGCAGCTCGGAGCTCGTGGCCCGCGAGGCGCCCACGTACAGGTGGCGCAGCGTGAGGTGGCAGGACTCCAGGTCCAGGCGGACGCGGTTGTGGAGGGTGAGCCCCTGGCAGCTGGCGTAGGTCACTTCCGCCACGGCCACAAAGACGCCCTTGGGTATCTTTCCGCCGGCCCCCATCAGGCGCAGCCCCGGCCACACCCTCATGCTCTGCGGGCTGTTTTGTGTTGGTATAAAATTATCACAACCGTTTGGGTTGGTACCGATTCGTAGCAACCCAAATCTATGTGGATGACGTGCGTCTCCAGCTCTAGGAGCTTTGAGGCCTCCGGCGCCAGGGCCCGGTTCGCCGCTGCGTTCACGGCCATGCGCTTGCTGTGGCTGATGACCAGCGTGGTGTCCGGCCACCCGGGCTTGGAGGGGTAGAGCTCCCTCAGCCTCGCCTTGGCCTGCTCCAGCGTGGGGCACGCCTCCTCGCCGACCCGCAGCCACTTCACGAAGTTGAAGATGCCGGGGTCGGAGCGCATGTTCTCCGTGAGCTCGCGCCTGTGCCCGCCGGCCAGGTCGCGGATGAGCTGGCTGTGCTCCAACGGCGCGCTGATGGGCCGCCCGGCCCAGGAGTCCAGCACGGCCGGCAGCTGCCGGAAGTCTCCCAGCAGCAGGAACTTCACGTCGATCAGCCCCACGCAGGCCAGGTCCGCCCAGAGCGCCATGTCCAGCTGCGTGATCTCCTCCACCACCAGCCAGTCCAGCTTTTGCGCGCTGCCCCCGCGCACGTACCTGCGCACCCAGTGGTCGGCCGTCTGCGCCCCCAGGCCCAGGTTCTGCGCGGAGCCGTGCGTCTTGGACACCAGGTGCACCGCCTCGCCCTGCTCTCGCAGCCTCGCCACAATGGTGCGGGCCAGGTGCGTCTTCCCGGTGCCCGGCAGGCCCGTGAGCAGCAGGGAGTTGCCCGCCAGGCAGTGGCCCACGGGGTCGTCCACCCCGTTCCACCTCCGTTGTTTGGGGCGCTCCGCCTCCATGCGCGGCGCCCTGCTGCCCAGCAAAGGCTTCGTCTCTTCCACGCGGTAGAGCGGCGTGCCGTCCGGGTGGCGCAGCGCCTCCAGCGCCCGCAGCCTCTCCGTGAAGCGCTTCGGCAGCCGCTGCGTCAGCAGGCAGTCCGTCTTCACCTGCGCCAGGTACCGCGGCGGCGCGTCCAGGATGCGCCGGGCCTTGGCCACCATGCAGTGCTCGAAGCCGAGGACCGCGTCGTGGATGGGGCGGTAGGGCCGTGGCTGCGGAGGAGGGCGAGGTTGCCGTTGCCGCCGAGGGCGTGGGCGGAGCCTTTGGTTACCTGGGGGGCCTGGCGGAAGGAGCGGCAGCCCTCGCGCCCACCGCGGGCGAGGTTGCTGGAACGTTGGCTGGCGTGGCGGGAGTTGGCGCGGCGGCAACAGGCCCTACTGGCCTTGGCCTTGCGGCGGCGCAGCTACGGCCTGGCCCGCGGACAACCGGGTTGGGTCCCGAGAACAAGCTCTTCCGGCCCCATCAGGCAGCGAGGACGCCAGCCGTGCAGGACCCGGTCCGCCAACTGCAAGAAACTACGCCACGCAGCCCCCAGCACTTCACGCAGCGCACCGGCAGCAGCACTTCGGCAGCCCCGCAAGCAGCCCGCAGCCTCCTCGCAGTATCCGCTTCCGCTTCAGGGCGCAGTCCAACACGCCGCGCCCCTTCTCCTGGGGCCTGAACCCCGTGGCCCTGCCCCAGTCCCAGAGCTCGCGGGCGAGCTCCAGTTCCGGGCAGTCACGCCGGAGCTTGCCTCCGCCCAGCTTTGACCAGCTGGCGCGAGACATTGAGGCTGCTTAAAAAAAATAATAAAAACCCTCCTCTTGGGGGAGAGTTTATTTTGCAACGGTTTTGCACAGCTTTGCGCTGCAAAATGCTATTGGTCTAAGCCGTATATGAATATACACCCTGGACTAATAGCTTTTTTGCACGGTTTTGCGCCACAAAAACACTATTCTTCCAGTGCCTATATCAATATAGACACTAGAGTAATAGCTTTTTTGCACGGTTTTTTGCGCAACAAAAAGCTATTACCTCCAGTGCCTACGCAAAATGTAGGCCCTGGGATTAATAGCTTTTGCACGGTTTTGCGCCACAAAACGCTATTCCTCTCGTCCGTATATCTATATACGCACTGGAGGAATAGTTTTGCTTCGCCGTACGAGTCAAAATGCGTGTATATAAACAAGCATGGAGGTAGTCACCGCCGGAGCCCAGGATGAGCTGATGCAGAGCCTGGACTACAAGCTGAAAACAAGCAACACCACTACGTGACGGCGCGGCTGACTGCAGTACTTCCCCAGCTCGCTGAGCTCACATCCAACCCCACAACCCTCCAGGCTGGGCCCTAATCCCGCTGACCTAGCGGCACGTCCTTCATCACCCCGAATCCATCAAGATCGCCTTCCGCTCAGGAAGCACGGAACGTCCACCAACTCCGCTGCCCCGGCCACGAATGCCCAACCACCGCCTGCCGTCAGCGGGTGGCATCCTGCGCTGCGGGAAGATGCTGCCGCCGCAGCTGAACCTGGGGATAGAAATTGATTTTGCGGACGCCACGACTGCGCTGTGGTCCGAGAACGCCGGGGCGCACCCGGCGGGGGCCACGCTGAGCACCGACTTCGAGATCCAGAACGTCCGAGTTCTGGCCTCCCAGGTCGTCCTGGACTCTGCGCTGGTGGAGTCCTTCAACCGCGTGCTTTTGTCAGGCAGGTCCCTGGTGTTCAGCTTTTCAAGCTACCCCAAACGGCGCCGAAGCAGCAAGCAGTCCAGCGTCAACACGCGTGCGAGCCACAACCGTCACCGAGGCGCGCGCCTTCATCGAAAAACCATGGGCGCGTTTGTTGAACTTTTTGGACAACGCGCGGGCTCCAAGATCCACTTTGCTGGCCAACCCGGCAGGACTGGCCCCCACGGCGCGGCGCGGCAGGAGGAACCAGCCTCCTGAGTCCGCAGATGCAGCTGGGCAGCCTGCAGTACACCCCTCCACAACCCCATGAGGAAGCCCCTCTGAGCACTTCCACTTCCTTCCGCCTCGCGGGTCGGGTACTTACGACGACGGTGCGCAACATCGACATCGGCCGCGGGGCTACCAGCCTGCGCCACAGCTTCATTGCCGGCTTTCCCACCGAGCCGCCGTGCGGAACTAGTAGACGGAAGCCGGTCGTCGCCTTTCAAGTGCAGGGACTCTCCCAGGTCTACCTCAAGTCGCTGTCCGAGCCGGCCACTCTCTTGCGGCTGTCCACGTAGATAGTCGTCATCCGTTTCCATAGGAGGCCGCCCGTTCTGCGGACGACGGGCGGCTGGACGGCTGCGACGGAGGTGCAGCAGGAGATATTCTCACACTTCGCGTTGATCAGCGTGGAGCTGGCGAACAGCTTCTGGCCCAGGAAGCTGAGCGCCGCTCCCATCGGCGTCTTTTTCAAGTGCACAACGCTCTTCAAAGCGCTTGTAGAACATTTCATTCCTCGGCTTCAGGTAGTAGACGAAGAGGAAACTGTAGGGTTCCCGCGTGGCCTGCTCATACAGCCGGTACAGCTGCTCCTTTGGCAGCAGGGCGCTCAGCTCCTCAATAACGGCGTCCAGCTCGTGCTGGTTGCGCAGCCTCCACAGTAGAGTAGAGGAATTGCATGTTCACCCGCACCGCTGCGCTGATGAGCCGCAGCTTCTGCGAGCTCACCCAGGTGCTTATCTGCATGTGCCGGCCCCTGATGAAGAGAGTGTCCAGGGCGCCGTGAGGCTTGTGCAACTGCGGCGTGTCAGCAAAGTCGTCGATGACTACAAGCACCTGGTACAGTTTCTTCATTTCCAACTTCTTGGACGCCTCTGTGATCTTGCGCTGCTGCTGGATGATGCGCCGCAGCGCCGCCTCGTCCCACTCGTCCCAATAGGTCTGCTCCCGCTCTGTGTTCACCCCCAGGTCCTCCTCAATGTACTTCTTGACGGGTATCCAGCCGTCGTCTATGTTCACACACGGGCTGAAGACGTAAATTCTCTCAAAGACGCCGCGATACTGCTCCAGAATCAGGCTGATCAGAGCCACGGTTTTGCCCGATTTTGATGGCCCGAGGAAGATGCCCGTGCATGGCGCCAGGGGCACCACGGGGTCAGAGGGCTGCTTACTGCTATACTCTGTCGTAGGAAACAGCTTGATCTTCCCCATTTCCTTTGCGTTACTTGCCAAATTTGAAGCCGGGAAGCCGTGCGAGTCCGGGAGAAATGCCATATTTACGGCATCGCAGCCGGAGTTTTCCGGCAGCGTCCTGCTATACAGCAGTGCGCTGACGGAGTTTTCCGGGCAATCCTGTGCCCACGCCAGGATTGAGTGTGGCAATCCTGTGCCCACGCCAGGATTGAGTGTGGCAATCCTGTGCCCACGCCAGGATTGAGTGGGGCAATCCTGTGCCCACGCCAGGATTGACGGCTGGGCGTGTGAATGGTGGGAAAAAACACTCCGGGAGTTATGCTGCGAGGACAGCATCGCTCCCGGACCTTTGGCGCTGGCCCGGTGATGGGATTTTCGGGCAATCCTGTGCTCACGCCAGGATTGAGTGGAGCAATCCTGTGCACGCCAGGATTGACGGCTGGGCGTGTGAGTGAAAAAACACTGTCAGCGGTACCGCGAGGACAGCAGCGCTGACGGACCTCCGGCACTGGCCCGGTGATGGGTTTTTTCGGCAAAAAAGCGAAGTCGGAATTCCGACCTCGGTGGGAGAGCGAAGTCGGAATTCCGACCTCGGTGTGGTGCAGGCTCGGCAGGCTGGAGGCTTCTATGCCGGGCAGGCGCGGCAGGGTGGCGCAGTGCCAAGCCGCCGTATGACCGTATGACCGTATGATCCGTATGATTCGTATGACTCGGCGGGCTGGCGTGTCAGGCGCGCCTGGAAACAGGCACCAACCATTTTTTGGTTGCTGCCCGCGTGGAGTTCCGCGTGGAGTTCCCCTCAATCCTGGGGCCACAACAGGATTGAAGGGAGCAATCCTGGGGCCACAACAGGATTGAAGGGAGCAATCCTGGGGCCACAACAGGATTGAACATGTTCATCCGACATGTACTCCGACATGTTGAAGAAATTAAGCGTATAGCAAGGAATCCTGGGGGAATTTCAATGCAGGGACACTGCAGGGAATCCTGCATCCCGGTATCTCTCTCTTTAGAGGGGGTTTCCCAAATGGTTTATATTCTACCTGAGAGGCTCCCAGCACTCTCCAGGTTGCATTTCAAGCGATGTCAAGCTTTGCCAAAGGAAACCCCTTTTCCCTTTTTTTTTCGGGGACCCCTTTTTTTGGGACCCCTTGCTTTCTTTTTTTTTTGGTTTTTCTCAGCCCTGCAAAGGTTGGCTCGCTTGAAATGCAACCTGGGCCAAATTGCAAGCATATCTAGGGGTCACTGTTTTGCAGCCTCACGCCTCCACGCAGAATCCTTCGCAGGACGAGGTCAAATGCTGGACGGACAAGTGCTGGGAGCCTCTCAGGTAGAATATAAACCATTTGGGAAACCCCCTCTAAAGAGAGAGGCTGCACGACCACTTGGACTGGGCTCCCCCCGCGCGCATGACGGGCCGCACACCGCGGACATGGCGGAGCGCCTCGGCCTCTCCCCGTCGCCCTGCAAGAAGCTCGTGCCCTTCCTCGGCATGCACGTGGAGGAGGGCGTGGACGGCAAGCGGCTCAAGTTCCTGCGGGACGTGCTGGGCGCCAGGGTCTGGAGGCTGCACAGGGCCTACCGCTTCGCCTGCAGCCCCTTCATGGCGGGCTTCATGGAGCTCAAGCACAGCGCGGTCGCCGAGAAGGTGGTGAAGCTCACCCAGACTTCGGCCCCCGACAAATTCGGAACACGACGCCTACGTGGACCCGGCCAAGTTCGAGTGGGCAAGAGCTCCGTGACGAACTTCGAGCCCAGATCAACGACGCTCAAGACGGACCGCAAGGCCTGCATGAGCGTGCCCACCCAAGTCGGTGCTCTTCACGGACACCGACTCCGTGATGGTGCAGATCTTCGAGCTGCAGGACCCGCTCCACGCCATGGCCGAGGCGAACCTGAACGGCGCCGCCCTCTTCGACGTACTTGCCGGCCAAGGACCTGAGCGCAGCGGCGCGCGCCAAGGCCAAGGCCATCGAGGTGATGGGCCAGCTGGGCAAGCTCGGCGACGAGACCTTCCCCGCCAGGATCCTGGAGTACGCTCCAAGATGTACAGCGCGCTCAGGATCAAGGGCGCGCCGAAGAAGGCGGTGACCAATGGGCATCTCGAGTACCAGGAGGTGCTGGAGGAAGGCAGCGGCCTTCGCGCAGCTGCGCAGCTGCGCAGCCGCGCGCACGAGATCGCCGTGGAGACCGTCAAGAAGAAGGCGCTCTCGCCCTTCAACGACAAGGTCTACGGCCTCGACGCTTACAACTCGCCTCGAGGAGGAGAACAGAAATCTTTGTTGGCGGACGCAAAAAAAGCCCGCCAAATGCTTGAATGGTCCAAATGCTCGAATGGCAGGCACAGTCAAAAAAGGAGGTGGGAGCCTGGGGTGTCTCTGTTGCTCCGCTGGCGGGATTGCACCTCCAACCTGCGGTTTGGGAGCCGAGTTTTCGGGGACTTTTCGGAGATCCCTGTGCACCACCTTTTCCGGCCACCCCCCAAGCCAAACCTCGCCCTCTCTCTGTTATTTGTGAAATCTAAACCGCTCACAGCGCATCTTCAGAGGTTATTATTCAGCAAGTGTGGATTCTGCGAAAATTTGTTGGTTTTGCGTGGTGCGGCCACCAGCCCTTCTGCTTGCACTTCTGCAAGGGTTTTCCGCCTGCTTCAATGTGCAGGCAAAACGGGTCCTAGTCGCATTCTGTGCGTCCAGGCTTAAAGTGCTGTTTTCTGTTGCGGAGCTTTGTGGCTCGAAAAGCATGATAAATGCTTTCTAAGCGCAACGGTAACTCAGAGCAGAAGGGTGGGTTTTCTTGGCCTCATTTGCTGCATGTGGGCCTTGGGTTGCGTCTCCGCCAATCCTCCGGCAACAGGATTGCTGTGCTGGGTTAGGGCAGCGCAGATCGGCCACGTATACTGCGA
>CAUJNA010002676.1:0-25781 GCA_963377175.1 Effrenium voratum | reverse complement strand
TCCTGTTGCCACAGCAGGATTGAGGCAGCAATCCTGGGCCCACAACAGGATTGCCAGGGCCGCACCAGGCCCGCACCAGGCCCGCACCAGGCCCGCACCAGGCCCGCAACCAGGCCCGCACCAGGCCCGCACCAGGCCCGCACCAGGCCAGCCTTTTGCGCACTTTTCCAGGCCCGCAGACCGAAGCCGCGGAGCTGGTTTCGCTTTTCAGCATTTTTGCGCACTTTTCGGCCCCAAAGAGAGCGGTGACGAAGCGGTGACAAGCGGTGACAAGCGGTGACATGCTCGGCGGGCTGGAATTCGCCGCTTTTCCGGGCCGAAAGCGGAAAACTGACGTCTGGAGCCCGCTTTCGACCGAAAAACTGCGAATTTGGAGGCTCGGGCATCCCACTTGCAGTCCGACACGAAAAACGGACTCTTCGGACTCGACCGTTTTGAGCTTTTTTCACCAAAAACCGGAGCCGGATGGAGCGGTGACATCAGTGGTGACATCAGTGGTGACAAGCTCGGCGGGCTGACGGACCACCTCGACGAAGCGGTGACAAGCGGTGACAAGCGGTGACATGCTCGGCGGGCTGGAATTCGCCGCTTTTCCGGGCCGAAAGCGGAAAACTGACGTCTGGAGCCCGCTTTCCACCGAAAACCAGCGAATTTGGAGGCTCGGGCATCCCACTTGCAGTCCGACACGAAAAACGGACTCTTCGGACTCGACCGTTTTGAGCGCTTTTTGCACCAAAAACCGGAGCCGGATGGAGCGGTGACCTCAGTGGTGACATCAGTGGTGACAAGCTCGGCGGGCTGACGGACCACCTCGGCGGGCTGTCGGACTCCGAGCCTGGACCTCGGCGGGCTGACGGACCGCGAAAAACCCGCGGAGAAGGAGCTCGGGAACTGGGCCCGATTTTACGCTCTTTTGCACCCAAAAGCGAGCGGTGACGAAGTGACAAGCGGTGACAAGTTCAGCGGGCTGGAATTCGCAGGCTTTTCGGGGCAGAAAACGGAATTCGGAGCACGCAAACATCTGGAGCCGGTTTTCGGCGGAAAACGAGCGAACTTGGAGGCTCGGGCTCCACTTTTGACGTCTGACACGAAAAAACGCACTTTTCGGAGTCGCCGTTTTCAGCGCTTTTTGCACCAAAAACGGAGTGGTGACAAAGACCGGTGACATCGGAAAAACGTTCAGCTGGTTGGAGAATTTGGCTGTTTTGCGGGTTTGGGGACCCAAATCCGAAAATTAATAGGGTAGTATAAGCAGACATTCCTTACTACTTTGCGGCGGCGGCCGGAGGGGCCTACGCGCTGCTCTCGGCGGGACGGGCAGCTGACCCGTGCGGGCCAGCACTACTACTCCCACCTGGGCCTGCGGCCTCCCAGCAAGGACTTCGACTACAACCAGCCCCTCATCCGCGAGGGGCCCAACGACCACATCCTGCTGCGCAACGGGCAGAAGAAGCTCGTGCGCTCCCTGCAGGGCGGAGAGCACCGGCTGACCAAGCTGGGCAAGGGCTTCTTCCGCGACAAGTAATACGAGTACCTGGTCCACGTGCCGGTGATCATCCGGGGCAGGAGGCGCAGAAGGGCTGGGACCATCTGAAAGGGACTGGCTCGCTGTGAAAAGCGTGTTGCCCATGCCAACGAGACACCCGCGACCCTCCGGAGGAGCAGGTGGGCAGCGGGTGTAGGCAAAGTGGGAGGATGCTGGACCCGGGCTGGCCCATCCTGCAGCTCTCGGCCGAGACCTACTTCCTCGACCCCGAGGGGCACTGGGTGGTCAGCACCCAGAGCACGCACTACAGGAACTCCAGGACCGAGGTGGAGACGCTCCTGCGCCAGCGCATGAGGGGCCTGAGGAGCGTGAGCTTCAAGCTGCCCTGCGAGGAGGACGTGCTGCCGAGCGCCTTCGAGGACAAGCCGCTCTGCGTGCCCCGGCAGCTGGCCGAGCTGCTGCAGCTGAGCGTGGAGGAGGTGTGCGCGGACTTCGACGCCATGCTGCGCCACGACTGGAGGCGCCTCGGCATCTCCGCCGAGGAGGTGCAAGAGTTCTGCGTGTGGCGCAACGCCCCCATGCGCGGAGGCGGCCGAGGCCCAGATGGAGACGGAGGAGCAGACGGAGACGGAGGCCCATGGGCCGGCCGAGGAGCCGGCTGAGGCCCAGGAGGAGACGGAGGCCATGGGCCGGTCGAGGAGCCGGCCGAGAAGCCGGCGGAGCAGATGGAGACGGAGACGGAGGAGCCGGCGGAGCAGATGGAGACGGAGGTCAAGGAGGAGGAGGTGGAGGAGGTAGAGGAGGAGGTAGAGCTTCCGACACCCGCCCAACTGGGGCACTACACGCAGTTCAAGGAGTAGTTTACCGAGCCTCCCGGATAACCTAAAACACCATCGTCTTGTTTGGGAGCGGACGGACGTGTTCACCATCAGCAACGCTCTGCAGCTCGACGCCGTGCGGCGATGCCCCGACTACAGTCTCTTTGATGTGCTGATGAGCCTGTTCAAGCGCTCTGTGAATGTGGACCAGGACGGCGTTGGGTGGATTCCCGTGCTCCTGCGCCCAGGCCGCACCGCGCCTGGGCTGAAGGGGCGGATCTTCTCCGGCATCGGTCGGGTGCCCGCACAGGAGGCGCCTGCCAAAAAGCGCAAAGGCAATGAGGGCGCCGTGGATTCCGCTCGGGCAGAGTTCATGAAGCAGCTGCCGCCGGAGATTCGCAAGGAGATCGAGATGGGAGTCCCAGACACGCTTGTGGGGCGCTCTGCGTTTGCCTTCAAGAAGTTGGTCCGCACATTGCGCGGCATCGCCTTGGAACCGTCGAGCTGGACATCAAGAACTCGTTCTTCCAGCTCTTGAACCGACAGAAGCCGCTGCCGCCCATCATGGCGGAGTACCTGGACCACCGTGAGGAGAAGCTCGCGCAGATCGGCCGCGTGCTCTTCCACACGCTGCCCGAGGCCCGCCGGCGCAGCGTGGCGAAGGAGCTGATGATTGCCCTGGGCTTTGGGGGTGGTTTCGCAAACTGGACGAGCAAGGTGCTGCAGGACATACCCTTGGCTTCGGATGAGGGGGAGCGCGGCGAGGTGGCTGCTAGGCTCTACGGCTTCGAGACGGCGGCGCGCCTCTACCACGTGGCCGTTTTTGAGCTGCTGCCACAGAAGGCCAAGGACTGGCACATGGAGCAGGGCCGCTCCACTGCCTCGGGGGCCTTTGCCCTGTACGCCCACCACGAGAGGTTGCAGATGGAGAGCGAGCAGCACCTTCAACGACAGCACGACGGCATCGGGGCCCTCCGCTCTGCGAGCGAGGCCGTGAAGCGAGCCGTGGATGTCGAGGTGGTCGTGCACGAGCTGGAGGACCCGTGGGCATACGCGGCGGCGAAGTACCCCAACTTGGATTGGAGACTCAAGTCGAAGATGGAGTTCTCCGGGTACCACCAACTGCTCCAGCGCTGCAGGCAGCACGTCATACTTGGACGGGCGAGGGCAAACACCGTGGACTTTGCGAAGCTGGCGGCGGCGAAGCTGGCCCCTCGTACACGTTCCGGTGGAGGGGGGTGAGAAGAGGACCACCTACGAAAGCTTCGAGAAGGGAGGCTTCTGGCTGGTGCGAAACCGGGACGACTTGGGCCAGACCGTGGAAGACCTGATGAACAAGATGTGTTGCCCGGTCTTCGAGACAGCCAATGAGAACTACGTGCCGCCGCCGCCCCTCAACGATAATGCCTTCTTCACCGGTCTGTCCTCGTCCGTTCTGGGGCGTCTGGCAGGCCCGCAGATGGCGGACCTCGACGGCGACGAGACACGGCACAAAATCCTCTTTTGCGACGGCATGCTCCACGATTTCAAGGAGCGTGTCCTCCGATCACCGATCCCCGCCGACCGCATGGGCTTCCACGCAGCGGCGACCACAGAGATGTGGCAGCCGAGCAAGGCGACCAAGCTCTTCGAGCACATCCTGGCTTTCTTGAAGGAGCATGTGGAGACGGGGGTGTGTCTGCTCGAGGCCAGCGAGAATGGCAAACAGGTCATCGAGTGCTTCGAGGAATTGGAGCAGGACGGGTGCGAGATCCTCCGCCACATGAAGGTGTACGGGGACTGGGACTCCGTCCTGTACGAGCTGCGTCTCATGACCAGGGCCATCTCCGCGACGCCGCGGTTCTGCGAGATGTACTACATCTGGGGAAGCCAGGATTCCGGGAAGGACACCAAGGTGAAGATGTTGCACGCCTTCTTCGGTCACAAAGAGAACAACTCCGGGGTGCAGCTTCCGGGAAACTATGTGGTGCAGCAGACTCGCTACCTGACCGCGAAGGACGGACCCGCGCCTTACCATGCAAGGACTCTAGGCAAGCGGCTGGCCTGGGCCAGTGAAGTCCCCGAGCACTACTCGTTGGCGGATGACTTCATCAAGCCCTTTTGTGACATGGAAGGTGCGCCAGTCTGCAGCAGGAAGCTCAACAAGGGTCCCCGGGACTTCATGCCTACGGCTTTGCTGGTGGCAACAAGCAATCACCCTCCCCGTGTGACTCGACCGGATGGGATGCTGCGGCGGCTTCGAGTCTGCCAGACAACGGTCAGCTTCACCTTGAAGCCGTCCATGGCCACCGAGGAGCGAGCCGTGGATGGCCTCAAGACCGGATAGACCGAGGAGAGTTCAACAAGTACATCTTCTTCCTTGCGGCAAATCTCGTGGACTCGTTGGAGATGGAGTACAACCCAGGCACCGAGATCAAGCCGCAGCCACCGGAGATGAAGATGAGCGCCATGGACCTGGTCCCATGTGCAGACAAGGACGAGGAGGCCAAACCGAGGCCTTCATGACAGAGATGTGTGAGCTGGTGCCCTTGAAGGAAGCAAGCCTGAAGACCTACCTCAGCCTGGACACCTTGGGCGCGGCAAAGAGCGTGATCTCGAAGTTGGGGATCAAAGGACAATCCTATGGCCCGCGGTACATCTCCACCCTCAAGCAAAATGAGCGCATGGTGGGTGTGAAGCTCCGATCGGCATCGACAAGTAGCTCTTATGCTTTTGGGTGACGCACAGTGTCAGCCATTTGCAGAGACCCGGCAAGTCACGTGAACAGATGGCGTGCTTGCGCAAGGAAAACACTGTCCAACCCTTGCTGTCTTGAGCGCACCTCTGATGTCCAACCCTTGTTAGATGCCTCAATGCCTGAGGCTTCTGCGGTCTCGACGTCTTGCTCGGGCAGGTCGATAGGTCGAGGACACGGAAATGGGGATTTAGATTTTTATAATGATGTCGTCCGAGAGGGGTGCTCTCAGGAAAATCATGCTAGGGTTCCCCAAAAACACGACTCAAAGTACTACAAGTTTCCAGCGCTTTATGCAAAGTTTCCAGTTTGGTCCAAAGTAGCCGTAATCAGTCGAGGGTCCTGGGCCTTGGAGGCGCCAGGAAGTCGTCCAGCTGCCTGACAGCTGCCGGCCTGCCCCGCCTCGTCTGTCGGCCCGCCGCGTTGCCGCTGCCCTGGGGCGCCGGCAGCGCCAGCTTCAGCAGGGTCTCCCGGCCCTCGGTGCTCCGGACGGTCATGGAGTCCACGGCCCGCAGCGCTGCACGTCGCCGTACTGAGGGTTGAAGCTCCTCGCCGCGTTCGTCGGTGCTCGGAAAGCGCCCGCGTCCTCCACTGCCTTGATGCGGCGGTTCGTCAAGTCCTTGTTGTGCTGGAACCTGTCGGCGTTGTCTTGGAGGACCCTGAACTCTGTGGCCGGCTGCTTCTCCACGTCTTCCGGGGCGCCATACACCGTCTCGTGGGGCCGCGCGTTGTAGGCCGAAGCGGTCTGCTCAAAGTGGTCGCTCCACTGGCCGCCCTTGCGGGCCACGCGCGTGGCCAGGTCCTTCTTCAGCGTCTGGATTCCCCGGTCCACCACGGCCGTGGCGTTGCGGTCCTCCGGGCGCTTCGTTCGGTGCACGGCTTCCGCGGGCAGCTCCCGGTCCAGCGTGGCGAACTCGTTGCCCAGGTCGGTCGTGACCACGAAGTTCTTGTCGTCCCCCGTCAGCTCCTGCGTGGCACGCTTGGTGGCCCGGCCGACCGTCTCGGCGTTCTTGTTCTGCAGAGGTTCCACGGCAGCCTCCCGGGTGTAGACGTCCATCACCACCAGGCCATACTTCGTCTTCCCCCGCGTGTTCTGGCTGAAGTCGATGAGGTCGGCCTGCAGCCGGTCGTTCGGCCCCTCGGCGGCCGACTTGCCCAGTGCGCGCGGCCGGGGCGCCTGCACCTGCCGGCCCACGTCGGCCTTCAGCGCCTCGAAGGCCATGGCCTGCGTCACGTCGAGGTCGCGCTGCCTCGCAAGTTGGTACAGCTTCCGCGGGTCCCGCACGTTGAAGTCGTCGGCCAGGTCCCTCAGCGCCTCCATGTTTACTTGTTCTTCGGCCCCCGCTGGGCCTGCCAACTCGTCCAGCCGGGCCTGGAAGCCCTTGCACACCCCCCAGAGCACGCTGGTGAGGTGCGAGTAGTCAAGCGTGATCATCTCCGTGCCGTCGCTCCACCTGGCGGTGTGCGTGGAGAGGCTCTTCGTCTGCACCAGCGCCTCGTCGTTGATCATGATGAGCTCGCACTGGTGCGCCCCGCCGTCCCGCTCCAGGAAGACCCTGGCGCTCTGGTTGCCCAGCAGCCGCAGCTCCGGGCCGCTGTTGGGGGCCGCGCTGTTGTTGGACACTTGCAGCTTGCTCCAGCCCGCCCAGTTCTTCGTCAAGAAGAGATCGTCCGAGAAGTCGGAGGTGTTGGTCACGGTGAGCGTGTTGGACGCGAAGAGCTGCGGCGCGGGGACCGTGCCCGAGCTCGTCACGTCGCCGCACACCACGCTGCCCGTCGACACTCCGCCGCTCGTGGCCGTGAAGGTGCAGTCCAGGCTCTCGCAGTACAGCGGGCCCGTGGAGGCCGCACCGGTGGTCAGCGTGGCGCCCGTGAGCGCCCCGGTGGCTGCGAAGCTCGCCGCGGTTGCTGCGCCCGAGGCCGTCAATGTCCCCGTGGACACGTCGCCCACCGTGGTGAAGTTCCCGGCGTTGGCCGTGTTGTTGATGGTCAACGTGCTGCCCGTGATTCCCGTGTCGGAGCTCAGCAGGCCCACGCTGGCCGCGCCGCTGATGCTCAGCGAGCTGCCTGACACGGCCCCCGTGGACGACAGCGCGGCCCCGGCGACGGTGCCGGCTGTGAGCGCAGCGCAGGAGACTGTGCCCGAGGCGTCCACGCCCGTGGTGAACACGTCGGTGCAGTTCACGTCGTTGCACAGCAGCTGGTCGCAGCCCACGTTGCCATGCGCGGTGAGCCCGTCCAGCGTGGCCGAGCCCGTGAGGGCCAGCGAGTCCGCCAGCAGGTCCGTCACTGAGACAGACTCTCCCTCGAAGGCGCTGGCCCTGATCTGCATGCTGTACAGGTCCAGCGTGCCCGCCGACTGCTGCACCAGCCCGGGGATCGAGCCTCCGAAGGCTCCGAGGTGCAGCTTCGCGATTCCGCCCTGCGGCACCGAGAAGTCCAGGCGCGAAGAACAACTCCAACACTTCCCTGCGCGGGCGTTCCGAGTGAAGGGTGCCGGTGTGACGCCCACGTAATTAGTCGTTTGTCGGCTTCCGCGCTGGACGTCCATACACCAAGGTTGGAGGCCGTTGCCCAGCCGGTACCGGCAGCCGAAGGAGTAGCGTCTCCTCGGCGTCAGCGTATAGGTGCGCACGATGTTCCAGGCGAAGGCGCTCAGGGTCATGGCGTAGCCCTCCAGCTGGAAGCCTCCCACAGTGAAGCTGGCCGAGGCCACGGAGCTCTGGCTGTTGGAGCGCACCAGGAAATGTCCTAGCGTGGTGAGTGTGGGTTCCAGCAGCACCTCGCCCAGGGTGGCCAGCGTGACGTCGTCGGCTCCTCCGTCGAGGAACTCGTGCTTCAGCAGCAGCGCCGAGGCCGCCGTCTCCTCCTCCGCTGTGCCGGTCTCCAGGGTTGCGTCCAGAGGCCGTAGACGTCCACCGTTCCTGCCGTTTGGTTGGGCAGGCCCGGCGCCTGGAAGTGCGCCCCGAAGTGCAGCTTCGCCACCCCGTTGGGCGGCACGGTGAAGTACATCTTGGCCGTGCTCCAGGCGCCCTGGTCGCCCACGAAGCTGCCGTACAATGGGTCGTAGACGGTGTCGGCCTCGGACATGTACACCACGAAGTTGGAGGCCGTGCCGAGCCGGTAGCGGCAGGCGAAGAGGAGCTCTCTGCCGGGCGTCAAGTTGTAGGTGCGCACAATGGTCCACGGGTTCGCCGCCAGGGTCAGGGTGTAGCCGTCCACGCTTACTCCCGCGGTGTGCGTGGCCAGGACCACGCTGCAGCCGCTGCTGGGGCGAACCGTCCAGTTTGACAGCGAGACGTCCGTGGGGGCCAGGATCTGCTCTCCTATGGCGGCCACCACCTCGTCGGCCCTCCGTCGTCCGGAAAGCGCACTGCTATCTGCAGCGCAGAGGCTGCCTCCGTGACTCCGAGCTTGCCGGCGAGGAGGCCGTCTACTTGCGCGATGGTGTAGTAGCTGAGCAGCGCGGCTGTGACTCTGGGATTGTCTGAGGCCGTCGCGTGTCTGGTCTGCGGCTCTGACTTTGCCGCTTGACTGCCTCTGAGCGGTAGCCCACCAGCGCTACTGCGGCGATTTCTGGCTGTGGTGAACGTGTCCTGAGCTGGCCCGGTGGCGGTAGGCCTGCAGCGCTGCCGCGAGAGCGCGCCCGCGATGGCGGCCTGCGTCTGCGTGTCCTGCGCGCTTGACGTGCGGTAGTCTCCCAACAGCGCGTCTACCTGCGCCGAGGTGTAGTAGGCCAGCAGCGCTGCTGTGATGGCGCTGGTCGTCTCAGCGTCCTGCGCTGCCCCTGTGCGGTAGTCTCCCAACAGCGCGTCTACCTGCGCCGAGGGGTAGTAGGCCAGCAGCGCAGCCGCGAGGGCCGCGTCCGCCGCTGCGACGGAGTAGCAGTCTGCCGTGATGCTCAGCGTGTCGTCGCCGTTGGCAAGCGCAGCAGAGAGAGGAGCCACGAAATGCAGGTTGCGAACGACGTTGCTTCCGCGAAGGAGCTCCCAAGTTGTGAAGCCCGCCCAGGCCGGTGCGTTAACAACTCCGCCGCTGCCGGAAAGCTGCAGGGCGGCGAGCTCCGCGAGGATTGCGTCGAGGGCGCTCTGGAGCGTGGTCTCGCTGGCTGAGAGCGCGGCGTTCGTGGCGTACGAGGCCAGAAGCGTCGCGTCGGCCTTGGCCCCCTGGAGCGCCGTGATGCTGGCGTCCCGGCTAGCAAGCTGCGCTGCGACGAAGGCCTCGGTGGCGAGACCCAGCAGGGCATCTGCTATCTTGGTGTCTACCTCCAGCGGCGTGTCCAACCCGTCCACCGTGGAGAGCAGGGAGGCCAGCGCGCTTGCGTCCGCCTTGCCGAGGAGGGCGGCGTCCAGGGCTGCCGTGGTGACAGCGTCCAAGAGGGCCGCCGCTATCTTAGAGTCCACCTCCGAGGAAGTGTCGACGGCCGACAGCGGGGCGTACGCCGTCAGCGCGCTGGCGTCCGCCTTGGAGGCCTGCAGGCCCGAGATGGAGGCGTCTCGGCTCGCGAGCTCGGAGGCCAGCGCTGCGGCGGTGACGGCTCCCAGGAGAGCGTTGGCCACCTTGGTGTCGACCTCCAGCGGCGTGATCCTCGCCGCTATGTCTAGGGAGTGCTGGTCCACCACCGTCGTGAGGCCGTAGTTGGCCGCCACCGTGGCCAGCGTGGCGTTGTTGGCCGAGGCGATGGAGCCGTTCATGGCCGCCGTGGTGCTGTAGTTGGACAGCTTCAGGTCCACGCCGTCCGGGGTGCTCTTCGTAGCCACCACGCCCTCCAGCACGTCGAAGGCTTGTTGGAGAGACCCGTGGTCAGCGAGCTCTGCAGCGCAGCGATGCTGCTTCCGTGCGCGGCCACCTGTCCGTCCGTGGTGGCCAGGGCTGCTGCCGTGGCCAGGGGCGCAATTGCCGGCGCCAGCGCGCTGCTGTCCAGCTTTGACGCCAGCTCTGCGGTGACCCGGCCGTCCAGCGACTGGATGGCGGCTGCGTTGTTGCCGGAGGCTGCCGTGTTCACGGCTAGGTCTGCCACTTGTGCGTAGGGCGTCAGAGCAAGGGCCAGCTGCCCTGCGGTGACGTGCGTGCCGTCAGTTACCTCTCCGTTGTCCAGGACCTCCGGGATATTGCCGGTGACAGGTCCTTCAAACATGTTTACATATGTTTTCGACGACGCCTTAGTCCAGTGTGGAGGGACCGCTGCGGGGACGGGGAGGTGCGCAGGACGCTTCAAAGAAATATGCCCGCGTTGCTGGAGCTCTTCAAGGGCACCGGATCACTTGGAAGGGCCTTCGAGGCCAGGGGCTGGGAGGTGGTCAGCTTGGACATCCTGCCCAAATTCACACCCACCATCTGCTGCGACATTCTGCGCTGGGACTACCGCGCCGCCTTCCCGCCCGGGCGCTTCGACTTTGTGTGGGCGTCACCCGTTTGCACCGAAAACTCCCAGGCGCTCACCACAAGGCCCCGCAGGCTCCACGAGGGGGATGCGCTGGTGCTTCGGGCCATCGAGATCATCGCCTACCTCGCGCCGCGACTCTGGGCCATCGAGAACCCGCAGACGGGACTGCTCAAGACAAGGCCCTTTATGCAGCGCCTCGGATTCGTCGACGCCACATACTGCTTGTACGGTACACCCTTTAAGAAGCAGACACGCTTCTGGACGAACATGCGCTGGGCGCCCAGCTGCGGACTCTGCGGGCCCGGCAACCGCTGCGAGGCCTGGGAGAACGGCAGGCACGCACGCGCCGCACAAAGGGGTCCCGGAAAATCGGCCAGCGCTACGAGAACGTTCGCAGGCAGTCCCGTGAGCTGCTGTACAGCATTCCAGCGGCGCTCTGTGACGAGATTGCGGCGGCAGCAGAGGCAAGCGAGACTTAACCGGAAAGCCGGCCCGGCCCCGGAGCACGGAAAGCACGCGGAAGACTGCCTGCCAGGGATGGAAGCGTTTAGATTTTTAGATAAAAAAAATCCAAGGTCCGGCCCAGAGAGGCACAGAAAGCACGCGGAGTGATGGAAGCCCGGTATGCACAAGGGTTGCCTACTCCAACAATATTGCAGTTACGGACCAGCAAAGCTTGCGCAGGAATTCACGCAGCCTCACTTCTACACACCGCCTGCAAAAAAATGTTGGCGTGCAGAAGTGAGGCTACAAGGCAAATTGCAAGCAAATCGAGGGTGCGTTACGTTGCAGCGCCGTGGCTGCAGGAGCAATTCTGGACTTGAAATTCTTCGCAGGACAAGGTCGTTTCCTGAGCGGACGAGCTCTGCTGGGTCTGTAGCTGCAATATTGTGGCAGTTGGAAATCTTTGTGTATAGAGAGAGTGTCAGCCAGCAAAAGGTGCCACTGCCCCCGCCGGCCGCTCCGGCTGCTATGCGACGCAACATGGCCTCCTGATGGTGCGGATGGTGCGCTCCGCAAAGTAGGCGTGGCCCCTGGTCACCTGCTTCTCGATGTCCCAGAAATCCATCAGCTCCTTGAACTCCCTCTTAAACTCGGAGCCGTCGGAGTACACGTTTGCCGGCACCTGGAACACCTTCTTTATGCCCGCCGCGGTGGTGCTCGCAAGACGGTCCTTCAGCGGCTCCGCGGCCACTTTCTTGGTCAGCGCATCGATGGCCACCAGCATAAAGGGGTAGGGCTTGCCCCCAAAGGCCTTCATGTCAGCCAGGTCCACCTGCAGCTGGTTCATGGGCTCCAGAGGCACGAAGCTGTTGTAGCCTCTCTGCGGCCTCCTGGTTCACCCGGAGGCCGTCCAGAAACGCCTTCACCTCTTTTCTGGAGATGCTGGGGTCGCACCTAAGCCTGCTGCAGCGTCTGCGCTACGCTCAAGGCGAAGCCCAGCCTCAGGTCCTCGTTCATGTCCGGGCGCTTGTACTGCATGGCCTCCACGGAGTCGAACAGCTGCAGCAGCTCTGCCACGTCGGCCTCGGCCATCTCCGTCTTTACCCTGCTGTCCGACAAATTCGTGAAGCTCGTGTTGCAGACCACGTTGCCGTGTTGCCCGCGATCACGAGGCAGCCGGGGTTCCTCTGGTTCGTGGTCAAGGACAGCTGCGTCGAGAGGCTCTTCGTCTGCACCAGAGCCTCGTCGTTGATCATGATGAGCTCGCACTGGTGCGTCCCACCGTCCCGCTCCAGGAAGACCCTGGCGCTCTGGTTCAGCAGCCGCAGCTCCGGGCCGCTGTTGGAGGCCGCGCTGTTGTTGGACACTTGCAGCTTGCTCCAGCCCGCCCAGTTCTTCGTCAAGAAGAGATCGTCCGAGAAGTCGGAGGTGTTGGTCACGGTTTGCGTGTTGGAGGCGAAGAGCTGCGGCGCGGAGACCGTGCCCGAGCTCGTCACGTCGCCGCAGACCACGCTGCCCGTCGACACTCCTCCGCTCGTGGCCGTGAAGGTGCAGTCCAGGCTCGCAGTCCAGCGGGCCCGCGGAGGCCGCCCCGGTGATGGTCAGCGTGGCGCCCGTAAGTGCACCGGTGGCTGCGAAGCTCGCCGCGGTTGCTGCGCCCGAGGCCGTCAGCGTGCCCGTGGACACGTCGCCCACCGTGGTGAAGTTCCCGGCGTTGGCCGTGTTGTTGATGGTCAACGTGCTGCCCGTGATTCCGGTGGCTAAGCTCAGCAGGCCCACGCTGGCCGCCCCTGTGATGCTCAGCGAGCTACCTGACACGGTCCCTGTGGACCACAGCGTGGCTCCGGCGACGGTGCCTGTGGCTGTGAGCGCTGCGCAGGAAACGGCGCCCGAGGCGTCCACGCCCGTCGTGAACACGTCCGTGCAGTTCACGTCGTTGCACAGCAGCTGGTCGCAGCCCACGTTGGCCTGCGCGGTGAGCCCGTCCAGCGTGGCCGAGCCCGTGAGGGCCAGCGAGTCCGCCAGCAGGTCCGTCACGGAGACCGACTCCCCCTCGAAGGCCGAGGCCCTGATCTGCATGCTGTACAGGTCCAGCGTGCCCGCCGACTGCTGCACCAGCCCGGGGATAGACCCCCCGAAGGCTCCGAAGTGCAGCTTCGCGACTCCGCCCGGCGGCACCAAGAAGTCCAGGCGCGCCGTGCTCCAGACACCCTGCGCGGCCGTGCCGAGGAAGGTGCCGGTGACGCCCACGCAGTCGTTGTCGGCCGCGCTGACGTACATCACCAAGTTGGAGGCCGTGCCCAGCCTGTACCGGCAGCCGAAGGAGTAGCGTCTCCCCGGCGTCAGCGTGTAGGTGCGCACAATGTTCCAGGCGAAGGCGCTCAGGGTCATGGCGTAGCCCTCCAGCTGGAAGCCTCCCACCGTGAAGCTGGCCGAGGCCACGCAGCTCTGGCTGTTGGAGCGCACCAGGAAGTTGCCTAGCGTGGTGAGCGTGCTCCAGCAGCACCTCGCCCAGGGTGGCCAGCGTGACGTCGTCGGCCCCTCCGTCGAGGACCTCGTGCCTCAGCAGCAGCGCCGAAGCCGCCGTGTCCTCCTCCACCTCCGCCGTGTTGCCGGTCTCCAGGGTTGCGTCCAGGATCTGGAGGCCGTAGACGTCCACCGTTCCTGCCGTCTGGTTGGGCAGGCCCGGCGCCTGGAAGTGCGCCCCGAAGTGCAGCTTCGCAACTCCGTTCGGAGGCACTGTCAAGTACATCTTGTTGTCGGCCTCTGACATGTACACCACGAAGTTGGAGGCCGTGCCGAGCCGGTAGCGGCAGGCGAAGAGGAGCTCTCGGCCCGGGGTCTGTCGGTTTCAAGTTTTTTTTTGTAGGTGTTTGCGCACGATGTTCCACGGGTTCACCGCCAGGGTCAGGGTGTAGCCGTCCACGCTCACTGCGCCCGCGTTGTGCGTGGCCAGGACCACGCTGCAGCCGCTGCTGGGGCGAACCGTCCAGTTTGACAGCGAGACGTCCGTGGGGGCCAGGATCTGCTCTCCTTTGGCGGCCACCACCTCATCGGCCCCTCCGTCGTCCGGAAAGCGCACTGCTATCTGCAGCGCGCACTGCTATTTGCTGCTCCGTAACTCGAGCTTGCCGGAAGGAGGCCGTCTACTGTGCGATGGTTGTAGTAGCTCTGAGCAGCGCGGGGGCTTCTGCGATGCTCGATGGCCGTTTTGCCGTTTTGTTGTCGGTCTGCGGCTGAACGGTACGCCACCAGCGCCGAGGTGATTGGGTTGGTTGTGAACACGTCCTGGTCCGGGCCCGTCCGGTAGGCCAGCAGCGCGCCCGCGATGGCCGCCTGCGTCTGCGTGTCCTGCGCGCTCGCCGTGCGGTAGTCTCCCAACCGCGCGTCTACTTGTGAGGAGGTGTAGTAGGCCAGCAGCGCGGCCGTGATGGCGCTGGTCGTCTCCGCGTCCTGCGCCGTTCCGGTTCGGTAGTCTCCCAGCAGAGTGTCCACTTGCGCCGAGGTGTAGTAGGCCAGCAAGGCTGCTGTTATAGCAGCGTCAGTGCCCGCCGTGGAGTAGCAGTCTGCCGTGATGCTCAGCGTGTCGTCGCCGTTGGCCAGAGAGAGGAGCCCCCAGATGCAGGTTGCAAGCTTTTGGCTCAGACCTTCGCGCCGGTAGCTTGGTTGACCTTTGTAGATGGGGAGTGGGGCCCGCCATGTTGCATTGGGACGAACAGAGCCGTGACCATGTGGATAGGCCATTTGCCAGTGTGCTGCCACGTGTAAGCCGATCTTGTTTTCATTATAAGCCCCCCAGCCCAACCTACCCGCATGCCAGATTTGACTCAACCGCCTGGTTTTGGAGTGACTTGAGCAAATTCAGATTGGCGCCGAGAGCCTGCCTTGAGACATCATCCTTCGGCCTCATCACAGTACCTAGAGAGTTGCACTTCGAGGACAGCCTGGATCGCTTCTTTCGGAAGAGCACTTTTAGTAAATCTGTGACTGTGCAGTTTGAGGGAAAGTTTGTTACTTGTGATGTCAGGTTTGAAGACACAATCGCATCTGTGATCCACAGGGCGACTGGATTTGCCTCAGGTTATCGTGTGAAATCCGGCACCTGCTGGGTTGAGACCTCAGGGCGAGCCTGGCCGATGCTTGCAGAGACATTGGTGGTAACCAGGTTTGGGCATCTTGTTTGTCAAGGAAACCCTGCTGCCTGCCTTATCCCACGCTCCACAAGGACCACATCCAAGGGTCCAGAAAATATGGCAGGAACAAAGCCAAAGCCAGGACCCAGCCTGTGTGCACCCTGTGCGCCGTTTTCTGAGCATGTGATGTTGCCTAAGTGGCAAACGTGTGCCTCGATAAGTATCGAGAGTGCATCGCCAGGGAGGTCAATCATAGAGCCAAGAGACCAGTGGACGCCATGCTTGAATATTTCCGTTGAATTTGGAGAGCCTCATTCACTTGCCTTGGGTAAATCGAAGTTGCCCTCCTTTATCAGCAGATATTTTGGGCGTGCGGCCAACATGCATGACACAGGACAGCGACCATGTACCAATGCCGGGAGTGGCACAGACATCACGTCGGCCTTTGGCCGCGGTTCGAATCAGAATTCAAGCAGTAGTACCATTTCCTCTTTCGGGGACGACAGATGTGAGGCAGGACCCACGGCCCTTCCAGCGTGGACACGTCCGGGCCCAGACATGAAAATCAGCTCATTGCCCTTCTTAGGATTGTATGGGATTGCGAAAAAGGAGACATTTCCAGAGCGCGATACCAAGGACTCCAAATCCGATGCACATCCTTGGGAGAGACAGGAGTATACATCCGACCTGCACTCAGAAGTGTTTGCTAAGCATTATGAGTCTGCAGAAAATCAACCAAATCCAGATTGCGATATAGATCAAACATGCGCCAGCCTGGCATCGGTGGGGGTTTACTCATTGCATCGGTGCCAGCGTGCAAACCACCAGAAATGCTCTCCAGAGCATGCGGATCCCACACCCTGTCCAGGATCCAGGAGCATCACCAATCAGATTACAACACCCGGCCACTTCATAGAGGTCTGGGTTGTACCACCGGGCGCCACAAAACCGGTCGTTTTGCAGGCGAGATCCAATCAGACATTAGGAGACGTTGTTGCGCTTCTTCAGCTGGCCAGACGTGTTATCCCAACGGCAAATGGTTCCACCCTTGATCCAGGAGTGCCCATTGGCGTTTTGCAAACATGTGTCATCCGGTTGAGAGATCGTGGGATTTACGGTGGCATGAAACGGAGCCGCAGCGACTGGGTGTCCCCATGGAGCAGTGGCTGTATGGCAGAGGGTGTCTCCGAAACCATGACCCCATTTGGGACATAGGAGGACGTGCGCACATTTGTATCAGGAGGTGGATGTTGACTTGTAGACATCTAGACAAGCTTGAGTACCAGGCCAATCTGGTTGATCTTCCAGGTTTTCGTGAAGACCCTGACTTCACAGGTGCACTCCAGCATGAGACTTTGGTCAACATCACCACATCCGATCTGTTGCCTACAGCCATTTCACCACACAGTGTGCTTGTGTTGGCCAGTGTACACGTTGACAGGAGTGCTTCTGCGCTTAGAGCCATTTGCCAGTGTGACACTGCTGTTATGCAGCATGACCCAGGTCAGCCACTCCCCCAGCAACTTAGAGTCATGGACATATTTGCCGGTGGAGTCGGTGGCTGGTCCCACGCCATCAGTCATCTCCAAGATCGTAATGCTCCCATATGCACCGTTGCCTGCATAGACAATTGCGTGCATGCCGCAGAGACACACCAGAGGAATCACGGAGGGATTCACTTGACCTCACAGCACGTCCCGTCCTCAGACGACGCACTTGAGCTGGGCCACCATCTCTTTTGGAGACAGGATGTGACAACCCGCACATTGGCTGTGTTACACAGCTGCACTGGAGCCAACATGTGGGTAGTCTCTTGTCCTTGTCCTCCTTGGTCGCGGGCAGGAGCTCAGTCAGGGTTTGAATCCGAAAGTGGGAGATTGTGGCTGGAAGTCTTTGAGGCTGCACACTTGTGTAAACCCTTCATGATTGCTGCCGAAAATGTTTCCACCATCACGGAGCACAGTGATTTCCAGCTTATCAGAGGCCTCGCAGTATGGGCAGGCTACAGATTCTTGTGGGAGGATGTTGCGACACTCCAGGATTTGGCCCCCGTGACTCGACCCAGATGGCTTGCATTGTTCGGAAGGCATATCGGGGAAGATGAAGAGCTCATCAGCTACAGGTGGCTGGAGTTGGGCCATCCCAATCTCGCCACCTTCGATGCCTGGCACCTGACCTTTGATGAGGAACACAGGCGTAGTTTGGAACTCTCAGACGCGGCAATTGACGTTTACAATAATCCGAGATTCTTGCCAGTCAGCATGTGTCGTAGGCACCGTAGGAACGACATCCGGGCACGGGCAATTCGCTCCAATGACAAGTTGGGGACTATCATGGCTGCGTATTCCCAACAGCACAACCTGAGTGCGCATTTGGCAGAAGCCCAGGGCATTTTCGCAGTGCTTGTCTTTGAGGCACGTCACACTCGCGGGAAGCCCCACTTCCTGTCGCCGCATCAAGTCCTGGTTGCGCATGGCATCAAGAATGCGCCAGTTTTGCCATCAGATTTGTGCGAAGCCTTCAAACAGGTAGGGAACTTCATAGCTCCTTTGCATGCCTTGTATGTGCTCAGTGTCGCAGTTGCACGCCATGCTCGCAGGGTTCTGCGCACTGCCGCGGTTGATCCAATGGAACACATCAGTTCCTTCCTAGGCCAGCGTGTCAGGGCTAGAACCTCGCAAGTCGTCACACGAGGGCAGTGGTCACATCTGATTGTGAATACTGCTCAGTCCGAGGTCTCACCCACATTGCCCACTGAAGTGACTTGGACCGCCAACATCACGACAGAGACCCTCCACAACCAACTCGTCTTGCATGAGCCTACCACCGTGGGTAGGATTCTTGAAACGTTAGGCATTGCATCGCATGATCATGATGTGTGGGTAAATAGACCCCGTGGAACTCGGCAAGCTACACTCCTTTGGGAAGTCAGGGAGTGCTGCACACTGCATGTGGTATCACACAGCCTTGCCAGACACGGAGAATCCCGAATTGCAGAACTCAGAACCATGCTCCATGAGGTTCTACCCACCACCAGCCATGAGCATCCTTCTTGCTTCATCATGTGGTTGTGGGATGACACTCTGTTTCATATCCAGCGTGTGCCACGGGATACCGCCATGCTGGTGCTTGATTATGCCCACGAGCTGCAGCAGATGATCAATGCAGCCGGATCTCCCATCTGTGCAGTCTTGCAAACTGAGGGATGGGTGCATGTATTGGCACCGTATGAAACGGTTGATCAAACTCCTCAACTTGCCCTCAGGATCAATCTAACGCCATCATTAGCACCAGAGCCTGCGCATGTTGAATTGTGGATCAAATGGCCAGGCCTGACAAAAGCAAGACTAATTCGGGTGCCTGCAAATTGCGAGTTGTCAGATGCGTGCCGTAATGCTCAAGCGCCACCACACGTTCATTTCGACGAGGTTGAACCATGGGCCAACGGTCATCAGATTGCTTGGAATACCAAAGCCTACCACTTGGCTAGCGTTGTGGTTGTACTCCGGCAACGGGGTGTCAGAGGTGGCGGTCGTTCTAAGACGCTCAGTACGAGATGTGCTACCATTCTGCTCCAGCAAGGAGTCCCCGTGCACAAGATCGCCCAAAAAGTGGAGGACTTGCTCACCAAGTGTGAGGACTCAGACGTTGTCTCCCTTGAGACGGAACCCTCCATGACTAAGCAGAAGCAATCGTTGGTTGACTTGGCTGCCAAACACGGGGTCGACCTTTATCAAGATGCCAACGCTTCTGGCAAGGGTGCTGGTAAATCTAGAAGAACCAGCAAAAGGCCCCCGAAAAAACCCGTTGGCCCACCGCCCAGTGCATCGGATTTTCAACTTGAAGTTGGGACCTTCTTGAATGGAGATGCCACACCGTCAGATGTGATTTCAGAAATCAGCACACGGGCCTCGGGTGTTGCTCTCCTCTCCCGGCAGGAAGCATTGCCGTGGCTGGCCCAGCCACCTGCCGCTGCAGACGAACTGGCGGTGATCGTGCTAGGGGAGGAACTCCAGAGCCATGACCAGATACGCAAATCCAAGGTTGAGTTTCCAGCATTGGCAGCGGGCACTCGTGACCGTGTGCTGCTTAGGGGCACGATGTATCAACTTGGTGCGAAACCAGTTGAACTCGGTCTGCCAAAGCTCCAGATGGTTGTAGCTGAAACTGTCACTTGTTCGCTAACAGTGTTTGCGGAGGACTTTCAACCTGAAATTTGGACCAGCTTGATCCAAGCTCCTGCTAAGGTGATTCTCGGCCGCCTAGGAGACATGCAAGCGCATGTCATGGCAGTGTGGGGCCGTTCATTCCGCAAGGACAGAGACAGAGCTCTGCCTGCAGACGCCAACACAGTTCAGATATGGGTGAGCGTTCCAGCTTCACATCTTTGTGACTTGTTGCGCCTTTCGGGCTTCAGTTGTGTTTATGTCACTCCAAGAGATGCTGCAGGGGGGATTGATGCAAAATACCCCGTCTTTTGGATTGCGGATGCCACTCGTGTCAGCATGGAGACAGCCTGCTCCGGCCTGCCCCATCTTGGTTTCATTCGTGGAGGAGGATCGAGACCAAATTATGCAGTCAGGGCTCTCTCAGCCAACGCGCAGGAGCTTCACGCCAAAGTGCGCCCGGGAGAAGAATGGCATGAGCCAATCAACGTGAAAGGGTTGTACAAATTGACCCATCTTCCGGCTGGCATGACTAGGGAGTCACTCATCAAGCTGGGGACCGAAATGGTATGGCCTCTGAAACCCATCAAAAGGTTGGACCAGCGTACCTGGTTGGTCGGTGCACACTCAAATCCGTCAACTTGGTGTGTCCAACTGGGGACAGCCTCCATCCTTATCACCAGCGTGCAGACACGCAAATCTGCTGCCTCTCCGGTAGTATTGGCAGGAAAAACTCCTGAGCCCAAGGCAGCGACATCATCCGCGGATCCATGGCTGCACCATGACCCGTGGGCTAATGCTGCGGCCAAGGCAGCACCAGCTGCACCCCGTACGACATCGGGTCCCGTCCAAGCCAAGCACGAGGAGCAGGACAAACGTCTTAACTCCTTGGAGCAGAGAATGCAGGCCCTTGCCGAGGGTCAGAAAAAGATTGAGGACTCGCAGCATGAAATGCAGTCGGCCATCACCACGCAACTGCACGGTATCGTTGCAGCAGTCACTACCCAGTTAGAGACAAGCATGCAGCAGGCCATCAGTAAGGCTTTGAAAGCTAGGCCATCCCCGAGGGACAAGCCAGAAAAGGCTGAGCCTGCCAAGAAGGCACAGCGTGTAGTAAGTGATGATGACGACATGTAGCAGGAGTTCATCTCCAGCACATCGCCAACAACACAGCCGCCAGTAGGTTGAGCATCCAGCTCCCTGCATCACTTGTGTATCTCTGCACCAGTCAGGCGGGAATTATTCTAACTGTCGAAAGACGCAGCCACCCATGTGGCATCGAATCTCTAATTCATGATCATACGCATCTCCACTGCCTGGACAGGGGTGTCAGATCCCGGGGTAGCAAGCCCATCCATTGCTTGCGTTTATCAGGACTTCACGGCTGTCATGCCGCATGTAACGTAGGTCTTGTTTGGGGTCAGGATCGGACTGCCCAGATTGCACATGTGTGCATTCGCACATGTGCCAGGAGAAAGTGTAGGTTGCATTCCGAAAGGAGCAGATCGATGTGGGGTAAAAGGTGCAGCGCCCAGGTTCCGTTCAAGGATATGCAGGCGCCCTTGAGCTTTCATGCTTGGCAGACACAAGTTGCTCTTGGATGTGCAATTCGTTTTGGGGAAGCTACGCACCCAGGACCATACCAAGTTTTCACGGTTTGTATTTTTAACCCCACAACTGTCCATAACCATGCAGCTGACATTTGTGGTGTCGTTGCTGACCTTTACCTGTTATCCGAAACTGGTGCCATGAAGGACCACCAACTTGAACTTGAGCAGACCTTGGTTTCGAACAAGCTTTCGGCCATCTGGGGTCACCCTGTCCCCCAATTTCGTGAAACCAAATCTTCAACCTGCACCAAGGGGGCACCCATTGGAGTTGCTGTTTGGTCCAGACTACCCATTCAAAAATGCAGAGAACTTCCGCCTGACCCCCTTTTGATGTCATGCCGATACCAAGAATGTTGGACTACATTTGGTGCCACTCCAGTCTTAACTATTGTGGTCTATTGTTTCACTGCGACGCACAAGGAACATAGGGATAAAAACCTGGTTCTCTTATCCCATGCAGCCAGACGTGCTGCTGCCGTACGGGGTAACGTTTTCCTTGGAGGAGACTTCAATATGGCCCTGCAAGATGATCGCATTATGCCAATGCTCGAGCAGCAGGGGTTTCTGGACATTATGAAATTAGCAAAATCCAGATGGCCTGATAACATTCACCCAACATGCATGGGGGTAACTTATCCTGACAATTTGCTTGTGAAAGGTCCCCTGAGTGACAAGATTATTGGGGCTAAGGTACACCTGCAAAAAGGGCTAGGGGCGCACCTGCCGTTCACAGTTACCTTTTTGGTTTCCTCTGATACTGAAGCCATCGCAACGTGGAAATTACCCCGTGATTGGACGGATCTAAGACCCAACAAAAAATCCATACAAGAGCATTACAATAATGCAAGGAGTGACATAGAAAACAATCCGCAGACAACCGTAGAGGCACGGCTTTCGCAATGGGCAGGCTTAGTGGAGACTGCAGTGGATGGGGCACTTGCCTCAAGTGGAGACCCAGATGGTCCTGCCTACTTGCCAGCAGCTTACCGTGGTAGGTGCCAAAAACCCGTGTTCCGTAGTGTGCAACCTGCACCCCTTCCAAAATTTGCCAACAACCGCACCTATGACCCACTGGTCGAGGTAGTGTCCTACACAGCTGTGCATAAGACCAGACAAGTGAGGAGGTTGTATGCCTTTAAGAGAACACTCGCCGCCCATTGTGGCCCCCAAGGGAGGCCAATACACCGGGACCAACTGTGTGCTCTTTGGCATTCCATACGGGTTGCGAAGGGCTATCAGCCAGATTTTCCAACCTGGTGCCAACAATCCACAGGAGTGTGGTACATTGACTGCATCACATTATCCGCAATACCTTGGATTGAAAAACTGATACAGTGCGCCCGCACTGACTGTGATCAATTTACAACACAATGCCGGAAGATGCGCACACAGGATTTTAAAACGAAACTGGAGGTTGACTGGGGCAAGAACGGGGGAAAATTCACTGCGCAATTGCTCCGTAAACCTGCTTTTTCTCCGGCAAACCATATGACTTCCACGATACAGTATGACGCCTCTAGACTGCGGACAACCTCAAAGGGGTTGGCTCGTATCCGTATTTCAGGCTCTCACATAGCCGCAGGTGAAGTTCTTATTATCCAAGGAGAGCGCTGTCGCATTCTTGAAAGACCGAGACCTGAAGTCTATGTGCTGGACGCACTGCCCGCAACGACTGCACATTTTGTGATCCACCACGAACAGTGGTCCACCTCAGCAACCACCGCCATAAATAATTTATTAGGCGTATGGCAACCTGTGTGGCAACGAGATACAGAAGAAGAAAGAGACCAGGAATCAGAGTGGCTGCAAGCTATCCAACTTGTCGAGGCTTTTGCACCGCAGTTGCCGGACATCCATATACCGACCCTGACTGTACCTGCCTGGAGAGATGCCCTTTCCAGAACAAAAAATAAAACTTCCAAAGGCAGCTGCGGTTTCAGCTGCCCTGAACTGAAATCTCTTCCAGACAGTGCCCTGGAAGACCTGCTGAGCATTTTCAATCAGCTTCAGGATGGAGCCAGCTGGCCGGGAATACTTGTTACGGCACGCACAGTATTTCTGCAGAAAACATCAGATGACTACTCGCCGGAAGGCAGAAGGCCAATAACAATCTTCGCTTTACTCTTTCGCCTATGGTCGAAAATCGTTAATAGGTATCTAGTACAGGCGTGGGTTACCCATCTTCCTAGGGCTGTTTCAGCAGGTATACCAGGCCGCACTGCGGAATCCGTTTGGTGGCAATCCCAAGCAAAAGAAGAAACGCTGTCCTGCATAAATGCGAGATGGCGGGTCTAGTGACTGACTTAAAGAAGTGTTTTAATTTTCTAGCTAGACTGCCACTAGGAGTTCTTTTTCGTAAGCTTGGAGCACCAAATCACATCGTTGACACTTGGCTACGGGCGCTTAATAGCTCTGTTCGGGTTGTAATAATCCAAGGAGCTGTTTCAGAAGCAGTGCCTTCCACTACAGGAGTGCCAGAGGGAGATCCTTTGGGCATAGCCTCAATTGCAGCCTATGGTGCATTATGGGCATGGCAGATGGAGGCAAAAAATGCAACACCATTTGCCTATGCAGATAACCTTGAGTACCTGTGTGCGCCTAGACATGTCACTGCCGCAGCAGATGCCAACAGGACCTTTCATCGAGTTTGGAAACAAGAGATCTCATATACCAAGAGCTGGACCTGGTCAACTTGCAAGACTGGGAAGCTTGCCTGGGAAAGGTACAACAGAATGCAAACAGAAAGGGAGCAGTTGCCCTCTAAAAATCACGGCATTGATCTAGGTACTGTGGCCAACTACACGGGATGCCGATATACAGGTAATCAGGAAGCGCGAATTTCGGAAGGAATCCGTAGGGCTTATACATTGTCTAGGTTTCCGTTGACCAATGAAAACACCAGTAGAGCCATCCACGCGTCCATACTTCCCCATGCGATGTATGGGTGTGAAGGACTTTTCCCATCCCTGAAGAAAATGGCACACCTAAGATCGGCATTCACTTCGTGCCTAATTGACAACAAGTCATGTGCCAATCCCTGGATGGCGTGTACTTGTCTTGCGACGCGTATCTGCGATCCACTCTATTATGCTGCAACACGCATCCTTCGCCTATGTAGAAAAATGTTGGGAACTCATCCAGAATGTGTCCACCTTGTCTGGACAAATGCGAGACACCTGCACGAGCGACACAGCAGTGGATCCCGCGCGCGCAGGCCAGGACCAGCGTCAGCATTATCGCGAATGGCAGAACTGCTCTTCTGTACCATTGAAGAACACTACATTATAGTAAATTCGGACGGGGTTGCGCTAGACTTGACAATATCCTCCAAGCCTGACATCACCGACTTCCTACTGACCACATGGAACAATGTGGTCACTATCGAAGTTCTCAAACGAAAAAGCTGGCAGGAAATTGACACAGTTGACGTTGTGCACACCATGCACCAGATGCAAAAGCTTTCAGACGAAGAGCGGGCACTCATTAAAAGATTCATGACGGGGGCCTTCCAGAACCCAACTATGCAGGTGCACTGGAAACCGAAAGAGGACGTCGCGTGTGTGCTCTGTGGGGCAAATCAGCCCAGGCTGCTGCACGACCATTTAGATTGCCCTAACTTGGAAAAGGTCAGAGAAGAGTGGAACCAGTGGTTAACCTTGGTTGAGGAATCACAGCAGCCATACCTTGCTTTCCCTGTTGCTCCGCAGCTGGAGTTGGAGTTAAAAACTTTGCACACTAGGGCCCAACACGTCTTACCTTTGCCAGACATCCAGCCAAATACTGGTACCGTTACAGTATGGACAGATGGCTCGGCGGACGTCACCCAGCACCACTGTCTGAGAGAGGCCACTTGGGCAATCGTCACAGACACATGCCTAACCGACCAGAGTAGACTGCGTACAATGGTAGGATGGAATAGTAGCTTTGTGCTCCCGGACAGCTTTAAGGTAATACAAGTTGGCTTTACGTCAGGTAAACAAACCATAAATCGTGCAGAACTCACAGCAGTGTGCATGGCTATACGGTGTTACCCTCGTGCTGCGACCCTAAATATTTACAGTGACAGCCAGTACACTGTGGATCTAGTCCGGAAAGTTTGTAGGGATCCAGAGCCGAACACACATTGGAGCGCTGACAACTTTGATCTTGCCTTGCAACTTTGCCATGTGATACAAAACACAAGTGGGGAAATTCGCATACAGAAAATCAAGTCGCATCAGGACATCCTGTGTGTTCCCACACTGCTAGGAAAATACTATGCAATAGGCAATCACTGCGCTGACGCTGCAGCTGGCTGCTTGAGAAAAATCGGCAATCCAGAAACTAAGAAATGTTGCAGGACTTAAGAAAAGCTTGGGACATGAGGAGTGATTTCACCGCTAATGCACTCCGCTATCTTGCTGCAGTCCAAAAAGAGAGAGTTAAGCAGATCCGGGCAATACCGCTCACCCAAGGGGATCCAGGTGTGACGCAGACCCAGTCCAACCAGACTAGAAGAGAAAGACAACTGGATGTTCTACATAGAAACTTCCTGGAACCCATCACCTGGAGAGTGCCTGAACTCCCGGTGGAGCACGAGGATAAGTGTCCGTATGGGGTGACATACATGCATAGACTCCTTGCCTGGGTGAATACCCTAACATGGGGACCATACGACCAAGCATGCGAAGGCATCACGTGGTTTGAGCTTTATGTCAACTTTCGGGTGGTTACCCAATCTGAAATGCCCATCAATGTTTCTAGAGACTCAAATAGACCGGAATATTACATGCCGGAGCAAAATCCGGACGTTTTGCTGCTTACGGTCTCGGAAAGAGGCATTCGTAGGATGTGGCTTGAATCACTCCGGACACTTGCACTACTTGTGAATCGATCGCTTTTCCCTTGTGCAGAATCTAACCGGGTGCGGGCGCTGCAAAAAATTTTGCCTATTGACCACGGGTCAGGCCTGACACAAAGGCCACAATTGCTCAGACCCACAGAAACCTACGTGACGGTGCAAAA
>CAUJNA010002675.1:0-25817 GCA_963377175.1 Effrenium voratum | reverse complement strand
GACTTTTGAATCGTATATGAAAAACATAAAGATAAGATCCTCATCATAGCCGTCGCTCATCATCGTCATCATCACGGTCATCATCATCGATGATAACCATCATCGTGCATCCTCTGCATCACCAACAGTCATGATGATAATGATGACTACGCGTGCATCATCTGCATCACCAACAGTCATGATGATAATGATGACTACGCACCCTCTGCATCTCCAATCTCATCATCACCGTTATCATCATCGATGATAACCATCATCGTGCATCCTCATCGATGATAACCATCATGGTGCATCCTTTGCATCACCAACAGTCATCATGATAATGATGACTACGCACCCTCTGCATCTCCAATCGGGTCTAACGGGACTGTTGAATCGTATATGAAAAAGATAAAGATAAGGATCCTCATCATAGCCGTCGCTCATCACCGTCATCATCACGGTCATCATCATCGATGATAACCATCATCGTGCATCCTCTGCATCACCAACAGTCATGATGATAATGATGACTACGCGTGCATCCACTGCATCACCAACAGTCATGATGATAATGATGACTACGCACCCTCTGCATCTCCAATCTCATCATCACCGTTATCATCACCGATGATAACCATCATCGTGCATCCTCTGCATCACCAACAGTCATCATGATAATGATGACTACGCACCCTCTGCATCTCCAATCGGGTCTAACGGGACTTTTGAATCGTATATAAAAACATAAAGATAAGGATCCTCATCATAGCCGTCGCTCATCATCGTCATCATCACGGTCATCATCATCGATGATAACCATCATCGTGCATCCTCTGCATCACCAACAGTCATGATAATGATGACTACGCGTGCATCCTCTGCATCACCAACAGTCATGATGATAATGATGACTACGCACCCTCTGCGTCTCCAATCTCATCATCACCGTTATCATCATCGATGATAACCATCATCGTGCATCCTCATCGATGATAACCATCATCATGCATCCTCTGCATCACCAACAGTCATCATGATAATGATGACTACGCACCCTCTGCATCTCCAATCGGGTCTAACGAGACTTTTGAATCGTATATGAAAAAGATAAAGATAAGGATCCTCATCATAGCCGTCGCTCATCATCGTCATCATCACGGTCATCATCATCGACGATGATAACCATCATCGTGCATCCTCTTCATCACCAACAGTCATGATGATAATGATGACTACGCACCCTCCGCATCTCCAATCGGGTCTAACGGGACTACGCACCCTCTGCATCTCCAATCTCATCATCACCGTTATCATCATCGATGATAACCGTCAACGTGCATCCTCATCGATGATAACCATCATCGTGCATCCTCTGCATCACCAACAGTCATCATGATAATGATGACTACGCACCCTCTGCATCTCCAATCGGGTCTAACGGGACTTTAGAATCGTATATGAAAAACATAAAGAGCCGTCGCTCATCATCGTCATCATCACGGTCATCATCATCGATGATAACCATCATCGTGCATCCTCTGCATCACCAACAGTCATGATGATAATGATGACTACGCGTGCATCCTCTGCATCACTAACAGTCATGAGGATAATGATGACTACGCACCCTCTGCATGACCATGTCATCATCACCATGATGGTGGTCATTATCGTCATCATCATCATCATCATCATCGTCATCATCATCGTCGTCATCATCGTCATCATTATCGTCATCACTACGCATCCTCTGCATCTCCAACCGGGTCTAACAGCACGCTTGAAACGTATATGACACAGATCTGATCAGATAGGAGAAGGATAAGGATGACAACGATAATAGTAGCTCGGAAAATAACTATCATCGTAGCATCCTCTGCATCACCAATGCTTTCTAACCCCACACTTGAAAGGTGTAGAAAGACACATCTTTGAGGCGCAAAGGATGCTACGATGACGGTATTTCTTACGCTGATACTGTTGAATCTTCGGATATGCTCATTTACCAACCCACCTTGGACTTGTGCTGTAACCACCCTTCCCGTGCGCCTCCCCCTTTCAGGAGAAGGGGTCGGCGGATAATACATTCTGCATATATATATATATATATGTATGTGTATATATATATATAGTATAGGGCGTCATTTGTCTTTTGAGGGCGGGTGTGTCCCACTTAAGGGGGGGCATCTATCAATAACACGTCCTCATCGTTGAAAGCGATCTCACTTGCGTGTGAAACAAGCTGGGGCCCCGCGATGCCCTGTTTGCGAAGTGGTCTATTGCTTGCTGGTGCTCAGCAGGGAATGAGGGAACGCCCCCTATAAACCATCCCCTATGGTTTCCGTTAAGGGAATCCACTGGTTCATTCACGCATTCCCTGATGAGCACCAGCAAGATTCTTGCAAGGGACGTTGTGAAACATATTGCATTTGGACCCCCCCAGAGCAGAACACCCGTTTTTACACCAAGATCTAAGCCCAGAAACAGGACCCGACGTTCTGAAGGTCGTCCAGGATAAATGGGCTGCACAATTAGAGTTTTGAAGATGTTCAGATGTTCAGTGGCACACTTCCCCTTTTGTTGGGTGGGACACCCACAAAAGCAGAAAGTGTTTCCTTCTTATAGCAGGGCCACTAGGCAACCGGGTTTGTTTGTTGCGGTTCCCGGGTTTATCTCCATCCAGAAGGGAGGCACCTTTTTCAGCCAAAAAGAACAGCATAAAATCCATTGCATCTTTCCACCAAAACCTATTGGTGTTGCGCACAAAAGCGCAAAGAAAGCAAAACCGGTAGGGTCCATTTGGATTGGGTGCCTGTTTGGCATTTAAAAGCAGAGCCCATTGTGCCCTTTAACAACCATAGAAAAAACGCAACCCGAAATTCGGCTCACTAACGTGATGGGAACACGGCAGCTGTACACCGCTGGCTGTTTCATAAGGGTTTGTCCGATTTTAGATGGGCTCCAGACCACTCTGGGAAAAGGTACCCCCAATTGAAATCCCAAAATCCGCTTCTACTCTCAAGAGATTTCCCTTACGCGCCTTGTGGCTGTCGAGGGTCTGGTGATTAAGCCTTTTATACTAAGACTTTTTACCCTTTTTGCTCCAATCTGGATCATTTTTTCTAAAAAAATGTACTGGATTAAAGACCTCACAGAACATTAGACCAGTTTCCCATAAAATGATATGAGTTCCCTTTCTGTCATAGGCAGGCGCCCCAGCAGCAGGCAGGTATGTTGTTAGTCCTACCTTCCCAACCCGATTTGGCATTCCCCCAGGTTTTTCAATCAAAGTTCAAGTTTATGGATCAATTGAACTCCAAGTCAGGTTGGTTTGTGTTTGTTATTTTGTAGTGTTTTGGTTCTTTGGTTCTGTTGGCTACTGTTGATTTGTTTCTTTCAGGCTGACCTCAAATCCCGAGGCCAAATCACCCGCTCCAGCCGCCCTGACCTCCGGCTAGTTCTCATGAGCGTCCGGGGCCTCTGCAGGGTGTGCCTTCAGTGGATTTGACTCGCCAGGGGATTTCCCTTCATGGGTTAGGCCTCATGCGTTTGAGCTTTCTTCTCCTTCTTGGAGTAGTTGGTACAAATAGACAGTGGGCCCCTGACGTTTTCGGGAGAAAACTGGGCCGGCCATGAGGCGACTTTGGAGACAGAGAAGCTGGTGAGGTACTTTGGCAGCCCGGGGGCCCGGGTGGTCGGGCGGCACGGCAGACGTCCGGCAGAAGGTGGCCGCAACAGCATTGACGGGGCATTCCGGATGGATGGGGCATTTGCTTTGCAATCGGTACAGGAGGAGGGAGGGCGTTGAAAGAGTGTTATTGTCTCAAGGGCCTTTTGTTCCGCCGCATAAATTTCAACGTGCTCAGCTGGGGTGCAACCAGAGCTCCATGATTGGGCACACCCTCCACTAACACAGATCCTGACAGAAGGCCCCTTCAAGAGCCTAACGTTCAGGGGCTTTCGGTCAGGTTCCATGGTGGGCGGGCGGAGGTAGTGATGGGAACCCACGCGTGCAAAGCCCCTCCCACCATGCCCCCAAAAGTGATCCGGATTCCTCCAATTTAAAACATCAGCCAGAGGTTCTGCTTAGATCCGCAGTCAGATTGGGATTCCAATGGACTGAATCTCCGGCACGCGACGCGGACTTAGGCGCCAGCTCTGTGCCGGTGCTCTCCATCCCCGGCCGAACCTTCCCTGCCCGGGGTCTCCGAAGAGATCGAGCGCCGGGCGGTTTGTTTTGGGAGGTCCTTAGTCGGAAAGCCTGGTGACTTGCTTTGGGGGAAACCTCCTTGGCGAGCTTAAACAGCCACCCATGCGGTTTTTGTGCCTTCGTCTTGGCAAAAGTGCAACAGCGCAAAATGCGCCGCAGCCAAAGATCCGAACGAATTTGTTGGAGGCATTTGGAGAACAGTCCAGCTGTTATTTAGTGAAGTGGGTTCCACTCTTCTTCCTATTAGTCTCAATTGGTTCCGTTTCTGACCAGACACGAACACTTCCAAGCAGCTGGTATGGGCTTCTGGGATATTTATTTTCATGCTCCAAGTTGCCAGTGGATGTGTTCAAAACTGCCCTCGTTTTAGAAGCAAGCCGAGCTGAAATCACCGCCAACTTTGCAGAAGACTTTACCTCTGCCGCCTTCCTTTGCCCTCTGGAGAATCACTGGGGAGCTCAGCGATTGATCCGACGCAGGTTCCATGCTGGCCCGGGCGGAAGGGTTCCCCATATTTCCCCTTTCTGGTGGTTTAGAAGCATAACATTGGGGGGCCATGATGTTTATAGATCAAGTAAATCCAGGTTCCACGGGCACGCTTTTCAGAGGAAAGCCCGAAAATCCGAACGGTTTCCTCAAAAGTCCCCCGCAGCCCTGAAGCCGAACCGAACCCCCCAAAGAAAGCGGCAAGCGGCCCACCGAGGTGCAGCAATTCTGGCTCGAGGATGTCGTGCAGATGACAGGCGCCCCGCCACCGCCACCAACAAACATAGAAGCGCGCAGACCGCCATTCTAAAAGGAAATGTCGTTTTGCAAAAGATTTCTGTGCACCTCCATGTGTGTGTTGCTGGGACAGTAAACCAAGCAGGGCCAGTGAGGCACAGCAACTGGTTGCAGTTTGGGCTGAAATCTCTACGTACAGATCCCGACACTTATAGCTACAGGTACCCCCCCCCCCCGTTGGGGATACCTAAAGATAGGAAATGCAGAAAAACAACAAGTAAGCTCCGCAAGTGGGTGTGGCTCAAAAATTAGGGGTCCAAGATGGAACCTATGGAAAGGTAGACCAAACCTGCGCAACCCCAGCTGTTTAATTCTGAGCCACACCCAAGGGACTCGACCCCAAAGCACTTCAAGCAGGTAGGTGTCATTCCGCATAGACGGGGGTTGGCAGTCCGGACAAGAAAGTTTGTCTTGTTTGAAAGGAGAATAGAGGAGGCTACTTTGAATGGGACAAAGATCAAGAGCAATTGTTTGGGTTTCTTGGGACTCCTATCTGCTGCTTTTCAAACGAAAATCCCCCAGAGTCAGCGTTTGTTGACGGGACGGAGACAAGCTTAGTTGCAACACCCAGGCCATGGAAGACTGGCGGAATTGCGACCTCGGGCATGAAGGTTTCCCCTCATGTTGGTGAACATGACGATCAAAGGGGTGGTTTGCAGAAGAAACCTTTGGACAGGTCCGGGACCCGGAAGCCGACAAGACCTCAAGAGGATCATGACTCACCCCAAATCATTCAGATCCACAAGCACCGGCTTTAAGAATGTTAAGATGGATAGTTGCCCTACCTATCGGCTACCCTTTCCTGTCTCTGAAGCACAAGAACTGAGGGATCCCGGCCAGATGGGTGACAATTGATCTGGGCAAGTTATAAGTAGCTGGGTGAAACGAGCTCACCGACAAAGGGCCCAGGCTTCGCTTATTCCGATTTGAGACTTATAGTCCCAGACCTCCAATGGGTTGCTTCATTTGGGTCCTTTCGACTTTTCTTTGGAGGGGCCAATGGAGATCAACCAACCAAAACTTGGTGGCTCCCAGCTATCCCCTTAGCTTTTTAGCTTTTTAGCTTTTTAGCTTTTTAGCTTTTTAGCTTTTTAGCTTTTTAGTGTTTAGTGTGGATTTCCATCTGAGGACAGCCCAGAAAAAAAAAAAACGTGGCCTCTTTTCCCCCATGGCTACTGGAGGTCTGGGAAGTAGTTCGCCCAGATCCCAGCCGACTGCCGTCGCCAGGCTACCGCTGCGAAGAGGACAGCGACTTCGCGAAGCGAGGCATTCGGGGCTGGGGAGGCTTGGGCTGGCTCGCTGGACAGCTGCTCATTGATCTCGCCTGTATCCATTGGTGTCCTTTTTGGGTTGGTTGGGGTAAAAATGGATGGGTTCCACTGGTTTCGATGGGGTTAGGTCGATTTACCAGGGCCATCTATTTTTCCTCTTGGACACCTATGCTTGTATCCCTTCAGCCTTTTGGTTGAAGATGCAACCCGTATGGGCAGAAGAACGTTGAGCCTTTGGCGGGGTTATTCGACCATGTTCTTCCAAAGACTTATTGATCCACACCGCAGATTTCTGTGTGTTATTGTCCAAACATGCTAGTTTTACACAATGTTCAGTGTTGCTAAGCGGAAAGCTAGCGGTTTGGTTTCGGTCATCCTCTTTCCAACAACCAGGAAAGTTGGCAGCTCTTTTTTTATGATTCTCTTCAAAAGCCCGTGCGATCTTCCACTCCCATGATAGAAAAGAGGGCAACCTCCTTGTTTCCCTCAAACGAGCCTCTAAAGCAAATGAAAGCCGGAGTATCATTTTCTCCACCTGATCATTGTTGGGTGTGTCTTGTTTAGGCAAGCAGTTTTAATGCGACCAGGGGATGACTAATGTGTTCCTTGTTAAATATGGGTGAAGCCCCAAACATTGGCTTCGGTCTCCCTTGACCTTCCCTTCAAAACAACCCCCCAGAAAGTTCGTGAAGATCGGCAAAGGGTGCCCCAGGACAACTCAAATTGAGGTACCCCTCAAAACCAGGTTGGGACCAGCCTCAAGAAGGGTTTCTCTTCAGACCACCCCCAAAGAGGCGCACTCCAACACTGTACGCCAACGCCTATTTTTGGGGCTTACCCCAGACAAAGGTGGCCTGCAAAGCAAGGTGGACGATCTGTTTCATGTCGTTTGGAAGTGAAACCAGGTTGGAGCCGCGGCTGGCAAACCGAGAAGAAGACCTTCCAGGTGCGGGGGGAGAGGGCGGCAGGTGGATCGCGTATTACTTGTTTTCTTAGGGCTGGCTGGCTTGATTTGATTTGCTTTGTAGTTTGCATGTTTGTTTGTAATTTCCACAGTTGGCTGCCGGTGTTTCTTGTCGTGTTCCTTTTCTCCACATCCTGGTTGCTTCTTGTTGTCGATGAGGGCGGGGCTCTTGCAGCGTGTCCAAGACGAAACATGCGTCGCTGGATTTTCTTCCACACAAGTTGTTGGGCTTAAGCGTTGAGCTCAAGCGCGCTGTTGGCTTTCCTTTAGAAGGGCATATGACATGGCGGGAGGGCAAGCACGTCAACCAGGCGCAGCTCTGGACAGATCTTTTTTGGCTCCTGCATCGGAGGTTGTGATTTATTATACTCAGGACCATCATGTTGTTTGCGCCGGAATTCCAGCGAGTCCACGTGCTCCAGTGATGGATTGTCATAGAACCTTTGCGAGCCTGCACTGAGCCTGTTTGAAGGGGGCAAGCCCCACGCCTGCGCCGATGCTCACTGGCTCACTGGATTTGTTTGGGCAATGTGTGTTGCGCGCTCAAACTGTTGGGTTTGGGTCCAGCTATAGTTACAATAATATCTGAGTCGGGTTCGGGCTTGAGAGTTGGGGACGTTTTTGCTTCCGTGCCATGCGAGCATGAGGGAATGCTCCTACCTGGTTCAAACCGGTGATCTTTCACAGGTGGAGGGGCCTGACTGGGACGCTGAGGGTGCGGTCCCAGGTGGCAGACAAGGGCAAGACTCAGACCATCACAGCCTACATCGATGAGGAGGATGACTGGGGCCTGGGCCCCAGCAAGGTGTCGGCGGTTCAACTTGCTCCCCTGCAGATTGGCATGGAGCCCAGAAGGCCCCCGCGCTTTTTGAGGAGCCCTTCTTTGGGTTCCATATCAAGTCGTGGTGGAGCTTATTTGGGCAGAGAACTCGGTCCACACTAGTTCGAGGGAGCGCACAAGTAAGCCCGGCCCACCATGCGGAGGGACGACGCAGAAACGAGCTTGGCCTATGCATCAGCCTTTTGAGGATATAAAGCATTCAAGAGAGAGAGAGAGAGAGAGAGAGAAAGAGAAAGATCTGCCGGGGTGATTCTTCTGGGCCACCACCAGAGGTAGGGAAGCCCGAGCATGTCCCCCCAGCAACGTTTCCGTAGCACAGAGAGTTTTCTGTCGCATGAGACTGCGCCACATTCAGAAAGATCCTTGAGCATAGCTCGTGAGAGAGGCTGGAGAGTGTTCGTCATCTGCACCGTGCAAGAGGCTTCAGCCGGATAAGTGCAGGAAGAGCCAGGATGCACGCGAGGCGTTGCTTGTGAAGGTCTCATTCAAGCCTAGGGTTTGTTCATCTAATGATGGCTAGCTTCAGCAATATCAGCGAGTTGAACTCTTTCATAATTTATTATGTCGAGCAACGCATCTCGCGATTTCGATCCCCACACCGGAGTCTTCTGTCAGGCAGACAGAAACCATTACAGTGCTGAGTCAATCTAGCTAAACGTTGGCATCTTCATTGTTTCTGCGAGGCTGAATTGACTCAATCCAACTTGCTGAGTTGCGAGGTACTTTGGCAGCGGCAGAGTTGTGTTTGCTTATTCGAAAGGAGCGCTTCATACTTCCTCTTCCAGCTGACAATTGATAGCGCAAGCTCGGCAGTATGAGCGACCACGCCTGCAAGTATACTCTTCCCGTGAAGACAGTGGGCGCGTAATTTACAAGATGGCTTCTGTGCAGCAAGCTGAACCTTTGGACCGTGGCAAGATCCTTCAAACACTTCAGTGTCCCTTCTTGACGCAAACGCGTTGACGCTTCAACTTATGGAGTCCGCTGCTCCGCGGAAACCGCTTCGGCTCTTAGCGACTGCGCATGGGCTCCGCGGCGGGCGGGGCCAGAAACCCATGTGCACGCCGCCATGTCTCTCGGCGGAGTCGGGTCTTTCTGCATGTGCCGTGTTTTTTGTTTGTCGAACACTTTTTTGGTGTTCCTTGAAAGAACGAAATGGAGATTCCCCGAATCAAAGGGCCCAAATCAAAGGGACATCCCCTGTATTTGAACGGTGGAATGTCTGGCAAGGGGCGATGCGAGTGACGTTGATTCCGAAAGGAACAGGCTGCTGATCCAGTCTTGACGCATCTCTTGAGACCCTTCTCAGGTTGCTTTGGCGGGATTTCGGGAGCCCACAAAGCGGATCCCCAAGGAGACTCCTCTGATTTTGGCTGGGGTCTGACGGCCAAGACTGGCCCGCCTTCCGACGATCCAAGTCCCGACAGCATCGCATCTCGGGTTCGCCGCTTCGGGTTCGCCGGTTTGAATTCGAGGCTGCGACTCCATCGGGTCGAGTCCCAATCTCCAGATGGGCTACGTCTTGACCTGCGCCTGGTTCGCCTTGATCTTCGCCGTCGAGTTCTGCGCCTCGCAAAAGACGGGAAGTACGTCAAGGGGTTTGGCGGGGAGTTTGGCATGTTGGCCAGTGAACAGATCAGCCGGTTTAGAGGTTGTAAGTTGTATGCTTTAAGGAACCACCCACCACACAAAACCTGCAAAAGAGTGCCTTCACAACATTCTCGCATGTCTGCACCCGTTTGTAGCCCATTGAGCTGCATCCGCTGATGCGCTGATAGCGCCGCACAGGCGCGCGCAGAACTTGCTTCAGACGTAGCGCCGGCTTTCTGTGGCCCGAGGGTCCGAAACGATACATCCAAACCGTGGGCTGTAATGGCATCCTTCAAATCAACTGGTATATAGTTGTGATGTTCGATCATGGCCGAAAAATAGGCGTTTTCGCACCCCTAGACCCAGCTCCCCCTTTCGGAAGACCTGCCAAAGCCAGCTGAGGCGTGAGCCTCGTCACGCAGGAGAGCGAGAGGAGCATACCCTACGGTGACGAGCTGGATGTGCTGCCCAGTTTGTCTACTGGCATCCCTTTCTTTTTCGTGTTTTTTTTTGTTTCTTTGTTTCTTTCCTGCTTTCCTTCCTTTCTTTCATGCTCCCTCCCTCCCTCTCGTATTTTGTCTCGCCCTCTCCCTCTCTCTCTCCTTCTCTCTCTCCTTCTCTCTCTCTCTCTCTGTCTGTCTGTCTGTCTTTCTCTTTCTCTCTCTCTCTGTCTCTCTCCCTCTCTCTCACTCTGTCTCTCTCTGTCTCTCTCTGTCTTTCTCTGTTTCTCTCTCTCTCTCTTTCTCTCTCTTTCTCTTCCTCTCTCTCTCTCTCCCTCCTTCTTTCTCTCTCTCTTTTTCTCTCTCTCTCTCTCTCGCTCTCTCTGTCTTTCTCTCTCCCGCTCTCTTTGCCTCTCTCTGTCGCTCTCTCTCCCTCCTTCTTTCTCTCTCTCTTTCTCTCTCTCTCTCTCTGTCTTTCTCTCTCCCGCTCTCTTTGCCTCTCTCTGTCGCTCTCTATCTTTCTTTCTTTCTCTCTCTCTTTCTCTCTCTCTCTCTCTATCTCTGTCTTTCTCTCTCCCGCTCTCTTTGCCTCTCTCTGTCGCTCTCCATCTTTCTTTCTCTCTCTCTCTATCTCTATCTCTGTCTTTCTCTCTCCCGCTCTCTTCTCGTTGCCTCTCTCTGTCGCTCTCCATCTCTCTTTCTTTCTCTCTCTCTCTCTCTCTCTCCCTCATTTTCGCTTTCTCTCTCTCTCTCTCTCTCTGTCTCTCTCTCTCTCTCTCTCTGTGTCTCTCTCTCTCTCTCTCGCTGTCTCTCTCTCTTTCTCTCTCTCTCTCTCTCTCTCTTTCTCTCTCTCCCCTTCTCTGTCTCTCTCTCCCCTCCCTCTCTCTGTTTTTCTCTCGAGAAAGGAGCGTGTCCTTTTGGAACTAACAAAGATATCCGATGTGCCCTTTCCGTTGGTGCTCCGTTTCACCCAAGCTGCAGGTTTCACTTTCGAATTTGCCGGAGTTATCATGATGATTCTCGGGGTTTGTGTGTTTTGAGGTATCACTTTTGCGGCGTTGAACACGTAGGCCAAAAGGAGCACCACATATTGTTCTTGTTTTGGGGTGGGGGGGATATTTTCACGCATACCCAACTTCTCCCCCTTATCTCATGAGGGTCGTCCAGTCTTTCCCCAGGCTGCGCATCATCACTGCCATGACCACACTTTGCTGCCTGGCAACAGCCACATCTGGGACCCACCAATGTTTTTAAAGTGCTGCACGGAGGGCGCCTGGTGACCCCTGGATGTTTCCACTTGTGTGACTCGAAATGAAGACTTGGCTGTCCCCCTCTATCAAGGCGCTGCCCTTGGGTCAAAGGCACCTTTTTCATGTCTGGATATGCAAAAGCCAAGGTTTCTTCAAGGGAACTGGGCAAGGTGCCCTGTTGGCCCCTCAGCGCAGGCACGTGCTCAGAAGGTTCCTTCTGAGCTTTCTGAGGCGCTTCGGTTTCCTACGCTTCGCCTTTGGACATGCACGCTTTTAAGGCACCATGGATCCCAACCCCAAGGAAATGGAAGGGAGCGTCAGGTATTTTGACCTCTGATCAAACCCTTTGAAACATCAAGGCTTGTCAGGGGGAAGCCCCGGCCCCATTTCCGGAAAACCCCAAGCCTCGAGGGCAACTCCCCGGTTCGGGGGCCGGGGGCTTCGGTTCCTTTGAGCGGCGTTTTGTTCGAAGGGACGGGCCACCGTGAAGCCCAGCTCCTGATTTCCGAACCCGTCCGGCGACAAGTTGACGCCGAAGCCCCAGAAGGAGTTCCTTTCCCCATGCGCAACAACACCCATTCACGTCTCCCTTTCAGAACGGCTGATCGGTAGACCACGGGAACCCCCCCATTTCCATCCACCCGTACCAATCTCCAATGTGAGACCACCCCATCCAAACTTAATCTCTAGATTCATCTAAATTTATCCAAACCCAAACCACCCAAAACCACCAAATGCAAGTTCACTCAAACCCATCCAAACCCAAGCCACCCCAACTCCCAGCCCATCCAGAGGCGACTCCAAACCCAACAATAAATCCACGCCGTCCACCAAATTCATCCAAACTTATCCATCCAAACCCAAGCCACCCAAAATCCCAGCCCATCCAGAGGCGACTCCAAAACCCACACCCATCCACAAGCCCAGCCCAGGCGTGGTGGCCGTGTGGTTCTTCGCCTTGGCCTCCCGGTGCTGCGCGCCCTGCTGCTGCGGCATGCACATGGAGAAGGTCCCGGAGCCCTGCCCCTGTGGGGAGTGAGCCTCGGACTTCGGGGACGTCGGGGCCGAGTGGGACGTCCAACCAAAACTTTGGGGGGTCTCCGACCAAGAGCCGGTCGCGCGGGGTCCCCAAACCCGGGGGGGGGTCCAACCCAAGGAGGACGCTGACCAAACCAAGAGGTGCTCCAACCAAACCAAACCATAAGAACCTGTCTGAACCAGCTTGAGGAACGAATGTTTTTTTTTTTTGTCGTCTTTTGTTGAGGAACCCCCCCCAAATTGCTTCGGTGTTCCTTTTGGTTTCCCTTTGAGAGAGGGAAGCCAGAGCGGTTTTCGTCTAGAGGGGTTAGCTAAATATGGGTTTGCGGTTTTTGGAGTTGGTACCCTCAAGGTCGGTAAGGGAACCATATTTTGTGGGTTCCCCTTTCAATACACATTCCATATTTTAGGGGCAACGTATGAAACAGAATCATAAGGTGTCTTTGTGATTGCGGGGGCTCTTCCAGCAATGGTTTCGTTGTGCCCTCTCTGGAGACTGGACACGAAAGGGTGGGCACCCGCAAAGAAAAGGGGAGTGTTGTGTTGCTTTATAGGTCTTTCATGTATGGTACTTGTTTTTGTTTGCGCTTTGTTAAGTTCATTCAACGAGTGTGGTGTTTGCCCTTGTTTACAACTGGGTAACAGGTGTCTTTGCCGAAGAAACCCCCTGCCTCCCCAGTTTTGCCTTTTTTTTTTCTCCTTCGATCCGAGGCTCGCTGAAGAACCCCCGGCTGTTGGACTACCCCTTCCTCTTTGCCTTCGGGGGGCACGTGGTGAGCAGCGTGCTGCTGGACGGGCCCGTGCGCATGGTCTTCCCCTGGCAGCCGCTGGAGGAGGTGCCCAGAGTCTCCATCCATAGGCGGGGGAGTCGCTGGTGCTGCGGGGGGGTTTCCTTGAAAGAACCCCCACCCCCACCCCTTCACCCACCCCTCCGTTTTGATTTTGGGCTTCCCTTTAAAGACCTGCCCCCCTCTATTTTGGGCTTCCCTTTTGAAGAACCCCCACCCCATCCCGCCCCACCCCACCTTTTGGGATTCCCTTTAAAGACCCCCCCCCATTTTGGGGCTCTTTTTCAGGGTGGGGGGAACTCCTGAAAAAGGACGACCAAGTCGCAACCTCCCTTCCAGAGACTGCTGGCCTGCATGAAGGTTCCTTATTGCAACATGGTCAGACTGAGCGTTGAAACCTTGTTGCCCTTAACACGGCCCGATTGGGGTTCCTTCATTCTGCATTTCACTCAGGAAAAGGGCAAGCTTTTGCGGTGGTCCTGAGTCTAGCCAAATAAAGGGGGCGGCCTCACGGCAAAGCATCCTCTAAAGGAGAGAACACACGCAAAAAGGTCCACCCGCTCATTTGGGAGCGGTCCAATCGGGTCTCAACGCTCCACTGGCCGCAAATGGGTGTTTGTTTTTGGTTGCTTCCTGCTGAACGAACGCCCAAAAAGACCCCCACCTTTGCCAAGGATCAACCCTCCTGGGAGTAAAATATATTCTATCAGCATTTCGCCCAGCCCAGTGGAGAAAGGGAGCCCTTGGGTGGAACCTGCTGAGGCTATTGCTGATTCTGACGCCGATCTGGATCCTCTTAGCACTACTCGGAGTTTGCCTGGGCTGGCGAGGCTGGGAGGCATTCGATCCTTGTGTGCTGGGTCCCTTAAAATGAACATTTGGGAGTTCTCAAATCACTTTTGGGTGTCTTCCTTTGAACCTTCCAGCAGGTAATATCGATGGCGCCACCTGAAGTTAGATTTTGGCTGGCACGGATCTACCCTTTGATGTGCTAAAATGGTCTGAGCCCTGCAACACACAGTGACGCTCATTGACACATGACAGCACGCGGAGACACACTGACAAACAATTATACACTCGCACAAGCCACATCGCGACGCGATGATGTACGTAAGTACATTTCTGCCAATCCACATTAATGGGTATGCTTGCCCACAAACGAACAACACCTACAATTGCATGATTACACACCACGCAATTGCAGACATGTACTACCAAACTTAGGGCGCTGTTTCGAGTGTCCGTTTTGCTAGGCATAGTGGGAGTTCCACCTAGAACTGGGAGTGTCGCTATAGAAACTCTACACAATTCCTGAAACCCTGTACCCGTCCTTTCTTCTCATCCAAGGCTTTCTGTCAGGTGCCTCAATTTTCCCCTATGTTTAGACCCTCAGGTCGCATTTTCCTTAAACTCTCGTAGATTCAATCTTTTGAAGGGAAATCCTGAGGACCCTGCTTCCTTTGGCTGTACTTAAACTCATGGCCATGTGCTTTTCATATTTGTTTACTTTGCAACAGCATGTTACACAACCACATCAAGCATGGCATGGGGTTCGGGTAGTGCTCATACTCCTTGTTTTCTTACTAACCCGTCTTATGGGAAAAGGCCGATGGACGCCGGGGGTCTCTGGGTGTTGCGCGACGGCTCGGAAGTCCTTGGATGAAATGAGTGGAAGGCTCCTTTCTTTGGGCTCCGTGATCATTTTCCCTGATTTGGTTTTGCGTGTGATTTTGTCTCGACCCATAGCTAATTGGGTATGTTTTCGGTCTCAAGGGAGGACGTGTTCCATGCATAGGCGCAGGTTGAAGCCTGAGCTGATGCATGGGCTTCCTTCTTGACAAAGGCTGTTCGCGTGGGTTCGAGGCATTTGTTTGTTTGCCTTTTTACCGCGGCCATTGAGGTTTGTCTTGGCTGTCACTTAGTTGGATCATTTGGGCGCATGAGTGCTTTTCCGCTGAGAACCAGGTGAATATCAGCCGGTATATCATTCACACATTCCCTTATGATTGTGACTTTTGGTTTTGAAGTGGCCTAGGTAACTTTGTACGCCAGGCGCAAGAGGTATCCGAGGTATCCTGCGTTTCTCAAGAAACACGGTGGAAATTGTTCAAAGAAGAGCTACCCAAAAGACTTCTTGGTCGGCCTTATTGGGCCTTCCCCAAAAGAAGCAAAATTGGGATTGGGGCCCTTTAAAGAAGTGGCCCTTGCCCGAGTTTTTGAACGAACACCACCTGGGTCGGGATTGAAGCCCAAAAAACCCACTGCGCTCTCTGGATGGCTCCACTGAAAAAATCGGCACCGCAGTTGCGGGACCCAGGAAAGTACCAGCTGCTCATCAGCGGCGCAGTGCTGCGAAGTGCGCCTCCCGCGATGGTGGTGGGCCAACCGGTGTCCGCGCCAGTGCCCAGCGGCAGCCCCAGCCTGCCGGACAAATGAGCGCCGCGACCCCATGGGCAATATGAAGTGGTTCTGCCAGACAAATGGTAAACGCCTACATGAAGCGGCAGAACTAGTTTTTTGGTAGAACTGGGTTTGGGTGCTCAAATGAATCAGCGCGGCGGGACTTTTCGAGCCTTTCCCTTTTTGGAAATGAACATGGGACGCCCCGAGGACCCCTTGAGTCAAGGACCTCCCGTTGGACATAATTACTTCCGGAAAGAGTTCTGCACTGAAGTGGGTTCCAATTTATGTCCAGCTTGGCAAAAAGGGAGGGGTCTTCGAAGGGTACGCCCTGAGTTTCAAGAGAACCCCGCGCAGAGCTCCAAAAAGATCGGCGCCCCACTTAGCGCCAGGTCATGGGCGCAGGGATTAGTGTTTTCTTGGAGGAGCGCCCTCCAACGGCTGCTTTTTTTCACCTCCAACACCCCATGCAATACAAAGATTAAGCAGTCATGGGTGGGCAAACCCATTGCCAGGTTTGTTTTTGGCTGTTTTTGGATGCCTGAGGGCCTGCACGAACTCCAGCACTGTGCTGTGTATTGTTGAAGTTGGTTGTGGACAAGTTCCCATGAGTCCTGTCGGTTTCTGCGACCCCTTGGACTTTCTCTCAGGCCGCGCCTAATTTTTACGTGCGGGGATTGCTCCCAACGCGCAACTCCCCGGCATGCGAAGCAGAAGCCGGCGGGTGCTTGATTCCTTCGATCAAGACAAAGAACACCCCAGTTTTGGTTTTGCAGCTCCAGCGCGTGGGGATTTCGTGGCGCTTTCGTTTTGGTCTGCCCGCTGGAGAGAAGAAGGTAACTCAAGCACGAGACTGTTCGGGGATCGCGGATGGCCAGTGAGAAAGTGGCTTCGTAGTGGCCGTTTTGGCCGGGGGCTGAAGAGCGGTGCCCGAAAATAGAACAAATTCCACAGAATCGAGTGGCTATGCGGGTGGTTTCGTGCGCCAAATCCGGGCCCCCTCCCTTTTAAGGCAGTCTTTCTGGACTCATCAAAAGCAAACACACACACACACAAGCACACACACAACCACACACACAAACACATACGTACACAGAGACAAACACGCAAGCACACACACAAACACAAGAACAAACGACACACAAAGAACAAACAAATAGACAGGCGGACAGACAGCCAGACAGACAGACAGCCAGACAGAAAGACAGACAAAAACAAGCACAGAACAGAACAAACAGCAAACAATCAAAGCAAGCAAACCAAAACACACCAACAAACAAACACACAAACAAACAAACACACAAACAAACAAACAAACAAACAAACAAACAAACAAACAAACAAACAAACAAACAAACAAACAAACAAACAAACAAACAAACAAACAAACAAACAAACAAACAAACAAACAAACAAGCAAGCAAGCAAGCAAGCAAGGAAACACAAGCAAGGAAACACAAGCAAGCAAACACAAGCAAGCAAACACAAGCAAGGAAACACAAGCAAGCAAACACAACCAACACAAGCAAGCAAACACAACCAAAACAAGCAAGCAAGCAAGCAAGCAAGCAAGCAAGCAAGCAAGCAAGCAAGCAAGCAAGCAAGCAAGCAAGCAAGCAAGCAAGCAAGCAAGCAAGCAAGCAAGCAAGCAAGCAAGCAAGCAAGCAAGCAAGCAAGCAAGCAAGCAGGCAAGCACATGAATAGAGGAAGGAAAGAAGGAAGGAAGGACACATGGACGACATGAACAAGAAAGACATTACTAAACAACCAATCACACAAACGCACAAACTATACCAGCATTGAAGCGAGGTCGCCCGACACTACACGGTACCAAGCAAATTGCTGCCCAGCAAAAACAAACACGTTTCGGATAGCCTGGCAAAATGTCTTGCATGGATGATCAGATTATGCCTTCATTGGCCCACACCATCACCAGCTCCCCGAAACAGCCCCTGCGCTAGCACCCCACCTAGTACTCGACCGACCCCAGAGCAGCACCTGCGCTGCATGCCCCTAGCACCCGGCCGTCGATCTCGCAAAAATGCGCCCACACAGAAACAGATAGACAGACAGACAGACAGACAGACAGACAGACTAAGAAACAAACAAGCACAGTATTCAAACAAGCACGCGAACACACACACACACAACACGCAAAAGCACGCGCACAAACCTCAAGCACCCAAACTCGCATAGAGCACGCAGACACAACAAAACACATGAGCATGCAAGCGAACAAGCGCGCACGCACAAACGCACACACACACAAATACAGAAACACACACACACAAATACACACACACAAACACATGCACACGCACACAACCACGTGACACACAGACACACAGACACGCAGACACTCAGACACACAGACACACAGACACACACACACATACTCACACTGACACACTCACACTTACACTCTCACACTCAGACTGACACTCAGAGTCACACATATTCACACACACAAACACACACACAAACACACACAGAAACACAAACACAAACACACAAACACACAAACAGAAACACACACCCACACACACGGAAGCACGCCAACACACAAAGACGCACACAGACAAAAAGACACACTCAGACAAACAGACACACACACAAACACACACACACACACTTATCTCGAGAGGCTGCTCTTGCAGACACGCGATTGTACTGAAAAGGCATGAAAAAATCAATCTGCAGTGCAAATGTCACATCATCGAAAACGAACATGAAGCAAACAGTGGTAAACCGAGGAAACACATTAGGTCACGAAAGGATGGCAGGTACGCCGGAATGGCCAATTCCGGTATCCCGTCTTGCTGCCTAGCTTTGTTAGACCAGGTCAGCAGCAAGACGCCTGGTCCCCCTGCAATGTGGAATTTCCGTCCGTGCTCCAGGACGCTTCACACACACGGAGCCCCAACTGGGGCGACATCACTTGTGCAAGGCCCATTGAGTCTTGCAAGCATCAATTGTGCGAGAAAGTCTTGCGGCGATGACTGACCACGCATACTTGGCTTTGGAATTGGTCTTAAGGGAACGGAGGAGTTCAATCTCTCCCTCAGTCCAAGGCTGCGAGGCTTCAGGTTCGGCCTCAGTAGAGGCATCAGTCCTGGTCGATGTGGTAGCTTCGCTTGGTCCACGAGCAGGTTTTGGATGCCGTAGATCGTGAGGAGGCCAAATCACGTGCGCGGCGAGCTCGTTTTTCGCCGGGAGAAGACGGAGGAGGGGTGGGCGGAGCCCAATGATCAGGGAATTGTTCGTCATGATCAGTGGGAAGGTGTTCATCTGGAGCATCAGGAGGTGGCTCAAAGAGGTCCTCGAGGGGGGCCAGGAGGGGTGTTGGTGGTGAGTTGGTCAGGTCCTCAATGGCGGGGTTGAGCGTGGCCTCCGGTGCCAAATCAGGTTCGGCAGGCGGACTCTCAGGGAACTCGCGGATGGTGGCGATGCCTTGTTGGGCAATGCCAAGGATGAGTTCGAAGTCTTGGAGCAGCTGGCGTGCTGTGTTGGTATCCATGCTCGTAACGGATTTTGGTCAAACAGTCAAACAGCTGCGGCGCGAAAATCAGGTCAAATCTGTCAGGATGCAAAGGCAGAGAAGAAAACCAGTGTGGTTCCGCAAAGGACGGTTTTTCTTCTCTTTGTAAGGTGAAACCGTGTTGGAGGTGCAACCTCTTCAACATTGCAAGACCCTGACCTCGCTGAAACTCAGGAAAGGAAACTCGGTTGATCAGCGTGCGTCCGGAATAACATCCAGATTCCTTATGCATCAGTGGTGCGGCTGACTTGACGGAGAGCATGTTGTGCTTCTCATGCGAGGGGATGAAGGAGATGGTGCTGCTTGTGAGGTTCAGTCGGAACCCCAAGAAGTCCAGGGCGGCTTCTGTGTCCAGGAAGATGTCTCCTCCATAGAAGTGTTCGTCGCACAGTATGTTGGCTGCCGGAGTCGAGAGCCACCTGGGGGTTGCGATCACGAGTCTGTTGTCCACGTAGCGGAGTAGGAGAGTATCTTCAACGGAGCGAAGTCCCGATGTGATGTGAGTGTTGGTCCAACATTGTTCGGCGACCGCGATCACCATCAAACAGAGAGCTGGGGACGCGGGGGATCCCATCGGTGCCCCACGTGTTTGCCTGAATGAACGAAGGCCGACAGAGAAGATCTGCATGTCAAGGGTGGCCTGAATGATCTCGGGGATGTCGTCGAGCCACAGGGTGCGTTGTGTGGGTTTGTGTCGGCGACGGCGTCCGTTGTAGACGCGGGTGATGGCAGAGGTGTCAAGTGTGTCCACTGTGAGGTGTGTGGTAGAGGAGTGTGGTTGTCGTTGTCGGTACCAGGTTAGCAGTAGTCGCCAGGCGAGGAAGGGTGCAAGCATCGGTCTGGAGGGGCCAGGTGGAATGAGGCCCCGGAATCGTAAACTGGATCGCATCAAATCGTCGTAGAGTGTTGCTGCCAAGATCGCCCAAAAATCGCCACAAATCCAGGCGGTTGTCCACGCGTTTGGCCAGGAAGGCCTGTTGTAGGGCGATGGGTAGTCGTAGTCGGCGGCGTTTTCGCCAGATGGTGGCGAAGCCCATGTGCCGGGATTGGGAGAAGTCCAATTGGCGTATGAAGCCCGTGCGTGGCCGGAAATGTTTCTCGATGAAGCCAAAATTGAGAGACGGTTGCAGTTCCTGGATGTAGAACTGTTCAGTGGCAAATAGGTCCGTTGCCGGAACGACAGTGTGAATGGGCACCGAGGTGTAGTGGTGGAAAAAGTCGAAATGTGCCCACCACCGGACTGCCAGTTCGGCATTGACCAGATGATGTCGCTGAACTTGGAGTAGTTTGCGAAGTTGGCTGCGGCCCCGTGCCATGAGGGAGGCGCGAGTGGCTCCGAGGTAGAAAAAGGCCTGCCACTTTGGATGGCTGGTGAATCTCAGATAAACCGCTGAAGGGACAAGCTGAGAAGAGAAATCGGAAGCAGGGTTGTCCAGGCCAAGTCGAGTAAGCAGGGCTTTCAGTCTGCCGGAACCACAGGAGAGATGGCAGACGTCAAGTAGCTGAAGCTGTGCGAGTAGCCAGGAGCAAGAATGACGTGCGGTGACGTCATCGGTTGGGAAGAACCGAAGAGTGAAACGGAGGACAGTGAGAAGTTGGCAGCAGTGGTGTTGCCAAAATTTGTGCTGCCTGGCTGTGCGTCGTTGTCGGTGTGCTGTTGAGAGTCACTGGTAGAAGTGACTCGCAGCGGCCAGGATGCGGCCCAAGGCCGATGACCCCAGTTTTGATAGGGTTCGCACCGGGATGCCCCATAGCACAGCGGCTCGTTCGAGTTGGGCTCTGGTGTCGGAGTCCAGTGTGGTTGCCCATTTTGCGCAGTCGTTGGACCAGCTTTTTAGGACTTGCTTGCTCTCTTTGCTGGTTTTCTGAGAGGTGATCCATCGCTGGACTTTGGTGTCGGAAATGTCGGGTGGGAAGTTGCTGGTGAGCCATTGGCAAACGTGGGGAGGTGGTTGGAGCAAGTCGCGGGGCTCCTTCCAAGTGGGTGGGGAGGGGAGGGGGGGAGGGGTCGGGGTGCCGCCGTGGGTGGAGGGGGCTGGAGGGTTGCCGCCGTGGGTGGGGGGAGCCGGGGGGGGTTGGGAGTCGTCTGCAATGCGAGTGGGCAGGGGTAGAGCGGGGGATCCGTCCTGCGGTGATGTGTCAGGTGTAGTCAACCGTGGTCGCTTCATGCCGAAGTCCAGGAGGGAGGCCTGAGATGGATCGGCTGGGCGTTTGTTGGATGAGGTGGGTGTGGGGGGGAGGGGGGGGATGAAGCCTGCTGGGCGAGTTGGTTGTGTGCGTCAGCAAGCTGTTGCTGAAGCTGGAGTATGGTGGCCGCGGAGGCCGGGTCGGCCGTAGTGGTGGGTCGGAGGGAGATGAGGAAGTCGAAGATCTTGCTGGTGAGTAGCTTCATGGCTGCTGGTTTGGTGGTCGAGGCGCCCTCCTGCGTGGCTACATGGAGGGCGAGGGCGTCCAGGTCGAGGTGCCGTTGTCGGATTTGGCTGAGTAGTCCAGCAGCAAACACTGATTCCGGCATCGACTTTGCGACAACGATGCGGACTTCGCCTCCGTGGGCGAGGTGACGCAACCACCAACTGTTCCACTGTTCGTGCATGAGGTGGAGGAGGGGGACGCGAGCGATGTCTTGTCCCTCGATGCCCATTTGCCGAGTAAACGCGGTGTGCGTTATGACCTTGGGCAGGTCGTACCCCGCGACGCGGGTGGTGTCGTAGTGATCGTCGCCAGGGTTGAACTCGGTTGGTGTTGGGACTGAGTGGATGGGTCGAAGGGCCGGGGGAGGTTTGGATTGCGAGGCGGTGGAGGGGGAGGGGGAAGGGGGAGGGCGGGAGAAGGGGCCGGGGGGAGGGGGGGGAAAGGGGTTGCCGCCGGGAGGGGGGGGGAGAGAGCCGCCAAAGGAGGGTGGACGAGGGCCGGGGTGTGGTGGGTAACGGGGAATAGGTTGGCCGTAGGTCTGACAGGGAGTCGGATGTGTAGCTGGCGGTGCCGATGCCGTGGAAGAGCATCCGTAGGAAGGCCCGGACAGGGCCCCGCACGGGTTCCCGGCCATGTTGTTGCCGTACACGATGCCATGATGATGGGATGCCGTGGGCGAAGGCTGCGGTGGTAAGTTTTGCCTTTGGAGCGCCGTAACCAAACCTCGAGGGGGTTGGAAAGCCATGAGAAAACACGGGGGAAAAGGAAATGTTCGAACCAAAAGCTGGTGAGCGGAATCAAGCGGGTAAGGTCACAAGGTGAGAGAACGGTCGCGGAAAGGCAGAACAGCAAAGCAAAGAAAAAAGGCGATCAAACAGTGCACCAATTCTTTTCCTGGTTGGGTGGAAGATGGTACACTTGCGCCCCGCTAAGCCGGGCGCTGCAGCGCGATGCCTCTCAGCATCGCAAACTTGGAGTGAAGGCACCACTTTTTGCCTCGGCGGCATGCGAAGTGGCGCCGCACGTTGTGTTGATCCTCGTGGCTTCCCCCGGATTCGAGGATTTTGTGCTGATTGATGGAGCGTAGTTCCCCAAAAGCGATGGCGCCGAGTTGAGACTTTCCGATTGTAAAGTTCTGCAAGAGCTGGCCGAGCGTGTCGGGCGTGCATGCCGTGGGGGTGGCCTGAGCGTAGCATCCAAAGCTCGGGTAGTCATGGTTCTCGGGCCTCCAAGCAGCGGGTCGGATCATGTTCTCATGGCACATGCGGCGCACTCGATCCGGGGTGGTGCCGTGCACATACATGACAGCGTGATGGGAGGCCGTGCCGGATCCAGCTTCCGGGTCTCCGCCAGCAACTGGCCAAGGATGAGGTCGGGGAAACCAAGTGGTTGCGAACACCATGCCGTGTGATTCCCGTCCCAAGAGGTGGTAGAAGCTGGGATCGAACGGTATGGGATCATCCGTGTCCATGGTTCGCAGTTCCCAGCATTCCGCGAGGAGATCGGCATGTGAAGGTGGCAAAGCAGGGTCCAGGTCCATCAAAATGGCCTTAGTCTGTTCCACCCTGGAGATGTCCAAGGCTGGAAGCGGGTCCAGCTCCCCCAACTCCCTAGGCGTGGGAACTCGCAGCGGGTCAGTCTTGGCCGTGTCCATGACGTTTCTCCATAGATCAAGCCACCGGTTGTCGGAAGTGGTGGTGGCATTGATGTCCGCCTCCGATGGAGGGGGGTCCAAATCACCGGTGTTGTCGAAGGGGGGTTGGGGAGGGTGAGGAGTAGCCGGCGTGGGTCGGGGAGGGGGAGGGGGAGTGGAAGTGAAGGCCGCCGCAGGTGCTGGGTGAGGGGGCAAGCTAGTGTTGTGGTGGCCGGTGCGGGAAGTGGGGTGGGGTTGCTGCCCATGGTGCTGCAGTGACCAGGACGATCGTTTGTCCTGGTTGTTTCGGTGGCCGGTGTGGCTGGCGCCATGGTGGTGCATGTCCCAGCGGTTTTTGTTCTGTGGTGGGTATCCCCACGATTGGTTCCGCCAGTGTGAGGAGGACCATTGAGACTTGTTGGAATCCTTCCCGGAAGTGCGCCAGGAGGTGGAATCATGAGTAGTGTGAGTGGGTCGGTGCGAAGTCGTGGCTCTGGGTGCAGGGGAGTGTCGATGGTGGGACCTGTGTCGGGGGGAGCGGGAGCGGAGGGAGACAGTGGAGTGGTGTGCACGTCGGGAGTGGTGGAAGTGTCGGGAAGGGGAACGTGACCTGCTGTAGCTGCGGGATCGTCGGGTGTCGTGTCGTCGGTGCGACTTGTTGTGCCTGCGATGGTGGCTGGTGTGGGAGTGGGAGTGTCGGTGCTGTCTGTGGCGGGAACGGGATCTGCGAGAGTGGGGATGGTGCCGAGTGTCCGGGGGAGGGTGGTTGGTTGAGGAGGTAGCGGCAGGAGCCGCAGCGGCAGCTTCGGGCGCGCGCGCCGGCTGAGGCTCGGGCAGTGAAGATGGCATGCTGCTCTGAGTCATGAAAGGCATGATGGTGCCAGGTGCCAAGTTGCCGTAATTGGGAGGGCCACCGTAGGGCATCATGGCCATCGGGTTGCCAAAGTTCGAGAGGCCGCCGTAGGGCATCATGGGGAAAGGTGTGAAGGATGCCGTCTGCGAGTTGGGTGACGGTACAAGGTTCATGGGCTGCGTCATCTGGGATGACAGCTGCAAGTTCGGTCCACAATTGCCTGGTGAGCCGGACGCGGTGCCGGTCGCAATGCTGTGCAGGAGCGAATGCATCATGTCATAGAGCTGGTGTCCAGCCATCTCGCAAGGGAGAGAGAAGGTTGGAAAGGGGTGAAACAAAACCACAACTGCGGCAAAAATGCGTCAATGGTGCAAATGCATGCGAGCAAAAATGCGTCAATGGTGCAAATGCATGCGAGCACAAAGGGGTTCTCAGAGGTGCCTGTCAAGTGGCCTCATGAAAGTGCCTCATGTGGCTATGCCGATGAATCAGAACTGAACTCATGAATCTGAACTGAACTCATCCGAGACGAAAGCTTCCATAAACACCACGAATTGCAGAGTTGGTGTATGACCAACTCGTCACTGGCGCATGAAGCTTAGGAACCTGAAACCTCGTGGGTGCAGCCTTGCTTCAAAGGCAGGCAGTGCAGGCAGTGCAACGCGCATGAAACCAGCAGAGCACCATTTGGGTGCGGAATACCTTAAGACCTCAAGCTGCAGCCTTGATCGTGGTCAAACGCGCTGAACGGCAGGTTGAATTTGAACGTATGAACGGTCTTCCCCTCGCAGGGGGCTCCCGCATGTGGCGAGTCCAGCCCACAGCGCCATGTCGGACAGGCCGTGGGTAAACACACTTATCTCGAGAGGCTGCTCTTGCAGACACGCGATTGTACTGAAAAGGCATGAAAAAATCAATCTGCAGTGCAAATGTCACATCATCGAAAACGAACATGAAGCAAACAGTGGTAAACCGAGGAAACACATTAGGTCACGAAAGGATGGCAGGTACGCCGGAATGGCCAATTCCGGTATCCCGTCTTGCTGCCTAGCTTTGTTAGACCAGGTCAGCAGCAAGACGCCTGGTCCCCCTGCAATGTGGAATTTCCGTCCGTGCTCCAGGACGCTTCACACACACACACACACACACACACACACACACACACACACACACACACACACACGAACGCATCACACACACAAGCACACACAAGCACACACACACACAATCGCACACGCAAACACGCACAAACACAAACACGCAAACCCACACACACACAAACATACAACCACACACAACCACACACACAATCACGCACACACACAGACACACACACACACACACCCACCCACCCACGCACGCACGCACGCACGCACGCATGCGCGCACGCACAGACACACACACACCACACACACACACACACACGCACGCAGACGCACAGACACACACACACAAGCCCACCAGCATACACATGCACACGGACACAAGCGCACACTCACAAATGCGCACACACAAGCACAAACACAAACACAAACACAAACACGAACACACACACACAAAAAACACACACACACACACACGCACACGCACGCGCACGCGCACGCGCACACGCACACGCACAAGCACACGCACACACACACGCGCACACACACACACACACACATGCACACACACACACACACGCGCACGCGCACGCGCACGCGCACGCACGCGCACACGCGCACGCACGCACACGCACACGCACAAACACACACACACACACACACACACACACACACACACACACACACACACACACACACACACACACACACACACACCACA